>JARFIX010000008.1:14112500-14480215 GCA_036346125.1 Lycocerus yunnanus | reverse complement strand
TTTAAATTTCGATATATTTATACTGGTTCATAATACTCTCAATAAAACCAATTTCCCCCCCCCGCAACCGAAATACACCCCAAACAAGTAAGCATTCGAATCCATGTTTAACTGTCCTTGTAAATTGAGGGGATTTAATTCGCAATTAGGTTTTTTCCAAATTATAACTGGACCATCAGAATTATAAATGTTATATTTACTTTCATCGGCAAATATAACATCTTTCCACCACTTTTCATCTTTAGTTTTATAGCAAATTTTAGAAATTTAATCTTTAGCAAATTTAATATGTTTGCTTCTATTCTTGAGATTAATAAATGGTTTTCTTCTGGAAATTCTGCCATAATAGCCTTGTTTTTTGAGTATATTCGAATTGTTTGAGCAGTCACTGTTCGTTCAAAATTTTGAAAACCTCGTCCGCCAATCTAGGGCAATAAGTCGAGGGTTTTCTTAATTTTACGAACAACTGCTGCTCGTTCTCTTTGCTTTAATTTCCTATGACGGCCATTATTGGGCTTAAAATTAATCCGATCTTCAAATTTAAAGTGGTGTATTATATTTCAAACGGTACTTTTGGCCACATTTAGTAACTTAACAATGTCGCGATAGGATTTACCTTTTCCCAGGGATAAATCATGAATTGCCTTACATCGAAACTATGTGTGCTCGTTTTCGATCAATTTTACTAATTGTTACGATCAAACTGCAGTTTTATAAAATGAATGTATCAAAGTAACATTATAAAATGCTGATTATAAAAAGTGCAAATACACGGCGTCACAAAGGCGCCTACAGAAGAAAAATTGCTTGGTGTCCAACTTGCTTTTTGCTAGTAAACACTTTGTGAAATCAATTCCTGGAAAAATGCGCTTTGTATGCAATTTTAATGAAAAAATTTATGTATCGGTAAAGTACATAAAATACTTTACCAACTAACATTGAAATTAATTCATTTTCTGCAGAAATAATTGAAATACAAACGATTTACTGAAATTTTCTTAGGTGTCCAACTCGTTTTTTACTCACTGTATTTTTGTTCCTAAAGAACCCATCTAAGTTAAAAAATCGTTAAATGTAAGTTTTGATCTGTAAACTTTAGTTCTGATTATGTCTTTATGTTAGAAAGTGCGTATTATTCTACTCGCAGACACACTGAACACTTTTTGTAAATCGAATTGGTTTATAAAAATGACTGAACGGCGTAAGTAATATTTCAATTTTGAATGCGCTTCTTTTATTAGGTGAAAATAATTTTATACAAACTTATAGTGATCCTAGTGGAAGTTACGACTATAAAAACATTAGTTAATTGTTGTCTTCTTGAGAGTTTTATCCACAAGTATTCAAAAAACTGGTAAAATTGAATATGTTCGTGTTTTGTGTAAAGTGTAAATCTGCAACAAAATTTATAATTTTAGACTTATACATATTTGAGTATTTATTTTCAATTTGAGTTCAAAATATTGAAAATTATCAATTGAAAATGAAGATGAAAGTGTAAAAAATTGTTTTGTTAAAATTTTAAATATATACAGTGGGTCAATAAATTATTCGTACACCATAGAAAATATTCAAAATCTTACAAAATTTCTTACTAATACCTTTTCAATTTTTTTTATTTCAATTTTATTATATGCACTGATACATTAGAATTGATATCATCAAGTAAAATAACTAATTAACTTGTTTTTGCATTCGTAGAAATAAGAAAAACAGAATGATAACGCAAATTCATGACAAAGTATTATTCGTACAGTAACATAATACACGTTAGTAAGTATGATTTCATAATATAAAAAGTTGCAATTTTGATTATTACTTATGCAGTAGCTTATTCAGCATTAAATCAAAACAAAATCAAGTACATTAGTTGGGTTTTATTTACTATTATGTGACAATAGGCCGTAAACAAAGCTAATCAACAATTGAAGAAAGGAAACTAGTGCTAAAATTGGTGTGTTAAAAAAAATCCTTCGTGAAACCAAAAGTATATTAGGAGAACACATTCAACGGTACGAGCAAAAATAAATAAACATAAAAATACATCCACTTTTGTAAATAAGCCCGGTGAGTATGAAATTGTATTCTGTAACCAAAAACTAAAACTATATTATGAGACAAATGAAGTCTAATCTGAAAACAATTGTACAAAATTAACAGCTAAGGTTTCTACAATAATTAAGCAAATCAATATGTACCAAAAATGTTTTCAATATTTTACCACAAGAAGGGCATAATGGCCAAGTTTCTCTCAAAAAAGCCTTTTACATATAGTATTTAAAGAAAACAGACGTAAAAGACCTGAATTAGCGGAAAATATATTGGTAAAAATACAGATTTTTGAAAAAAAGTAATATTCGGTGATATAAAACACAGTTTTAATTCAGATGGTAGACAAATAGTTTGAAGAAAAAAATATGCAATCAAACAAAGAAAATTTATGTAGAACTATAAAGAACTATAAAATATGCGGATGGTAAAGTGGTGGTTTGGGGTGGTATGGCTGCAGAAGTGGGGTTAAAAAATATTAATTTATTGGCACTACAATAGAAAAATTTCAATATTTAAAGATATTACAAAATAATTTTCAAGCTAGTGTCGATAAATCGGGTTTGCAAGATGAATATCAGTTCCAGTAAGGCAAGGACTCCACACCCAGTGCTTATATTTTGAAAGAATGGCTACTCTATCATATTCCAAAACAACTTCATACACAACCCCAAAGTTGTTCGATCTCAATTCTATAGAGAATTTTGCAAAACTGGAAAAATAACCAAAGAAATTTACTAAAAAACTAAAACTATATTATAGAAAATGAGACAAAATTGCCAAATCACTACTCAAAATTAGCAAATTTATACCAAGGCAATTACAAAGGGAAAAATGCAAAGAAAACCCACAAAGTATTTAAGAAAACAAAGAAAAATATACGTTTTTGGGTTTAAAAATACTTTTAGAATTTGTGTTTTTATTTTTTTTCTAGTTTAAAATACAAACAAGTTTTTTGTTTTTTTTTGCGATTAATTTTGTATCCTGCAATAAAAAATTTATAAAAAAATTTGAAAATCATTAGTAAAAATTTTTAAGATTATAATTTTCAGGTGTACGAATAAAGACCCACTGTATAGAAAAATGAACTTCATATAACAATTATCAAAATTTTGTTCAATTTTAAAATTTTGACAAAGAAATTTAACCAAGATCAAAAAAAAGACGAAAATTAGTAAGAATAAAAATCTCGATATCTTATATTTTTACAACAATTCTTAATAATCAAAGAAAATAACAAAGTAAAAAAACAACCCTGTATGTTTAGTAAATGATGAAATGTAAGCCAAATTCTACAATTAAACCAATTTTGTTTTTTTTAAAATGTGAAAAAATTTAAAAATTTTTTCATTCATAATAAAAAATTTTAAAAAAGGTTAAAAGTAAGAAAATTGAAAAAAAAGATTTTCTGACAAAAATTTTTATACACGTGTTTCTTATTCAATTTTCAAATCTATGTTATTTTTAATTTCCATCCAAAATATTAAAATAAATTTAAAAGGTTTTTTTGTTAAATTTTAAATTTTTTTAGAAACGCTGTTATTCGGATTTGAATGTGTAAATTTTAAGAAATTTTAAAATTCCGTTCTTTGTGATTCCCAGATCTGGGTTGAATTTTAAAATTTTGCGGTCAATTTTTTTGGGTTTTTTTTAATCTGATAATTAATTCTAGTCGAGCGTTTGCAGGCTCTTCTTATTGATTGTGAACCTGTACTTTTTTTTTAAATCAATCAGTTTTTTTACCGAGTCTTATCGTTTCTCTTAAAATGATTCAAGCATTTGAGTCTACTAAAAGACTAAACAAAGATTCATTTTATATCATTAAATATCAACTAGAACAAATTTACACACAAACCCCCTTCCCCCACTGTTTAAGGTTAGCCCCCTAGGTGCTAGGGACTCTAGAGGATCGCTGTATCCCCTTATATTGACAAATATGCAAACCTATTAAGGGTTTCGGGGTATAAATTTCCCCCAAAAGCCCAGTTTGGAAAAATTTTTAAAAATTTCAAAGCAACAGGGGTTTTTGAGTATTTTCCCAGTAAAAAACAAAGTTTTTTTAAAAGGGAGATTTTTTTTTAAAACAATTTTAAAATATAAACCCTAAAAGTTATACAGCTGGTGATATTCCATCTGCTCGGTGTGATAGACTAAAATTCTTTAAAATATATAAAAAATTTAAAATACATCTTTAAAACTAAATTCTGGACTATAGTTTGCAATGTTAATAATAGAAAATCGTTAAGTTCTTAAATACTCGGGGAGTTATTTCTTTGCTTGTAACTGCATAAAGTTGATAACTATCACTGTGATTTATTATTTAATCAACATTTATTCAAAAAAAACCACATTATTTCTGTACTTAATGAGCAATTTTTTATTATTAAACTTAAATTTTTGTTTTAGGTTCATAACACAAAAATGCCAGCTTGGGCAGCCGATGCCCCATCGATGGTCCAACCTACATGACCGACGATGTTGTAATTTCTGGAATATCGGGCGTTTTCCGAAAGCGACAGTTAGAAAATTTTGGGAAAAAAATTTTTGACGGCGTTGACTTAGTAACAGATGACGAGCGACGATGGCCATCGGGAATTTACGGACTTCCGACTCGTCCCGGAAAAATTAAAATTTAGCCCAATTTGACGCAACATTCTTTAGATTCATCCCAAACAAGAAAAAGTAATGGACCCCCAAATTTACGACTATTTTTAGAATCAACATACGAAGCTTAATCGATGCTGGAATTAACCCTGAGAGTACGAGGATCTAGAACTGCTGTATTTTTGGGGTATGTAGTGAGTCTGGCGAATACTGGATACGTGATCCGAAGCAATTGACGGATACGGATAATTGGAAAAACAACTATTTTTCCCAAATAAATTTCATAACATTTGATTTCAATGGACCTAGCTGCGCTATTGATACAGCTTGTTCGTGGTTTAACTGCATTACAAAATTTGCTGCAATAAAATGGGGAGAGTGCGATGCAGCTATTGTAGGCGGAAGTAATATTTTGTTGCAACCTAATATGTCTTTACAATTTCATCGTTTAAATATGTTAAATCCTAAAGGTTTGTGCAAGATTTGATGAGACTGCCAACGGTTTGTCCGTTCAGAAGCTTGGGGTTGTATATTTGCAAAAGCTAGCAGCTAAACGATTTATGCTACAATTCTTGGAGCAAAAGTAAATACAGATGGTTTTAAACCTCAAATTACTTTTCCATCAGGTTGATGCAAAATCAACTTATTCAATTATAAATAAATATAAACCAACTGATGTATCGTATTTGAAGCTCACGGTACGGAAACCCAAAGTGGGATCCACAAGAATTTAAATTTCAATTGCAATGTATTTTGTCATAATCAAAAACCTCTTCTAATAGGTTCAGTTAAAGTAATATGGGACACAAAAACTGCATGGGGAATTTGTTCCTTAAAATTGGTAATAGCAATGGAGTCGGAGTTTTCCCGGGAAATCTTCATTTAAAACCCAAACCATATAGAAGCTCTAAAGATGGGTTTAAAAAGTAGTAGCAATTTAAAACCAAAAAAATTTTAGTTAATTTTTTTAAATATTACGGGTTGTTGCAAAATGAACCTTGGAATGGGGAATTATTGGAATTATTTTTTTTGGTTTTGGAGGTCAATGCACAGTAGTCTTTTTCAAACCCTAACCAAAAAAATCTTTTCCGGGTTCCCCTGCCACGTTTAGTTACAGTTTCTGGACGTACCAAAAGTGCAGTTAAGATATTGGACGAAGTCAAAATAAAAAAAGAGAGAATTTTGGCATATTAAATTATCATTAAAATATTGTTGGACAGGGAATCGTGGATATAAATTTCTTGGGTTGAACATTCCAGAGAAATAAGTAGCGTGATGCGAAAAACGCCAATTTGGTACATTTTTACAGGATGGGATCACAAGGGGTGGAATGGCAAAGACTAATTCAGTTGATTTTTAAAAATTCTATAAAAGAGCTCCGAATTTTAAAAACGGGTTTAATTTAAAAAAATTTTGGTTGAAAGTGATGACAGTGTTTTGAAAATGCGATTAATTTGTTTGTTCTATTACTGCCGTGCAAATAGCCTCACAGATTTTAATTCATTAAATATAAAACCTGATGGAATTATGGTCATTCTTTGGAGAAGTTGGTTGTGCATATGCGAGGGCCCTTTTACTGCTGAACAAACAATCAGGTGCTATTCCGTGGCAGCAATTTTAGAAAGTAAATTAGAAACAGGTAGTATGGCTCCGTAGGTCTTACTGGGAAGAATGTAAAAACGTTGCCCACCTAAAATTTTTCCCCAGCCTGTCAAACAGCAACGAAAATGTTACTATTTCTGGGCCCCCCAAAGTTTTACTAACTTTGTAGCTCAACTTAAACCCAAAGGAGTTTTGCTAAAGGGTAAAGGTCCAAAATTTGCTTTTCCACATAAATAATAGCCGATGGGCCCCAAATTAAAAAAATTAGAGCATAATACCAAATCCAAAACCTAGAAGTGCTAATGGATATCACATCAATTCCAGAAGCAATGGAATACCCCTTTAGCTCAAAAAGTTCACCGCATATCATGTCAATAATTTATTATCACCTGTACTTTTCAAGAAGCTTTCAGCATATTCCTGAAAATGCAATTCAATCGAAATTGCTCCTCACGGATTATTTCAGCAATTCTTAAAAGAGCCCTTGGTCCAAATTAAAAATATTAGTTTGTCAAAGAAAATTCTGAAATTAAAATTTTTTAATTTCAAATATTGGAAAGTAATTTTTAATTTGGGTTTTGGAAAAATTTTAAAAAAATTTTTCTTAGATTATACAATGCAGGTGCACAGCCAAAATAGAAATTTTATCATCCAGTACATTCCCAGTTGGTCGTGGAACTCCATGAAAAATTCAATGATCGAATGGGACCATTCTAGAAGGGGAAGTTGCGACTTTTCGGAAAGGATCTAAATCGGGGAAAACTAATTAAATTAATCTCGACAATGGGAGCACAATTTTATCTGGTCATAATAGATGGTCGAATATTTTTCCCCAGCTACCGGTTACTTGGTAATTTTTTTTTTTTTTACTTAAATTTAAAACTTTAATAAATTTAAGACTTTGGCTGGCAAACTTTAGCAAAATTGAGAAAAAGATTTAACAAAGCCAGAAATTTTGAAAATTTAAATTTTAATGAGCAACCATTATCCCCAAAAAATGGGTCTTTTAAAATTTTTTAGTAAATATTGACGGTTCTGGGAATTTGAAATATTAAAAGGGGATCGTGGGTTCTGGCAAAATTTTTTTCCCAGAAACATCACCAAAGAAATGTTAAATATACCAAACAGAGATAAAAAGGCCCCTAATTTATCCCTTGTACATCTGAGTTAAAGAATTAGATTAAGAGGTTAAGTATAAGGTTTTTAAGGGATACAGAATCTGATAACAAGGAATTAATGGTAGACTCAAGTGGAATAATAATTGGATCAGTTTATCGACACTATTACAATTTTCAATTTTGAGTCAAAATACACGGATATATTTACAAGAATACAAATTTTAATAATAGATCCCAAAGCACATTTGAAATTATCTCATAATGATAAAAAAGTAAAAAAATTTGGAAAGGTTATTTTTTTCATTTTACTAATATTTTATTTTAGCTTTTTTACATATGCATCGGGAGATTGGAATAATAAATGTGGGGGAATTGAGTTCGAGGAATAAAAACTAGTTTAGCATCACGCCGTCAACAATTTCAAGAGCACCAAAGCTTAAAAAATAAATTTTCCTTTTATAATACCTCATTAGAAGATAAAGGGCATCAAAAAGACTGCATTAACTTTTTAACCCATATATATTAGAAAATAGTTCGCCTAAATTAAAAAATTTGAAGGCAACTGATCGTAGGTGGAAACAGTTCTAGCAAATCAAATTAAAAATATTTTGGAAGCAGAACCCAAATCGGGGATTAGTTATACTTCAGAAAAGGAAACTTCAGTGTTTTGGAAAAAGGGGGATTAAAATTGTTCAAAAATTTCCAAAAATTTTAAACAAAATGCCATGAGTAGTAATGGTTAATTCTTTATACAAGTTAAAATCGGTTTTGCAAAACGCTTTTCATATCAAAAACCTGGTGGATTTTTATTTAGAAGAGCCGAAAAAATAACAGACTATATCAGAAATAAATTTTGAAGTAATCAGCCAAGTGGGGGAAAATAGGTTACATGTTATTACGTAAACCGTTGATGTTCAAAGGATTCCATAGTAATCAAAATTATAAAAAACTTTTCCCGTGGCTTGAACCACTTAAAAAGCTTTGGTTAAAGCAAGTGACGGTACTAAAATTTATTTAGTTTGTAAAGGGAGAACCGTTAACTGGTTTAATGGGAAATTTGAATTGTTAAAACAGGAAAGTGTGGACCTTCGCTCTTCTTTATTGATTAATTGGAAGAATTTTTTTTAACTCTTTTTATAAAAAAACAAATTAAAAGATTTAATCCAAATGTGCAAAAGAAAAAAATAGGGGGATCATTTAGACATTTCTTTAGACATCCAGGGTACCCATTTAAAAGTGGAACAGCTTATATTAAAAAATTTAGAGGCAATCTGGAAATTTAAAGTGGATAGCAAGTCCATTGTCACATTAAAAGGTATGATTTTTAATTATCAAATTTGTTTTTAGTAAAATTTTCTTGTTTTTATAAAGAAAATTGGTTAAAAATAAATTGAAAATGAAAAGGTTTTTGTTTATTTCAAAAAGAAAAAATTAAATTTTTACTCTCACAACATTAAATAATGTTAAATAACCACAAAAATCCAAAAAAATTTATTAATTTTATGAAAATTGTAATCCCAAGGTTACATTACAAACCAAAATAAATCTTGTACCAAATAATATCCATGATGTCCAAAATTGTAAATAAACTTGTTTTAAATTTTAATAGTTTAAGTATTAGGAGCCATTTTTAACAAACCATTAGGTTACTTCCAATAACTTTAGAACTCCCAAAAAAACAAAATTTTTTTTTCCAAATTGTGCTTTTCAAAGACCAAAGTTCCTTTTAATGTTTGTTTGGATGTTAAAAAATTTAAAATTTTTCTAAACTAATATTTTTTTCAAAATAAATCATCCAGTTTTCTTTTGGGTAAAAATGTTTTGATTGTCTTTTTTTTTTATATTTTGGAAATTATAGGTTAAAGAAAAAAAATTTTTTCATTTTTTTTGCCAAATAAATCCATTTGACCGTGTATACCACCATAATTTCCGCGTATTTTAACTTCGGAAAAATTCTTTCTGAAGGTTTCAATGTAATGGTGAAAAGTAAATTTTTTGAATTTTCTGGAGGATTCAAAACGCGTTATGGGAATTAAATTGGGGTTTGGTACCACCTGCTGGCAAAAGAATATTTGGGCAAATAAGAAAAGTGGAGTTTAAAGACCACTTCCAGTAATTTAGAACCGTAAGTTATACTTTAAAAGAAAATTAAAAAAAAGAAAAATTTTTAAATTTTTTACTGTTTTATGCATTTCGTTAAAGGTCAATTAAACCACTTTCTTATAAGGGTCTGGGGGGTAGGTAGGCAAATTTGTTTATTAAAGGGGCACAGTTTTTTACTATTTGGAATAACAAACGGTTTTCTAAAGAAAAATTTCCAAAATTTGGGAGAAATCTAGGAATTCCAGAGTATACTTTGAACAGTTGGTTTTAATCCGGGTTTTGGTGTACGTATTCCTTTTGGGAAAATCCAAGCATCGTAAGGGCTTGGCTCAAAATGGAATTTTGAATTTGGAAAAGTAGATTTTTTGTAATTTTCCTTCGGAATGGACGTTTTTTAAAAAACCTTTTTTATGGAATTTTTTGGAAATTGCAAAATCTCCTTTGACTTGTATAATGGCAATAAATGAAGGTATAAAATGGAAGGTTAAACCATTGAATAGTATTTACCACCGGTGGGCCATTTGTTTATGGATCGCAAACAAGGCAAAGTTTTTAAAATAAGGGAGAAGAGAAAAAAAATTTGTTCCCGAACCAAAACTTGTTGATGCTTGGAATAATGGATAAAAAAAACTTAAATTTAAGGTTTTTTTTTTTGGGGGGGGCCCTTTTTCCTAATTTGCTTTAACACCTGGGGGCAAGGGGATCTTTGGTAATGGAATTCCTTTTGAATGCCTTAACCTTGGAAAAAATTTTTTAAAACAAAACCTTTTGGAAAGAAGGGGTTACGGATTTAATTTTAATTTGAATTTTTTTTTGGGCACAAGAAAAAAAAAATTAGGAAAACTTAACTTTCAAAAGGGGGGCCGGTTTTTAAAATTTGAGGTTTTTTTTTCTGGGGGTAAAATGGGGTTGGGAAAACCACCCCGGAAAGGAATTTTTAACAAGACCATTTTTAAAAGGAAAAAAAATTGAAAGGAAAAAAAACAAAAAAAGGGTGAAAAAGGTTTGAACCAAAGTTTGGGGAATTTGAAAAAACCTTTTTCTTTTTAACCGGAAATTTTTAATTTTTGGGCCAAAAGCCCAAAAAGCCCTGGGGGTTTAAAATTTTAATTTGTTTTCCGAAAATAAAACCAAATGCAAGAAATAAATAAAAATCCCATTTTCATAGTACATGCAATTGAGGGAAATGTAAATATTTTAAAAATTTAGCCAAAAATCTTGAATTGCCGGTGTATGGTCTTCAATGTACAGTTGCGTGTCCGTTAACTTCAATTAATGAATTATCTAAGTATTATATTCAACAAATGAGAACCGTGCAACCTATTGGACCGTATACTGTAATTGGTTATTCTTTGGTGCTTGCGTTGCTTTTGAAATGGGTATTCAGCTTGAAGCGGTAAAGGCAGTGTAAAATTACTATTACTGGATGGTTCTCCTATGTGTATTCCTACGTACATCAAAAACAGAAAGAAAGATTTTATCACTGATCAAACTGGAGCACTTACATATTTTGTACAGCTATTTAAAGTAGTTGATCAACAGAAGGTGTGTACTATTATTGCTGTGTAAGTCGATAGTTTACTAAATTATCAAATGTTTGTAGCTTACCAGAGATATGATGCTATCACCTACACTTGATAAAAAAGTGGAATGTATCGTTAAAGCTCTGGAGGGAGTGACACCGTATTCTAGAGATGATATAAAATCTGCAGCTTCTAGTTTTTACTATAAATTATTAGCAGCAGATACTTATGAACCATCAACCAAATTTAAAGGTGGTATTAGTTTGGTTAAAGCAACGGACAGTTACCTTTTATTAGGTGACGATTATGGTCTAAATTCGGTAAGTTCATTTAAACAAATAGCATTTGACCAGAAGTCTAGGAAGTAAAAACTATTAAATTGCTTAACAGCGCGGTTTTGCATTTTTTGATGCTATTAGGTTTGGTTAAACGGCATCATAAAAATGTGATTACCTCCAAGGTGGAAACTACCATTAATTTTGTAATTTAGGTACCCAAGTTTGGTTTCTGTAGTATAACTCGTTTTATTAAAAACATACCTGCAAATACAAAGTTAAAGAAAATAGTTACATTTTAAAAAAGATTAAACGCATGTTTTCTTCAGATCAATACTTTCTGAACAGTAATCGCGAGAAGGTAAGAAATTTTGAGTGAAATCCAAAAATTTACTTATATATTGATGGTAAAAAAGTATCTATAATTTTTTCTAAAATCTTATTTAAAAAGAAAAATTGAAGTAGAAACACAGGGTTTTCAAATAAAATTTAATCAACCTTATAAACAGCTGATTCAAAGCAGTGTAAAATTTTAAGTTAATCTGTATTCGCGGGGGTCCGCAATCAACTACGAGAAAACGTCACATAGAATTGTCTCTTATGTTTACACTGTACTTTTATAGATTGAAAATTTTAGTGACTCCAACTTGAACATGTTGCAGTTTTGTTGGCCGGGGTGTTTTCAAGAAATTTTTTTTCAAGAACATACATAGAATTGTACATATGTATTTCTTGAGAAACAGCCCGTATTATTTAATTTTAGTTAACAAGTATTGGAAAAATAGTTAAAACAATTAAATCTTGAAATAGAGTTATTTCTAGGCAGTAAACTGAAAATAAATTGGACTAAAAATCTAATAACTTGGGGATCTATTTGATAATTAAGAAAATAGTTAAAAAAATTATTAGATTTTTTAGAAGAAATTATTAGAGCTGATTAGATTTTGGGTCAAATCGGTTAATAGAAAATATTTTTTTTTATTATTAAAAATAAATTTTTTAATATTTAATAAAAGTATGATCAAGTCAAGGACATGGCTACATCCAATTTTTTACTTTTATAAAAGCTTTTTTAAAAAGAATTAATTACCTTCAATTTTGTATTCCAACGTTTTAACCGTAGATTAAAAAAAGGCGAGTTATTAGATACAAACTACAAATTACATTAATGATAGTTCCCGACCTCAAAAGTATTTATATTTTTGATATATTATAAGTTATTCTTGACCCCTAACCAAACCTATTAAAAGTAAATAATTCGATTTGAGTTGTTTTGACTATTTAAGTTGATTTTTTTGACTTCTTGCCTGAGCTAGATATAGTTCTTATAACAAATTAATTATTTCAGATGTGCACACAAAAAGTATCTGTGCAATTGGTAGAAGGCGATCACAGATCAATTCTGAAGGGTGAAGCGGTAATTAAAATAGCAAATATACTACACAGTATAGTTAATCAAGAATAAATTGAACTTGTAAATTTCATTTTATGTACCTATCTAATAATTACTATTTTCAGTAAATAATTACTTTTAGAATATGAATTTTAATTTTATAGTATATACATAACTTAATTCAAGGTACCCCAAAACAGTTCGTTTAAAATAACTGTTTGGTTTATATGAGTAAAATCATGGATTCTAGTTTTTGGCTTGTCTGAGGAAAATTTTCGATAACTTTTGTCAATTATGGAAACTATTATTGCTGAGGATTTAACAAAGTTTTTTATTAAAAATCATGTAATACCTGTTTCTCAGTACGGATTTCTGCCAGGTCCCTTAGTCATAACCAACAAGCTAAGATATTTTAATGAATGGAGTTCTCATCTCGACCAGTGGATATAATTTATTTGGATTTTTCAAGAGCATTCAATAGGGTACCTAAGAAGAGACTCCTATAAAAGTCGGCCCATGTTGCTATTCGGAGCAGATTCTTTCTCATGGGAAGAACCTTTCCCATACAACACTAAAACGAATTATGGACGCAATATGCAATAAAAATATATAATAATTTAATATTTTTTTGGCTTTATGTTTTAGTCAAGAATTTAGCTGATTAAAGACCGCTGCGATAAGTCGCCCATGAAATATGCGAACATAATCGCATTTACATAGTTACAATTAGAAGTTTTTTAAAATAAAGATTAATATAGCTAAAAAGTTAACAATTGTAGTCATTTTTGATGTTTGTAGACATCCTGAAAAAATCGTCTTGGAGCGTTAGAAATAGCGGCGTTCGTCTTAGATTATAACCGTGCTCAAAAAAAACATCTCTTGAGTGTAATCTTATCTCGAAAAAGTGGAAGTCAAACCGTATAAAAATAATGTTCTGAAAAAATGTTCGTAAGATAAAAACACTTTATATTGACCGCCCAAAGTTGATGAAAAAATATGCCGCCGGTAATATTTTAATCTACTCATTTTAAAACAATATTTTTTATTTGCCATGATAATTCAGATGCACCTACATATACAACAATTTTTATTTCATTTCCTTATCACAATGTCGGTATTTATGCTATACATAGATGAGAAGGTGCAAATATGGAATACCATTTTGTTTGGTATATAAAAAAAATTTTGTTAGCAAATAGAATTAAACCAAATTTAGGTAAAAGTTACTTCAGACAATTAGACACCATAATCTAAAAGCAAATGTGTAATTAACTAAAACATTTTTACAAAAAAAAAGTTTGAAAAAAAAATTACAAAATGCTCACCTAAGAAAAGGTGGTGCAAATATGGAATACATTAAATATCTAAGAAATAATTAAATAACTTATTGTTCCTAAAAACTTAAACTAACTATAAGGGTTAGATTAACATATTACTTGCACCAGTCGCAAATATACTCGTATTTTTCGGCGCTTGCACACTCATTATGAGCGTATTATGAGCATGGTGGTATGGAATACTGGTATTCCATATTACCGACAACCAATGTCATCAATATTTTAGGCTAGATCTACCCTATCATAACAAAAAACTAAACAAATACAACGTTATCTTAAACTTTAGTTTATATACAATGGCATCGTAACAAATATTTAAATAAAAACGTGCAAATAAAAAAATTAGGCTTGCATATTCACTTACGTGTTAAAATTATCAATGTACGAAATTCACATGTACACATGTGGTAAACTAAAATCATACTAAAACGGTACGGGTGGATCGCCTCCAATAAAGATGGCAAGCGTTCACAAATTTAGCCGATTTTCGACCGAGGACCTTACTTGGTTTAGTCAAAACCGATGTATTCCATATTACAAGCATATTCCATATTTGCACCTTCTCCTCTATTATTTAAACATAAAAAACCAACAACTTTTTGAAATAAATTTTGGTTTTAAATAATAATCCTCAGTTGATATTTAATTATGAAAAATAATAAAATCATAATATAGGAAGCGTAATATAGTAAATTAAAGATGCGCAATATGCATTTATATTTTCTACCGGTGCATAGTGGGGCAACAGAGGCCTTCAAAGTTGGCAATAAATCATAGACTCTATAATTGGGGTTCTAACTCAAATTTTAAATTTTTTAAAGGTGTCTGTAGTTAAAAAAAAAAGATGTGGATAGATTTTTAAGTGTTTATTTACTTAAAAAAATACAATAGAAAGTCATGCAAGACAATAATAAAATATTTTAATTTAAGGGAGCTATGATAATTTCTAACAATTTTTTTGGTCATAATCGTCTTCACTATTACTATCATCTTCTTCATCATCAGTGTCATCAATATCACCACTAAAGTGCTGAATGGTTTTAGGTTTCAACAATTGTACTGCTTCTTTAGGAAGATGTCGTAGTTTCTTCTGTTGTAAATTCTGCTTGGTCGTTAGGGATGTTAGGGGATCGGAACTAAGTGTTTGTTTCTTGATCTCATCGCTCAAAAAATTAAACTGCCTATCAATTTCACTATTCTTAAAACTTTTCATAATATCAAGAAGTTCTCTTCTCTTTATAAACAAAGTGTTCCAACTCGTTCCAACTAAGGGTTGTGGTGAGGAAAGAAGTAGGTTTGATGACCAAAATCGTATGATTTACTATGTACGGGGTACTGATGTATCGAAAAATAGAAACAAGTAAAGTGTAAGTACAATTTAATTTTTTGATTTATTGCCAACTTTGAAGGCCTGTTGCCCCACTGTGCGGTGTTTGAAAAGTCTTACCTACTTTTTGATATCGATCTGAATTTGAAAAGTAAAAACGATATTTACTTTTTAGTAGATCAAGATTTAGAAATGAAATAATATACATATGTACAAAAATCTGTTTTATACGTCTTGCGACGTTGTCCGGTATCCTATAAAGAAACAGGCTTCCTTATGTAAGGATACAACCGAAGTCTTTTACCCGTCCCCTCAAGAGGTCACTCTGGCAATTAATACCTCAAAGATGTTGCCAGCACCTTGTAAGAGGACTCTACTCGGATACGAACGGGGGAGTATTACATTAGCAGTTCATCGCGCTAACAACCATGCCAATAACCGTCTCAATGAAATAATATGTATTAGATTAAAATTTTTAAAATTAAAAAGTGAAATAAACAATAAAACAAAATACATATTATTTGTAAGCTTTCAGCAATGGTTACTGCTGTCATCAGACGTTTAATAATAATTAATGCAAATCACAATAGACGCCATAACTTCTTTTGAAAATTCGGTGACATGACTATAATTGCATATAGAAGGAATGGAAATTAAAAACGTACTTCGTGCCTTCACAACTGGTCGTTTGTGGCGAAAATAGTTTTCAACTTGTTGTTACGATTGTCTATTTAATCTGTAGTACAACTTGTCGTACAACTTGTCGTACAACTTGTCGTACAACGCGTTGCATAATGCGACACATTTTGATTCAAACATCTGGTTAATAGTCGGATATTATGCAAGGCAATATTTTTAAGTAGTTTGATCTAGCAATTCTGAGCTAGAGATAATATTTCTGAACTCAAGAGCAGAAGTTGCTTCACGAAACGAAAAAGGATATTAAAATAAAACTTTTAAAGTGAAGTAGAATTTAATAGATCCTATACATATTAAGTCCAAAATTCAATTTTGAAGTTTGAGAAATTATATATTATACAAACATATTATTATAGGAGAGTATTATTCGAGGGGTCAACCGCTAGAGGATATCGTGTACAATTAACTTCACATTTCACTTCATCATAATTCACGATACTTCATTGTACTTCAGATATTTCAGCAGTAATTTACGGGACTTCACGTACTTCGCCAGTAATTCACCGTACTTTATGGATACTTCATTGTATTTAACGGACTTCATCGGTATTTCAGAGACTTCGCGTGTTAAAAATATTACCGATTTAACAAAAAATAATGGTAACTATACATATGAGTCGTTTGTGTTCGTCACACATTTCGAAAACGTAACGGGCACAGGCAGGGAACATCGGATAATATAAGTGTTTCAAAACCGAACCTACATACATAGTACATACACTACCTGTCAAAAGTATTTGCATATCGATATTTTTAAATTATTTTCTTTACATTAAGAAATTATTTTAATAATAATTTCTAAAATTATTTTAAATCTGTGTACATTAAAATTTATAATTCCGTAGACAATAAAAAATTTTTTGCAAAATAACGGTATTGCGAGAATTTTTGGAATTAAGGTATTATACGAGTACAATAGCTGTCGAGAGGTAGTTTAGGGTGGAAGATTTGCATATCAGGTAATATCTCTTTCTTTATAATAACCGTTAGGTAATTTTAGAAAATATTTAAATTTTATTTGGTTTTATCTTTTGTGGTGAAAACATTTAAAATTCTTTAAACGGCTATTTTTTAGGTAATCGGAAAAATCGGATGTGGCCATGCCCATGACTTTATCATACTTTTATTAAATATTAAAAAAATAATTTTTAATAATAAAAAGAAAAAAATATTTTCCATTAACCAATGTGACCCAAAATCTAATCAGCTCTAAGTCTAAATATAAAGATACAAAATACCAACTTTAGTTTTGAAATTCTCATTAGTTTTTGAAATATTTAATAAAAACTAATAATAAATAAAAAGATTTAAAAAAAATTGCTTCCATGAACCAATTTTAACCAAAATTTAATCAGCTCTAATTCCTGCCATAAACATAACAAATTTCAACTTTAGTTTTGAAAATCCTTTTAGTTTTTAAAATATTAAATAAAGGCTAATATTAAATAATAAAATTTAAAATAATAAAAAACAATATTATTTATTTAAAATTTTTTAATAGAAATCGTGATAGAACAGACAAAACCAGAATTAACATACAGCTGATGCAGGCCGCAGTCTCAAACTATAGATGTGCTCTGAAGCCGTTCCAAGCAAAAAGTGAATTTGACAATAAGTGAGGGTACGGTAAAGTGACCGTTCTCTTGCTTCCGTTACTGGTGGATTTGGATTTAACAGATTTAGCAATATTGCGCCAGTTTTGCGCAAAGAAAAAATATAAAAAAATAGTGCAAACAAATAATTTCGATAAAAATTCAATCGCACCAATTGACGTACAGTTAGCTGATATTAAAGGCAAACGTCTTTTTAAAGAACAGTGTGGCTCCAATCGGTGAAACCGAAAAAATTATCTATTACCTATTTGTCGCTTTCTGAGAGCTCTAATGAGCGATCTAAAAAATAAACTTCTAAATCTGCTATTTTGTCCACTAACGGTTTAAGTGACAACAAGTATAAAAAGTCAGCAAAGTTTTTGCAAATGTTGAAAAGTGATTGGCAACCAGAACAAAAATGGTCGGACGAGAAAAGTTTACCAGCTGTGGGAAAGTTCACCAACTTCTTAGATTGTTAAAACAACGGGAGGGCTAGTTGCGATTATCACTAGAAATCCATAAAATAGCAAGGATCCTATGATAGGAAAACAAATTAAAATTTATTCTGGAGCATGGTCATATTGCTTTTTAATATTGATCTATTGATTATAATAATTAGTCACAATAGTTTACGTTTTTATTTGTAAAAATATTATTTTTTCCTCGTTTTCATTATTTATAAATTAAGATTGTGTAATTTACAGTAAATTTGTGGCCAACGACTTCATGATATTTGCCATTTCGAAAAAAAATAATTCGCCACATGATTTGATAAACTTTTGTAAAAACATATCTTCAATAAGTTTTGCCTACACAATAATTTAAATGATAATATTTGATATTATTTAAATATTAAAACTATTCATAAAATTTAGAAATTTTAATTTTTAAATAATATATTCGAAATATGTGTGAACTATGAATTCAATATGGTTGAAGTTGACATTAGATTCAATGTTTGGATTTAAAATATTACAATTAATAACAAATACTTCAAGCTTTTTGGAACATTGTTTAAATTTACAAAATTTATATGTTCTAAACCTCAAAGGCACAAAATGAGTATTTGTAAACTAATATTAGATTGTATCTCAACGTTTGCAACCCCTAATATTACCTACTGAAGTCAAAATTATGGGTTATATTTATTATCTTAAAAATTTCAAAAATTCTCAACTTTTTAACCGGAGTTTGTACCACTTTAAAATTAGTTTTAAATAATAACTATACACCCCTTGCGTATTACAACATATCAGCTTTAAAAAGATTTGCCATCGGAGGGGGTCAAATTTCATCTCAAAAGTTTTAAAAATTTACAACTGTTTAACCAGAGTTTGTTGTGAAATTAGTTGGAAATGAAAGTTATACACCGGATGAAGTACCGGAAAATTCTGTGAATTTGAAGTTTTTGCAGGTACCATGTTTATGGTATTGCCTTAATAAAATGCCATATACTTTTACCGGTAATGACAGGTAGGCAACTACGGCCAGAACAAAGTTGGGGATCATTGTGAATTAAGCAGTAATCTTTTCTATGGTTTTCAGATAAGTAAATTTTCTTATTTACTTAACCTGTTGTTGTGAACAGTTTTAATTTCAATCCACAAGTACATATTCCTTACAAAATTGAATAACTTTTCAGAAAGTTTTGGATTTCTATTCTCTTCGAATTTTCGAGTTTTCGGAAATAATTTATTTTCGCTTTTTCATCTGGTCACACTGAAATATCAGATTTATTTTTTTTCGCCACTATTTATTTTTTTACCATAAGCCATTGCAGCCGCACAAATTGATAATTTGATTTTTGATACGGTATTTACTAAGGCATTGCAGGATGTCTTTGGTTTCTTTCTGATTACGGCACCAAATTGAGACGCAGTTAAACGAAATTTGCTTTCTAAAATAAACCGACTATTTTCAAACTGGCCAATTGTTGCGTTGCCAATCTCTTTTTGTTGATCGGCTGTAACTGTAAGAATCTCTAATAGTTTATTAGTTTCTTTGTTTATTTCCTTTGGTGATAGATTTATTTCCGCAATATTTGGAGGGTAATCTTTTTCATTATCTTTGGTAGATACTAGGCGTTCTTTTTTAGTAGAAGTCGTAGGGTGCAATTGTTTTAAAAGCCTTTTCTGCTGGTGGTGCTGCTCTGTTTTGTTGTATCCGATTGCCGCTTTATTTTTGTAATTGTGCTGCAGATTTTCACTGAGAACTGTCTTTTATTCGCCGCTTCTCATGGTGTACATATTAGCTGAACATGTTTTGTTGATCGACTCCGCCGGCTTATATTTTTAAGCTGACATAGAGTACCACGCCAAGATTGCTTAATTATTTAAAACAGAAGTTTATCTTCTCTGACGGCAAATCTTTTTGAACCTGATATGTTGTAATACGCAAGGGGTATATAGCTATTATTTAAAACATAGTTCAGAGTGGTACAAACTCTGGTGAAGAAGTTGTGAATTATTAAAATTTTTAAGAAGAAATTGGACCCCTTTCGACTGCAAATATTTTTGAAGCTAATATGTCGTAATACGCAAGGTAGGCCAGTCAGTAAAGGAATTGTATGTTGCAAAAGGTGGTGTAGAAGATTTTATTTTTTTAGCTTGTATGAATAGGTACAAGCATGTGAAAAAAAATGTTAACACGGGCGACCTCAGGAGAACTTTTGGCAGCCAAAGAACTTCAAAATTTTAGGACTTTTTTTTAGTTTTTTGCATATAACTCCTAAACCGTGGATCCT
Organism: Lycocerus yunnanus; assembly: GCA_036346125.1. Taxonomy (NCBI): domain Eukaryota; kingdom Metazoa; phylum Arthropoda; class Insecta; order Coleoptera; family Cantharidae; genus Lycocerus; species Lycocerus yunnanus. The sequence goes on along the minus strand of JARFIX010000008.1, from coordinate 14,459,850 downwards.
AGCAAAACATTTGTGGTTTCACAAATTAAAGAGCGTTAAATTCTGCGTCGAATGAGTGCCACAACTTAATAATTTGGTCAAGTGGTATGGTCGAAAACTACGGTCAAAAAACGACGATTTTTTCTAATTTTATCAAAAACTGAGATAGGTAGGTACTATATTATATGCTGTGTTTGTTTATATTGTAATATAAAAATAAAGATTATCATTGAGAGAATCATACCGACGGTATTCGCGAACCACGAGTTTGCGACGTTGAACCTTATTGATTGTACATCATGGTTTAATGTGGGGGTATTACCAAATAAATTGAAGGCAAAAAATGCACCTGAATTAGTTTGCTGTACAATTTAGGCCGATTATTGTATCTCAAATAAAGAATAAAATTTTTCACAGAAAATTTAATTAGGTAAGTTAATTTAAATACCATTCATGAACTTTGAAATTTTGATTTTTTTATTTTTACTGTGTAGCTGATCTTAAAAAAAATAAATGCAGCCAGTTTTTTAGACTCATAGAATAACGGCCTTAAATGTATTTTATGTTTGATTATCGAATGATTAACTAAAGTGTAGGTTACATTGTCTTTTTTCTTACCTTTAATTTTTTTTTGTACTTAACTTTATAAGTTTTTAAATTTAAAGCAGCACCAAATTTGAATTTGGAAAATTAATAAAGTTATAAGTAAATTTAAAATTTTTTTAGAATTGCAAAAAAAACAAACATAGTCGACCTGAATTATATTTTATATTTTTCCTTTTCAATCTGAGTCTGAAGAGATCAATTCCACGTTGTGGATAAGATCGAAACCCAGCCCAAGCAGCATTTGATGCTAAAAAGCAACTGATAGCTAGCTAAATAGCTGTATTTGGCAGCATAGTTGCTGCGGCAGCCAGCTAAATATCATCCATGTTGCAACAATATTACAAAAGTGGCCCACTATTTTTAAGCAAAAAGCTAGCTATTTAAAAACAATTTGCTTGCTGCCAGACAGCTAATAGCGTGTTTTAGCTAGCAAATAAGATTGAAATAGAAAACAAATCATAAAAACAAATTAGTTCAATAATTTGCTTTAACGATTTGATGAATAAAATATCGATAATTTGCTTAATCGTAATGAATAATACTGTCGCGTCTTTCTTTATTGGGGGTTGTATTCCATACTCGCTTGGCTTGAGTGGTACTGGGAATAAACAGTCAGACTATGTTTTATTGCGATTTAATTATATTAAAATAACAACCTAATTTTACAGTCTATTAACATTACTACGACTTTAGCTTACCCTACATTCAACACTTCATCTCGCCCGAGCCTCCTGGGTGAGAACCAGGTATTCCTAAGATCACAACAACGATTCACGTGGAGGAAATCGGCATGGCTGGACTTACGTGGATTCGATCTTCTCGAATCCACAGCCCACACGCAACTCCCTGATTGATTTTTCTTTTATTTGCCTGTCGCTTCCTCCACGTGCCTCGCTAATTTTGCTGATCTACATTTTCGTACCACCTTAAGCTATTTGATGACGGTGTTCCTGTTCATTTGATTACTGGGTTTTTTCTATTTTATATACAGGGTGGACATATGTGACAATACAAATACAAAAACTAATTCAATGTTTAAAATAATTGCTTTGAATTCATTAATAATATTGAATATTTCGTTCGATTTAACACTGCAGTGTTGTTATCAATATTGCAATATTGTTGGAGAATTATAGACCATTTTCTTCAACTTATGTATTTCAATTTTTTCTGGCTTGGAATACATATTTAATTTCTAACATTATTAGCATTTCAGTGTTTATATTTACACATTTGTATTATTTTGAATTGATGGTAATGTGTTGAGAAAAGATATCTACTAGTTAGATTTACACTAGCTTATCACCTCAACTATGTATACGTTCTTTTTTAATTTAAATTGAAAATGTAAAATTCAAATCAATTCACCTAATTTTGTTTACATATTTTTATTACATCCCTGATCAACATCATAAAATTTGAGACAACATATGCTTGGACTACCCAGTAGCCAAGTATATTGTTTTCAAGCTCACTTTTCAATGCCGTCTCCGTGCTTCGGAAGGCACGAAAAGATGTTGGTCCTTCTATGTTAATGAATTGCCATCATTAACAATATAAAACTGGGTACAGGTACATCTGAGGTAAGCCTAGCAAGCTACTTCAGATGTAAAACAAATAATTTGTTCACAGTACTAACAGTGGCTTCGAAATTTCACCGAGGTTACTATTGGATATTACAGAAACTAGTCCTAAGTTAAGAAGAAGATAAACTGATTTAAAATCCAGAAATTTAAGCCGACTTATAATAGTCATTTTTTGTATTGCGGCTTGCGGTCATTTTTACAAGATCGCTAGTAAACAAAAACTCGACCAATCTCATTCTAACATTGCATCTTTTTAAGAGCATTTAACACAATGTTCATAACAACACGTTTTATTCCGTCAAGCATTGAATTTAATTTTAATCAATCTATCGATCTATGTAGTTTCAATCAAGTGTATAATCAACACAATTCCGTCACCAACCCCGAGACCCTTTTTCCGCTACAAAATCACATCTTGAAATCGATTGCCAGCAGCTCATCTGGATGTAGTGGTGCAGTGGTACAGTCAATTAGTGAGTTTTCAATTATCAGTGAAATCCCACTGTGCTTTAGATACATCTTTCTATCAGAATTGTAAATTGGATGCGTTATTTTTCCATTCGCCACGTAGTTTATTTTATCACGCACTGACAAAATAAATTGAGTTGCTGTATATTAGTTTCAATAATCAAACGTTAATTTTACGTACACCATTCAATTGCAGTACAAAATAAACATAACTTTTATTGTTTTTAATTTGAGTTTTATTTTTTTGTCTCTTTACAGGAAAGTGAACATTAATATTATATTTTATTTGCCCTTACCTACAACTTTTTGCCTCCACATAAATCAGGAGCTTAGCTAAAGAAAAAACACCAAGCGGCAAACACGTTTTAAAATTTTGTGTTTCGAATTAAGACCAATTAATTCCAAGGTTTTAAGATGCCTAAGATTTCTTCCATAACTTCACCTTATGTCATTCAATTATGAAATTTTAAATTTGGATTACTTGTAAAAGCAATTGTTTTACTTTAACCCCATCTACGGACTAGACTAAAGTAATCTATAGTGCTGATTTGTATACTCGGAGAGGGAAGTTGGGGGCAAATTCTCAATCTTACTTGTGGTGGCATAAAAGGTGACGCCGTTGTTTATAACATTTTATTCATATTTACATATTTACTAGCAACTTTAGTTACTTATCGAAACTTCACTTTTATTCTCAGATTCTAAACATAAAAATGCCAGTTCAGACGGCCGATACCCATACCAATGGTCCAAGTTACATGGCTGACGATGTTGTAATTTCTGGAATATCGGGTCGTTTTCCAGAAAGCGACAGTATAGACGAATTTAGACAAAAATTACTTGACGGCGTCGACTTAGTAACAGATGACGAGCGACGCTGGCCATCAGGAATATACGGACTTCCAACTCGAAATGGAAAAATTAAAAATTTAGGCCAGTTTGATGCAAATTTTTTTAGAATTCATGCCAAACAAGCCAAAACAATGGATCCCCAATCCCGGCTACTTTTAGAATCGACATACGAAGCATTAATCGACGCTGGAATTAACCCTGCAGCAGTACGTGGAACACGAACGGCTGTATTTATTGGAGTATCATGTAGTGAATCTGCCGAATACTGGGTACGTAATGTGGATAAAATTGACGGGTACGCACTAATTGGTAATAGCATAGCTCTGTTTCCAAATAGAATTTCATATACATTTGATTTTCATGGACCAAGTTACGCTATTGATTCAGCTTGTTCAAGTAGTTTAATTGCATTACAAAAAGGCTTCGCTGCAATTAAATCAGGCGAGTGCGATGCAGCTATTGTAGGCGGTAGTAATATTTTGTTACGACCTGTTTACTCTTTACAATTTCATCGTTTAAAAATATTAAATCCTAAAGGAACGTGCAGCACATTTGATGAGACTGCCAACGGGTACGTACGTTCAGAAGCCGTGGGAGTTGTATATTTGCAAAGAGCTAGTACAGCTAAACGTATTTATGCTACAATTCTTGGAGCTAAAGTAAATTCAGATGGTTTTAAACCTCAAGGTATTACTTTTCCATCAGGTTCGATGCAAAATCAACTTATTCGTGAATTATACAATGAAATAGGTATTAATCCATCTGATGTATCGTACGTAGAAGCTCACGGTACCGGAACTAAAGTAGGAGATCCACAAGAAGTTAATTCAATTGCAGATGTATTTTGTCATAATCGTAACAAACCTCTTTTAATAGGTTCTGTTAAAAGTAATATGGGTCATGCAGAGCCTGCATCGGGAATTTGTGCTCTTGCAAAGTTGGTAATAGCAATGGAGTCGGAAGTAATTCCTGGAAATCTTCATTTTAAAACTCCAAATCTTAATATAGAAGCTCTGAATGATGGCCGATTAAAAGTAAGTAGTAGTTTAAAACCAAAACGAAATTTATTTGATATTTTCAATATTATAGGTTGTTGCTAAAAATGAACCTTGGAATGGAGGAATTATTGGAATTAATTCTCTCGGATTAGGAGGTGTTAATGCACACGTAGTACTTCGTTCAAATCCTAAAGCAAAAAGGTCTTGGTCCCCCGGTTCCCTACCACGTCTAGTAGCAGTATCTGGACGTACCGAAAGTGCAGTTATTAAAATATTGGACGAAAGTCAAAAATATAAAAATGACCCAGAATTTTTGGCATTGTTAGATTCGATACATACTCAAAATATTGTTGGTCATGAACGTCGTGGATATGATCTTCTTGGAGTTGAACATTCTAGAGAAATAAGCAGCGTGATAGTGGATAAACGTCCAATTTGGTACATATTTACGGGCATGGGATCACAATGGGCTGGAATGGCAAAAGATCTAATTCAGTTTGATATATTTAAAAATTCTATAGAAAAGAGCTCCAAAGTTTTAATAAAAAATGGCGTTAATTTAGAAAAAATTTTGGTTGAAAATGATGACAGTGTTTTTGAAAATGCGATTAATATGTTTGTATCTATTACTGCCGTGCAAATAGCTCTCACAGACCTTTTAACTTCATTAAATATAAAACCTGATGGAATTATCGGTCATTCTTTAGGAGAAGTTGGTTGTGCATACGCTGATGGCACTTTTACTGCTGAACAAACAATCATGGTTGCCTATTCGCGTGGTCGAGCAATTTTAGAAAGTAAATTAGAGACAGGTAGTATGGCTTCCGTAGGTCTTACATGGCAAGAATGTAAAAAACGTTGCCCATCTGAAATTTTTCCAGTCTGTCACAACAGCAACGACAATGTTACCATTTCTGGCCTTCCTCAAGCTACTACTAACTTTGTAGATCAACTTAAATCCGAAGGAGTATTTGCTAAAGTGGTCAATGGTCCGAGATTTGCGTTCCACAGTAAATACATAGCCGATGCTGGCCCCAAATTAAAAAAACTATTAGAGAACATAATACCAAATCCAAAACCAAGAAGTGCTAAGTGGATATCGACATCAATTCCAGAAACAGAATGGAATACTCCTTTAGCTCAAATGAGTTCACCAGCATATCATGCCAATAATTTATTATCTCCTGTATTGTTTCGGGAAGCTCTTCAGCACATTCCTGAAAACGCAATTACAATCGAAATTGCTCCTCACGGATTATTTCAGACAATTTTTAAAAAAACCCTTGGTCCAAATGTAATAAATATTAGTTTGTCAAGCAGAAATTCTTCTGATAATTTACAATTTTTAATGTCAAATATTGGAAAGTAAGATTTTACATTTGGGTGTTTGCATTAAAGATTAAGAAATTTTTTCTTGTAGGTTATACAATGCAGGTGCACAGCCAAGAATAGAAACTTTATATCATCCAGTAGCATTTCCAGTTGGTCGTGGAACTCCCATGATAAATTCAATGATCGAATGGGACCATTCAATAGAATGGAAAGTTGCTGACTTTTCGGGTAAAGGATTTAAATCGGGCGAAAATGTAATTAACATTAATCTCGACAATGTCGAGCATGAATTTCTATCTGGACACACAATTGATGGTCGAATACTTTTTCCAGCAAGCGGTTACTTGGTAATTTTTTTTTTTAATTTTTTTACTTTAATTAATATAATATTTAATAAACTTGACAGACTTTAGCGTGGCAAACCTTAGCAAAATTGCGAAACGAAGACTTTCAAAAAATGCCAGTAATTCTTGAAAATGTTCAATTCCATAGGGCAACCATAATGCCTAAATGTGGCTCTGTTAAATTTTTAGTACAACTGTTTGATGGGTCTGGAGAATTTGAAATATGCGAAAGCGGATCTATAGCCGTATCTGGCAGAATTTCCATTTCAGAAGATATTACCAAAGAAATGCTAAATATACCCAAATCAGAGATGAAAGTGGATTTCAGTTTGATACCACTTGCTACATCTGACATATATAAGGAACTGAGATTAAGAGGTTACGAGTATAAAGGTCTTTTTAAAGGTATCACAGAATCTGATAATCTAGGAATTAATGGTATACTCAAGTGGAATAATAATTGGATCAGCTTTATTGATACTGTACTACAATTTTCAATTTTGGGCCAAAATTCACAAGGATTATACTTACCTACGAGGTTAGAAACTGCAATAATAGATCCCAAAGCACATTTTGAATTATTATCTCATAATGATGCTGAAAGTAATAAAGAAAACTCTCATTATTTTTTATTTTACTAATATTGCTTATTTTAGCTCTTCCAATACATGTGGATCGTGAGATTGGAATAATTAAATGTGGTGGAATTGAGTTGCGAGGAATAAAAGCTGGTTTAGTATCACGCCGTCAACAATCGCAAGTAGCACCAAAGCTTGAAAAATACGAATTTATTCCATTGTATAATACTATAGCATTAGAAGATCATGGTATATCTAAGACGTCTGCGTTAACTATTTTAACCCATATCATATTAGAAAATAGTTCAAACCTAAAGTTAAAATTTGTCGAGGTAGCAACTGATCGTAGTGTGGAAACAGTACTAGCAAATGATATTAAAAATATTTTGGAAGCAGAACCCACGATATACGTGGAATACATTGTTACTACTGCAGGAAAAGAAAACTTTAGTGATTTGGAAAATAGTGGGATTAAAATTGTTCAGAATGATGTATCTGCAGGAAGTTTTGAACAAAACGCCAATGTTGTAGTGATGGTTAATTCTTTATCACAAGTTGGCATTGGTGCTCTGCAAAACGCCCTTACATATCTAAAACCTGGTGGATTTTTATTGCTAGAAGAACCAGAAGAAAATATCAGACTTCTATCAGAAATAACATTGAAAGTAATCAGCGTCCAAGTGGTAGGAACTAGAGCATACATATTATTACGTAAGCCGGTTGATGTTCAAGCGGATTCCATAGTAATCAAAATTACGGAAAAGAATTTTTTGTGGCTGGATCCACTTAAAGAAGCTTTAGTTAAGAGCGCGAGTGATGGTACTAGCATTTATTTAGTTTGTCAAGGAGAACCCTTAACTGGTTTAATAGGAATGGTGAATTGTATAAAACAGGAAAGTGGTGAAGCTAACATTCGCTCCTTCTTTATTACTGATTGTAATGTGGAAGAATTTTCTTTAACATCTGATTACTATAAAAAACAAATTGGAAAAGATTTAATCCATAATGTGCTAAAAAATAAAGTATGGGGATCATTTAGACATTTGCTACTAGAGCAGTTCATTGGTAGCTGTAATTTGAAAGTGGAACACGCTTATATTAATACATTAACTAGAGGCAATCTGGCTAGTTTAAAATGGATAGCAAGTCCATTATCACAGTACAAGTATGTATATATTTTAAGTACTCTAATTAAAGACGGCCCATTGTTTATGTGATCAAACGTAGGAAGATCTAATTTTTTTAAATGGTTTAGATGCGGTTAGGAAATAAAACTTTTTGCAATGTTGTTCGTCTTAGGACAACAATGAATATAAGGGTTCTGAAATCTCCGAATGTAGATTTTTATGTTAACCGTTTAATTGTTTAATGTTTAGTTAATTTTTTTTTTTTATTAATAATTTACAATCTGTTTATTCAAACAATAAGTAAAGGGTCTACCAATCAGGGTTTGTTTTAAATTTTAAAAGAAACACATATTTTGTATGAAAATTTTCTAATTCTCTACTGAAATATGTTGTAGGGGCTTGAACATTTATGAATGGAAAACAATATCCGGTAAATGTCCTCCACGACTACGTTTGCAGACGTCGATTCTTTTAACAAAATTTTCAAAAAATAGGGACCAATGATGCCCCTACCCATAAACCACACCATACAGTGACACGAGATGGATGTAGTGGTTGTTCAACAACTGCTTTTGGATTTTCAGAAGCCCAAATTCGACAATTTTGCTTGTTAACATACCCGTTTAAGTGAAAATGTGCTTCGTCCGAAAAGATGATTTTTTCTGAAAAACAAGCACCACGTTCAATGAGCAATCAGCAAATCTAAGACGTTGAGAATGATCTGCTGGCTTTAATTCTTGTACCAGTTGTATCTTATAAGGCTTTAGAGCTAAATCCTTCCGTAAAATTCGCCATGTGGTCATTGTGGACAGGCCTAATTGTTGAGAACGTCGTGAAACCGATAAATTTGGGTCCTCTGTGACACTTTCACGTACTGCAGCAATATTTTCGATTGAACGACATGGACGAGCACATATTTTGTGCTTACGTTTACTACTGAACCGGTGGACTCAAATTTTCGCACTAAATTCGCAATTGTAGTCTCAGATGGACGATCGTTACAAATAAAAATATCGCGAATTTTGCCAAATGTAGTCTTCACGGATCGACCATTTTCATAATGGATTTGAATTATCTTAACACGATTTTCGAGCGAAATCAAAGGCATTATATTAAATGTTGACCTTTTATTATACATATGATAAAAACTGAATAACAGAACTGCCTACTTGACCTATTTCAACCAAATTTAAAACAAACCCTGATTGGTAGACCCTTTAAATGGTATGATAGTATTTACAAATCATTTAGAGAACATTCCATTGAATATTTTATTTTTCTTTAATGTAGCACAATGCTTTTATGGCAATAACTTAACCTATTTGGCAAATCGAGTCGACAGATCTGTTGTTTTAAACCGTTTCAACCTTCGCACTTCGCTTGCGGTATCCAGCAAGTTCTTGGCAAGTTTGTTAGGATAGATTTCCAGTCTGTTTTGGTATTTACTGTAATACTTTTGAATTTCTTCTTGAACTAAGGTCATACGTAAATCTCGTTGAATAGTGAGGTTTGGCACATACCATGAGGCATTTACAATCGCTCTGAGGACCTTGTTTTGAAATCTTTGTATAATTTTAATGTTGGAAATGCTAGCGGTCCCCAAAGTTAGATGCCATACGTCCATATGGGCTTTAAGATGGTCTTATACACTAGAAGTTTGTTTTCTAGAAATAATTGTGACTTTCTACAAATTAACCAATATAGCTGGCTAAGTTTTTACGTTTGCTGAAGATATGTTTAGTTAAATGAATGAATCAATTTTTTGTTCTCTTTGTTCAATCCTTTTTATTTTTAAATATGACGTGATATTCTCCAAAACTATTGATTATTTAAGTTTTAATATAATTCTTGAAAGAAATTGCATAAAACAGAGAAATATGTTTTGTGGTCAGCTTTTTAATTTTTTTGCAAAAATAAGAAAAAAAATTAAAAATTTTCCATTTCTTTTAGATCAGGTAAATTCGAGTTATGTACTGTGTATTATGCACCACTTAATTTTCGCGATATTTTGTTAACTACTGGAAAGCTTGCTTCTGGTACATTATTAGGTGATAAAGCTGGCGAACAATGTATAATTGGTTTTGAATTTTCTGGACGTGACTGCAACGGTAAACGCGTTATGGGAATGGTAAATTCTGGGGGTTTGGCTACAACCTGCGTGGCTAATACAGAATTTTTATGGCAAATACCAGAAAAGTGGAGTTTAGAAGAAGCGGCTACAATTCCAGTAGTATATATAACCGTAAGTTTGTTTTTGAGAACAATATTGAACAAAAGTTAACAAAAGTTATTTACAGAGTTATTATGCATTAATCGTTAGAGGTCAATTAAGTCCCGGCGAGTCAGTTCTCATACATGCCGGTGCTGGTGGTGTAGGTCAGGCAGCAATTTCAATTGCACTTCATATGGGCTGCACAGTTTTTACTACTTGTGGAAGTCAACCTAAACGAGATTTTCTGAAAAAAACATTTCCACAATTAGATGACAATCATATTGGCAATTCCAGAGATATCACTTTCGAGCAATTGATTTTACATCAAACAAGTGGCCGTGGTGTCGACGTAGTCCTAAATTCTTTAGCAGGAAAACAGTTGAAATCATCTGTAAGGTGTTTGGCCGAAAATGGTAGATTTTTGGAAATAGGAAAAGTAGATTTATTTAATAATTCTTCGCTCGGCATGGACGTTTTCCTAAAAAACAGCTCCTTCCATGGAATTACTTTGGAAAATTTTTCGACAATCTCTAATGCTACCAAAAGTCACATATTCAGATTAATGAATGAAGGTATAAAGAGTGGAGTAGTTAGACCACTTCCTAGAATAATATTTACTGAGACTCAAGTAGAAGAAGCATTTCGATTTATGGCATCAGGCAAACATATTGGCAAAGTTGTATTAAAAATAAGGGACGAAGAAGAAATACAAAGCATTTTGATGCCGAAACCAAAAACTGTTGATTCAATTGCTCGTACATACATGGATCCAAATAAAACCTATGTTCTTATAGGAGGTTTGGGAGGATTTGGTTTAGAATTAGCAAATTGGTTGATATCTAGATGCGCAACTAAAGTTGTTTTAACATCTAGAGTTAGTATAAAAACTGGATATCAATCTTTGTGTGTTAGGCGTTGGCGTGAAAAAGGGGTGCAAGTGTTGGTATCTTTAAACGATGCTAGCACTGAGAAGGGTTCCAAGGAACTTTTCAAGAAGCTAGCAAACTTGGAACCATAGGTGGAATATTTAATTTGGCTGTTGTGTTACGTGATGCCTTGTTTGAAAATCAAACAGAAGCCAATTTTAAAACCGTTATGAAAGCTAAGGTGGACATAACAAAAAAGTTGGATATAGCGTCTCGTACTTTTGCCCCACATTTAGATTATTTCGTCACATTTTCGTCAGTATCTTGTGGACGTGGTAATGCAGGACAAACAAATTATGGACTTGCAAATTCTGCAATGGAACGTATATGCGAAGCTCGCCGGGATTGTGGTTTGCCTGGACTCGCTATACAGTGGGGAGCAATCGGTGATGTGGGTATAATTTCGGAAATCATGGGCGGTAACGATGTGGAAGTTAAAGGTACTTTACCACAACGGATGGCATCTTGCTTGTCCATAATGGATATCTTGCTGCAACAATCGCACGCAGTTGTTTCAAGCATGGTGTTAGCAGAGAAGAAAAACGGTGCCGGAAGTGAAAATGAAATTAATATTATAGATGCAATTGGAAATATTTTAGGAATAAAAGATGCTAAATCGGTTGCTCCTAATACCCCACTCGCAGATCTTGGTATGGATTCTTTGATGGTTACTGAAATTAAACAAACTTTAGAAAGAAATTACGATTTGATTTTGAATGTGCAAGAAATTAAAAGCTTGACTTTTGAGCGTTTAATTGAATTTGTTACTGGTAAAGCGGCTACAGCCAAAGACTACCAAAGCAGAAAGTGCGATAACACAAAAAGTGAAGTTCGTCAAGTTCAATTTGATCTCTCTACGGAAATTATACCAAAGCAGGTTCTTCTTAAAATGACGAATGACGTAATGCAAAAGTAAATCAAAATCCCATTTTCATAATACATCCAATTGAAGGAAATGTAAATGTTTTAAAAAATCTAGCCGAAAATATTGAAATGCCGGTGTATGGTCTTCAATGTACTGCCTCGTGTCCGTTAACTTCAATTAATGAATTATCTAAGCACTATATTCAGCAAATAAAAACAGTGCAACCTAATGGACCGTACACCGTAATTGGTTATTCGTTTGGTGCTGGTGTTGCATTTGAAATAGGTATTCAACTTGAAGCCTCTAAAGAAAGTGTAAAATTGTTATTACTTGATGGTTCCCCTGCGTATGTTCCTGCGTACGTCAAAAACAGAAAGAGCGATGTTACCACTGATCAAAATGAAGTACTTACATATTTTATTCAGTTATTTAAAGAAGTTAATCAACAGAAGGTGTGTAATAATATCGCCGTGTGTAAGTTATTTCAATTTATCAAATGTTTCTTTTGTAGCTTGCGAATGATATAACACTATCAACTTCACTTAATGAAAAAGTTGAATGTATCGCTAAAGCTCTGGAAGGACTGACGCCGTTTTCGAGAGAGGATATAAAATCTGCAACTTACAGTTTTTACTATAAATTATTAGCAGCAGATACCTATAAACCAGTCACCAAATTTAACGGCGATATCACTTTGGTTAAAGCAACAGGCACTCACGTGTTATTAGATGACGATTATGGTCTAAATTCGGTAAGTTAATTTAAACATACACCATTTGAAGAGTAGTCCAGCCGGTAAAATTTTTGAGTGTCAGAACAGCGCAGTCTGGATTCTTTGATTTTGTTATGTTTGGTTAGAGGTCCATAAATCCACATACAATTTTTAATGTAAGGCGGAAACTATCATTCATTTTGTATTTTATGCACCATGATTTGGTTTTTGCACAATAACTCGTTTTATTGAATTCTACTTCCGAAGTGAAAGTATACAAAATTAAATAAAACAGTTTAATTCTTTTTAAAAAGATTATACGCTTGTTTTCTTCATATTAATATTACCTGAGCATTAGGGCTGCAAACACATTTTTAGCAAGCGCCGCGATATTTACTTTAATGCGTATTTCTTTTACAAAATTAGGGTAAAATCAAGAAACCCGAACTCAAAAGTACACTTTTTACTATAAAAATTGCTTGACCAAACGAAACAGCACTAAAATACAAGACTTCTAAGGTGAGGTAGGTCTTGGCAGGTCCTTTAATAAGCCCCAATTTAAATTTGAAATTAACATACCTATTCCCATAAGAAATACTACAAGTAAATGTATTATTGCGCAATATTACGTAATAATTTTATTCATTGTATTTACGGTGCGTGCACTGTAGGTGGGTTAACACCGACTAATTGCAATCGCTCTATGCTATCTGTCGGGTTAACATCCCCAATTTTTTGAGTAGGACCGGTCTAGAGGATATTTTTAATAAGTAAAGCGTTTTCCAAAACGTCCTGTAGCCGCCAAAGCGAAGCGGGGTGGAGCGTAGGCTGCGGAAGGATTGTTTTGATTAACGCAATCATAGCCGATTTTGAATTTTTAAAGTCGTTTTTGTCAAAATTTATGGGCCTACCGCAATTTTTTTTAATGTGTAGAGAACAATGTCCTCTTTCATAATTCGCTTTAAAAATCAGGAAAATCCGAATTCGGGTTTCTTGTCCGTCCCCTAAAATTGACTGCATAAACAACATAAACTTTAGATTTTCTGTGCAAGAACTATTATATTATGTATAAGAATTATAAAATACAAATTAGTGATAATTCCAGACCTAGGAGGTAATCACATTTTTAATATAGCTATGTACATACATAACATTATTCCTGAATTCTTAACAAACTTTTAAAATTAAATAATTTGATTAGAGTAATTTTGACAAATTAAATCGGTATTTTTTAATTATCGCCTGAACTTGAAATAGTTTTTATAACAAATTATTTATTTTAGATGTGCACCCAAAAAGTATCTGTTCAATTGGTAGAAGGTAATCACAGATCAATTCTCAAAGGTGAGGCGGTAAAAAAGATAGCAAATATACTGCACAGTATAGTTAATCAAGAATAAATTTAACTTGCAAAGTATACATTATTTTATATCTGTTCCTATTTAAGCATAAAATATATCTAACGTGTTTTGATTTACAAAATATATCTGTATTTCCACAACTACTTATGTTAGAAAACTTGGGTAGAAGTAATAAACTTGAACTCAAAAGTACACTTTTTCTTATAAAAATAGTTTCACTAAACGAAAGAGGACAATTTTACAAGTGTTTTAAGGTAAGGTAAAACTTGGGAGGTTCTTTATTAAACCCACAATGTAAATTTAAAAATCACGATATTCCAATAAGAAACACATATAAGTGCATTATTGGGTAATATTATGTCATAATTGAACATATTCTATCACCAGTTCGTAGGTCAACACTCACAATCGGCGAGGAGTTTAATCAAAATTAGGAAAATTAATTTTTAAAGTCGTTTTTTTCAAAATTAGTTATTAGAAGTATAATATTATTATATTAATATTATAAAAATATATTTTCTATGCTTATCCGTACCATTCCAAGTAATCCGAATATTTGTTGGTTAGATTTTCTAAAATGTATCTGCTAAACAGAAGCACATGCACAGGGGAAGATGCTAAAATGCGTTATGTATTCTCTGGCACAAATTTGTGAATTAGCCATTGCTTCAAAATAATTCTAAACTAGGTTAGATGTTTTAAAATTTGTTAAAATTTACATCATAATACCTAATTATGAAATATCAATTTAAAAAATTACTCTTATGAATATACAAAATTCATTATACTCAGAAATCAAAAGGAATCATCAGTTTCTAAAAAAGAAAAATTAAATAAACTACGCTGATCCTAATTAGTCAACGAGAATATCTATTATCAGGAAAATCCAAAGGTCTGCCACTTTTTCTTGCACCTTTCTTATTTTATTTTAACTAATTATAGTAAATGGCGACGCGTTTCGGCTTAACCATGCCAAGCGAAATAAAATTTACTACAGTTTTGTCAAAACTCTCCATTGAAATTTTATGACTCTTGACATGATTAAGGCTTAATAAGCCAAAACGTGTCATACTATGTAGGAAACGTAGTTTATACTTTTAAAAATAAATTATATTAAAATTATTTTAATATTGTTTAAATTTATTTCATTTAATTTAATAAAGTAAGTACTTAATTTAATCGCAATTTAAACGTTTGTGAAACCGGGCATAAGTACAATTAAAAATCCACATTTAATTTATTAAGAAATTTAAATGATTAAGTTTTCATAATTTAAAAAAATCTCTTTGCATAAACATGTAGAGAAATTTTCAGTTATCTATTTGTACATAATGTAAAATGGAAACTATGATTCAATTCCTAAAATCGAATTTTCATTTTATGCGATCTCGAAATGAGTAAACCGATTTATTATTTTCGTGCTAGTTAATAATATATAGTTGTTAAATTATGAAAAAACCGTTCAAAAAAATTTGAATATTTTTTAATTATTTTAATTAAAAAATTAATTTTAATTATTGAATATTTTAAAATATGTAGTATATAGCTAAATAGAATTACCATTATTATTTCAATAAATTTGTTTTACAATAAATGTTTATAAAACTTGTTTACAGCTTTCTATTCATTATTATCTATCAAAACCAAAAAAAAAAATTTTTTTGAACATAAAATGCATTATTCTCGATATGATATTTATAAAATCGGTGACCACGATATATCAAAAACTACTACATCGGTTTGATTCAAATTTTATGTTTTTTTTCTGATTTTTTCAAAATCTGAAAGATTAGAAATTAATCTTTAATTTTTTCATTGGTAACATTTTCTATTATAAGAAAATTATGTTGCATTTTGTAGTTTTTGCGTGAATACTTCTCTCTTTCGTAGCTTTGATCAGTTGGTTCATTTAATATCAATTCAGAAAAAAGTGCTCGACCAATAAAAGAAACAATCCTATAATCATTAACTCCATAACTTTGGCTGTCTTTGGCAAAATGTGATTTGCTTTTGATTTATTTATTTTGTGCTTTTTAATTGTAAATATATTGGGTTAATAAAAAAAAACTTCTCATGGAACAATTCTTTAGCTTCAGAGACGGAGTTTTTTGTATGTTCAGAAGTTTCTTAAACACTTTCTCTATAATAGGCAAAATTGATATGGTGCTATAGTTGCATACTTGCATGATGCTTTTGTTACCCTTATACAGCCAACGCAATATGAAAAGCCCGGGGTAATTTTCAGGTAATATTTGCTTGTAATTCTTTTTATTTGAGGGGTTGGGGATTTTTTGTAAAAGGTACATAATCTTCGAGCACTTTAGTTGTTATTTAGTGCCTGCAAGTTTTATATTTTGTGTTATTTATAGCATAATTGTGTGAAAATGCCAAAAAGAGGTAATTTGGCCGAATTAGAAAAAGAAACTATTTTAACTTTGCAAAATGAAAATAAAAGCTATAAGTATATTAGCAAAAAAAGTAGGGTGCAATAGAGGTTCTGTAAGCCGTTCTTTACAAAAATTTGATAAATCTAGCGTTACAAAGCCACTTGAAAAAGGACGACCGCCAAGGAAGACTACTCCAGCTTAGAACCGCGTTCTTCGTCGATTGTCAATGAAAAATTGCTTAATACCTGTCGACAGCTAAGAGATAAAGTAAAGGTTTAAATTAGTGTAAATGTAAGTGTAAATATAATACTATTGCAAATCGGTTAAATGAATTTGGTTTAAGAGCTTATTCGTCTATAAAAAACCAATTCTAATCAAAGCAATGAAAACAATATGACTGGAATTTGCAAAAAAATACGCTAATTGGACTGCAGAAGATTGGAGTCGTGTAATCTTTTGCGATGAGTCAAAATTTTTACTATACGGTTCCGGTGGCAAGCAATATGTACGGCGCTATAAAAATGAAAAATTAAGTGAACGGTGTACCCATGGTATAATAACTACTAAGGTAGGATATGCCTGCTGTTCTGCGCATATCACTACTCACAGATGACGTCACTACACAAATTTGAACGCTTTTAATACCAATCAGTAGGATAGGCCTACTGTTCTGCGCATGTCAATACTCACAGATGACGTCACTGCGCAAATTTGAACGCTTTTAGAACACTTGGATATCCTACCTTGTTAGTTATTATACCATGCGGTGTACCATTAAAATAACACGTGGCAGAATCGGTTTAATGGTCAGGGGATATTTTTCCCAACACGGATTAGAAAAATTACAAATTGTAAAAGAAACCCTTAATGCCGACAGGTACATCGACATTTTGGAAAAAATTTTAGGACCTTCTGTTTTACAATTATACGCAGATATTAAGAAATGAATTATTTAGCAAGACAATACACCTTGTCATAAGCCTAAAAAAGTATGGCATATTTCTTTAAATAATTTTTTTTTAAATTATGAATTATTTTATGCTTCTTTTTCATATTTAAAACAATTTATTGCAAAATATCTAATTGTTATCTTGTTTATGTGTTACAGGTAAATGAATACTTTTACGTAACGGTATTTTTACACTAGATTGGTGTGGAAACTCCCCTGATTTTAACCCTATAGAGAATTTATGGGCCATAATGAAAAGACATGTTGTTAATACACCACCAGATAATGTGCTGGAGCTAGAGCAGTCTTTAAATTTCATCTGAAACAATAATTTAACACCAGAATACCTGACGCGCTTAACGGTATCGATACCTAATCGTTTACAAGATGTAATAAAGGCCAGAGGTGGTCACACAAAATATTAATACCTTTATTAATGGTATATATAAATTTTTTTAATAATAAATTTTTTTAACATCAAATTATGCGAATTTATTACAACAATCATAATGCAAAAAACCATGAATTTTGCATCGAGAATTCAATTTTAAAGTTTTTATAAATTTATTAATATTATACATTATTGTAGTTAATATAACAATAAATATTTAAAGGATTCAATTTACATATAAAAAATTAAGCAAATTAGTAAATAAAAGACCAATTAATTAGAATTTCGCGACCGGGCTTTTCATATTGGCAGGACTGTAAGGAACAGCTCTATAGTCCATTTGAAACAATAATGCAGTAAAAATTTGTTAAGGGGCTTCCTACACAAAGGAAGATTTAGACAAAAAAATGTCAAAAAGTTAATGCGCAAGCAAGCTGTTTCAGATGTAAAACAAACAATGCTCAGAATACTAACAGTGGCTTCGGAACTTTGCCAAGGTTACTGTTGGATATTACAGGACCTGGTCCTATATTAAGAGAAAGAAGTAGAAGATATTACGAAAAATGTTATTTCAAAATACAAAAAAGAATTAAAGTTTTTATATTTAACTTTTAAAAAACCAACAAACTGCATGATTCATAAATATTACAATAGATTTTCTAACTTCGTCATAGGTTATTTCCCCTAAAACAAAAACTCGCGCAATCCACTACACCAATATTTTCCACAATGTAGTCGATGGGATTGATATTTGTAGAAGGCAATTCGTTTGCAATTGATTGTGGAATATTTGAAGAATATTTGTTTAGTAAGGATTACAGATTAATAATCTATACTTTATAAAAATTTTCTTAAAAAAATATTGTAAATCTGTTTAAAAATACATGTGTTTATCAAAAAATTATGTCATATTTTACTGTATTGTACATTTATCGCACTGTTTCCTGTTTATTATTTTTTAAGGTAAGAATACATATATCGATGATTGAAAGACAAAGGTTATAAGCGACCAATTTTAGCGTAACTTTAGACTGTACCGATTTAAAATTGAAAATTTGTGAAGTAAAATTCATTAAACGTGTGTTTAATTACTTTATCTATACGAGCAAGGATATTATTTGTAAATTGCTGTTAGTTTTTAAGTTTATAATTACTTATATAAAAAAATTTTTACAAAAATGTTATTACCAAGTTAGTGGCAGTTACAAAGTAAATTTGTCGTTTATGTTGTTTTGCCTTTTTGCTATCGGTATTGGCCGAACTTATTTGAAGGAAAAATATGCCGCCGTGCGGCAATATTTTAATCTGCTTCTTTCAAAACAATGTTTATTTGAAATGATATTTCGTTTGTACATAATCAATGTGTTATTTTAAATATCATACTGTATTCATACTAGAGATATTATTTAAACATTCCTTTACCCCAATTAATCTACTAACCGAAATAAGCGAATTCGGCCAAAACTTAAAAAATTTGTGTTTGCTTTCATTTTAATAAACTTAAAACAATCATAATATTACTGATATGTACATATAATTATGCTTAAAAATAGAATAAAACTAATTAAATTGAAAAAAAAATACAGTCGAGGTGATAGGCCAGTGTAAATCTAACAAGTAGATACCTTTTTTACAACATATTACCAACGGAAACATTCAAAGTAGCAGGGTCGCATTCAGCAACATCCTCGAATGAAAAAAATAGCAAACAAAAATGATAATTTCTACTACTTATTGGATAACCTAGGTTTCGTTCTTATTCACAACGTGGAATTGATCTCCTCGGACCTAGATTAATAAAGAAAATATAAAATCTACTTACCACTGTTTGCAACCGACTCCGAAGCTTGAATGTCCCTAACCTTAAAAATGTCACGTGGCAAATGTGTGTGCGAGAAAGTTTAAAAACATGTTGTAGTAATAGGAAAATTAGGAACTAACTAAATTAAATTTTACCCAAGTGCATCAAGAGTAGCCTGTTTTTTAATAGTTTCTAATTACCCAAAATTGACAGAAATATTTAGTGCCGATAACGGGCATTCCTCGTTACCCCCAGCCAAGGTACTACTATTTGTCAGTTACTGGAAAAGATAGAACGCCTTGTTCGCTTATGTCTGATAAGCAAGATTTTAAAAATCTCAACATAAAGCAAAAAATATCGAAATCGGCATAAGTCGGCTTATGCTCGTTTGCTTTTCTTCCACTGATTTACTCACTGTTTAAAAAATCACTAATTTACATTTATTTTTGTAATTTTTATATTTATTTATTACTATATTTAAATTAAAATGATGATTTTCAAAACAAAGATCTTTAAACTCTGGGACTAAGGTTCGCTAACTGTCGCTCGCCGTCTGTGGAAGTTAAAAATTTTTTTTACAGTTAGTTAGACTGTATAAAATTGAGTTTATTAAGGTGAGGCTAAAGTCAATATTTCCAATAAAAAAGGCTCAAGCACATGGGGCGAGACACTCGCTTCGTTAGTTGCTTGTAAAAACGCTCTAAAAAACTTTGAACTGTCGGCGATTTTACAAACCACTTGCCGGCTTTTGAGCGAGCTAGCTTGTAAACTATCGATGTGTACTCACAGTAGCTTGTGCAGAAGTAGCTAGTAGCATTCGTCTTGAAGATGCTATAACACGCTAGCTAGTTGGCTACTGAGCAAGTGAGCAATTTTGTGTGTACTCGACCACTAGCGCACTCGCCGACTCGCCGGCTTTTTATAAGCCAGCTTGAGCTAGTAAACTTGCTCCGTGTACTTGAGCCTTAACGCTAAAAATCGATTTTGAAAGTAATGAAAAGCAGGAAAATTTGCATTGTATTGGCGGTGCGTGTGCTCCGATATGCACGAATTAACCATAGGGCGGGGTTAACTAGAGTAGCGTTAGGAGAGAGCCAATCGCTCTCTGAGATCCGTCCGATCAACATCCACATTTTTTTGAGTTGAACCGTTCTACGGGAATGCTTTTAGTAAGTAAATAGCTTGTCAAAACCGCTTGTAGCACCCGGAGCAAAGCGAAGCGGAGCAAAGCGGAGCGAATTGGAAGAAAAATTTGATACAAATGGATACTTCACAATCCAGAAATTGTAATTTTTATTTTGTTTTCTGTTAAGATTTCACTTTCAATATATCCCTCGGTTATAGTTAGAGTCATCATCTGAATACCCATAATCAGAACAATCTAAAACAAATCAATTTATAAAATAATGATTTTTAATTAATTAAAATAATTTCAAATTTTATCTTAATCATTAAATCAGCCTTCGTCATGATTTCATTTATTTATTTTCTAGTGAAGATTTTTGACTTCGTTGCGCGATTTTCTTCAAATATGTAACTAATTTCTTAAACTTCTTTATATCTAAGTTTTCTTTAACTTCTTGACGTACAATATTCTTATTAATTTAAGGTAAAAGAACAATTTGATTTTTGAAAATAAAAAAAAAATTATAACTTACTTTATTTCTAATTATTGTATATGTAAAAAATATGCAAGGTAAACTAAATACGACATCTACAAACTTAAATTATTAGATCAAAGCAATCCAATAATCAAACCTGACATAAACTGATATAAAATATTTGAATAATTATAAGCAGAATAATTAGAAGAATAATTAAACGCATAACATGTATGTCATGTAGGTGTGAAGGGATTAATTTACCACCTTTTTAACACCTCTGAGTATGTGAAAAAAAAACACTTTTCTAATACATATTTTTAAATAAATTTTTTGTTCTAGTCCATACGCTTGGGTGTACCCTTCTGTAACGCAATTTTTTGAATTTCTGCCTTAAAGCGGCTATAGCACCGTAACTATTGATTTTATAGTATTAATTGATTAGTGATTTTTTTTAAATCATTTGCTTATCTACCAACTAGTTTATAACCTCTTATTGTCTAAAATTAACGGAATTAAGAGAAGAAATGTTAAGAAATTGTAGCGTTTGAATGACATTGTTGTCAAACAAATTTTGCATTTGTTTTACGCATATTTCTGTAGCGGGTTTTATTTAAAAGCCATAACTATGATGTTATATTTAAATCTTGAATATGCTGACATGCATTTTTTATATGGATATTACAATGAAAATGCATTGGCCGCTAAAGGGAATACCATAGACGATATCCCCAAAGACTTCCAAATGCAATTTTTTTTTAAGTTACACAGTCGGAATTGACTGCATTAACTTTTCCAAAAAAAAAACTTGCGGATAGGTACTACCTTCTCCTTCTGTTAAGTACTCTGAGCATATTGATTGTTTGACATCTGAAGTAGCTTGCTAGGCTTACCTTAGATGTGCATGTTACCCTATTTTATATTGTTAATGCTGGAAATTCAGCAATATAGAAGAACCACCGTCTTTACGATCCTTACAAAGCACGGAAACGGCATTACAAAGTGAGCTCTTCCCGGATTTGAACAGAGGAACCGCACCACCTAAATATTAAATAATAGCAATTAAATAATAGCAATCTTTGCTATTAAATAATAGCAAGTAACATTTAATATAATATATTGCTTCGAATCTAATACATCATGTAACTTATGTGTAGTATCGCGAAATGATATTTTAAATTTGTGTTTGTAAACATTGGAATATTACTAATGTTTTTCGTACTTAAACAATAATAAAAAATTGCTTTTGTGAGAACTGTCGCAAACCACAAGCTGGCGACGTTGAACCCTATTGGTTGTGCATCGTGGTTTGATATAGGGGAATTACCAAATAAACTGCAGGCGGCATAGAATTACCTGAATTAGTTAATTGAACAATTTAGGTCAAAGTTAATCGTATTGTTTTATAACATCTTGTAATTTATTTATATTGTGTATATCAAACAAAATACATAATTTTTCATATAAAATTTAATTAGGTAAGTTAATTTATGTACGTGCAATTTTTTAACTTTGAAATGAAAAATTCAGAATTTTCTAAATTAAGATATTACATTTTTTCTGTGTAGCTGATCTTATTAAAAATAAATGCAATTTTTCTTTAAAGTCCCAAAATCCGGCGAATTTCTAAAAGCAAGGTTTTCTTTTTGGAAAATCAACCAATAGAAAAACTTGATTTGAAAAGAAAAAAATGTATTTAATGTTTTTATGTAATTAATTACAGTGTGGGCTATATTGTCTTTTTTCCTAAGTTTTCCATTTTTAATTTTGCACTTACTCTACTAAACTATATTTTCATTTCCTATCTTTCGGTTCATTAAATAACTACAGTGACAACAAAAAGTATTTGTTCACTTATAAAGTTCTGCTTCAAAATCAATATTGCTACTTCTAAGTCAATGCAATTTAAAAATTAAAAAATGAAATATCAACTACAATTTAAAAGTTCCTGACATCAATATTCCAAGAAATAACAAATATTTTGATTATTTACAGAATAAACTTAGATGATGTAATTGTTTTACTTGATAACTTTTGGCTTTAAATTAACGTTCTAAATTTTTTGGCAACTTTGGGTTTTACAATTTTAGAAATTTAATCAATTTTTAAAATAATATAAATACAAATAACAAAAATACAATAACAAAAAATAACAATAAGAAATAATTAAATAAATCAGGATTATTGCTTAAAATTGCTCCATTTGATTTTACACACTTTTCACTAGGAAATTTTTCGCATTAAATGCTTTTGTAGATGATTAAGTTCACTAAAATTTGATTTTGATAGTGCGATTCTTTTCGGTATAAAAAATTATATAATGAAGTGACACACTTTCGTAAGCTTAAAATAAAAACAGTAAGATTATGTACCTGTAGCCTTATTAACTGCCAATTATCGCTTTGTAATCGAATCGAACTAAATTCTAGGAACTGAAGACAAAATATTTTATTTTGTGGTCACTGTAGAGGTCGGCTAATTTTGATGGTTCTTATGCAGAACTTAATAACTAGAAGAGATAATATAGAAAAATGAATGGCCCATCTTTGATTTCTCTTTTGAGAGAAATACAATGGCAAAAACAAAATTCCCATTATAGCATAATATGTATTTTTAGGGTAGTTTGCGACGTTAATGTTATATACGACGCGACGGGTCGGGACGTTATATTATATTCAAAATCTTTTAAGACCATTTTATTATCACTTTACTTAATTGCATGCATTAACACTTTTCTGTAACTTTGAAAACTACCGAAATATTACCTTTTCGATAAAATCGAACTTTACTTATAACTCGAAACAAAAAAAAAGCGAATCACCAATCTTAATTGTAACTGATTGCTGATGCATAAAAGCTGCCGCCGGTTGTGGAAATGCCCATGATTTATTATCCATAATTATTCGTAACAACATTTAATTCAAATACAACTTTTTCTGTTTTCAAGTAAGCAATTTTAATTACTTACTGAAACTTTATTTTCATTCTTAGATACAAAGCATAAAAATGCCAGCCCATAACAATGGTCCAACCAACATGGCTGACGATGTTGTAATTTCTGGAATATCGGGTCGTTTTCCAGAAAGCGACAATGTAGACGAATTTAGGCAAAAATTATTTGACGGCGTTGACTTAGTAACAGATGACGATCGACGCTGGCCGTCGGGAATATACGGACTTCCGACTCGTACTGGAAAAATTAAAAATTTAACCCAGTTTGACGCAACATTTTTTGAGTTCATGCGAAACAAGCCAACAGAATGGATCCCCAATTACGACTACTTTTAGAATCGACATACGAAGCTTTAATCGATGCTGGAATTAATCCTGCAGCAGTGCGTGGAACTCGAACGGCTGTGTTTATTGGAGTATCTGATAGTGAGTCTGATGAATATTGGAAATGTGATCCAGATACAATTAATGGGTATGGACTACTTGGCAATAGCAAAGCTATGTTTCCAAATAGAATTTCATATACATTCGATTTCAATGGACCTAGTTGCATTATTGATACAGCTTGTTCAAGTAGTTTAACTGCATTACAAAGAGGCTTTGCTGCAATAAAATCGGAGAGTGCGATGCAGCTGTTGTAGGCGGAAGTAATATTTTGTTACAACCTAATCACTCTTTACAATTTCATCGTTTAAATCTGTTAAATCCTAAAGGAATGTGCAATGTATTTGATGAAACTGCTAACGGATTCGTCCGTTCAGAAGCCGTGGGAGTTGTATATTTGCAAAGAGCTATTACAGCTAAACGTATTTATGCGACAATTCTTGGAGCTAAAGTAAATACAGATGGTTTTAAACCTCAAGGAATTACTTTTCCATCAGGTCTGATGCAAAATCAACTTATTCGTGAATTATACAATGAAATAGGTATTAATCCAACTGATGTATCGTATGTTGAAGCTCACGGTACCGGCACTAAAGTGGGAGATCCACAAGAAGTTAATTCAATTGCCGATGTATTTTGTTGTAATCGTAACACTCCTCTTCTAATAGGTTCAGTAAAAAGTAATATGGGACATGCAGAACCTGCATCGGGAATATGTTCTCTTATAAAGTTGGTAATAGCAATGGAGTCGGGAGTAATTCCGGCAAATCTCCATTTTGAAACTCCAAATCCCAATATTGACGCTCTAACTGATGGCCGCTTAAAGGTGGGTAGCCATTTAAAAAAACTAAAAAGAAATGTAGTTCACAATTTTTAATTTTTAGGTTGTTGTCAATAATGAACCCTGGGATGGTGGAATTGTTGGAATTAGTTCTTTCGGAATAGGAGGTGCTAATGCACACGTAGTACTTCGTTCAAACTTTAAGACAAAAACGTCTTGGTTTCCTGGTTCTGTGCCACGTTTAGTTGCAGTTTCAGGACGTACTGAATGTGCAGTTACTAGATTATTGGACGAAAGTCAAAAATATAAAAATGACGCAGAATTTTTGGCCCTATTGAATTCGATACATGCTCAAAATATTGTTGGACATCAATGTCGTGGATATGATTTTCTTGGAGTTGAACGTTCCAGAGAAATAAGCAGCATGATCGAAGAGAAACGGCCAATTTGGTACCTATTCACTGGTATGGGATCACAATGGTGTGGTATGACAAAAGATTTAATTCGGTTAGATATATTTAAAAATTCTATCGAAAAGAGCTCCAAGGTTTTAAAGAAACATGGCGTTAATTTAGAACAAATTTTGGTTGAAAATGATGACAGTGTTTTGAAAATGCGATTAATTTGTTTGTATCTATTACTGCCGTGCAGTAATATTTAGTATATTCAGTAGTAATATGTCAATAATTTATTATCACCTGTACTGTTTAATGAAGCTCTTCAGCATATTCCTGAAAATGCAATTACAATCGAAATTGCTCCTCACGGATTATTTCAGACTATTCTTAAAAGAGCTCTTGGTTCAAATGTAATAAATATTAGTTTGTCAAAGAGAAATTCTTCGGACAATGAACGATTTTTAATGTCAAATATTGGAAAGTAATTTGTTGTTAGATTTGCTTTTTGTACAAAAAATTAAGACAATTATTTTCGTAGATTATACAATGCAGGTGCACAGCCAAGAATAGAAACTTTATATTATCCAGTGACATTCCCAGTTGGACGTGGAACTCCTATGATAAATTCAATGATCGAATGGGACCATTCATTAGAATGGAAAGTTGCTGACTTTTCGGGAAAAGGATCTAAATCGGGCGAAAACGTAACTAATATTAATCTTGGCAATGTGGAACACGAATTTTTATTTGGTCACGTAATAGATGGTCGATTACTTTTCCCAGCTACCGGTTACTTGGTAATTTTTTCAATTTGTTTACTTTATTACTTTAAATAATCTTTCCAGACCTTGGCGTGGCAAACGTTAGCAAAATTGAGAAATAGAGACTTTGAACAAACACCAGTAATTCTTGAAAATATTCAATTTCATAGGGCAACCATTATGCCCAAATGTGGCTGTGTTAAATTTTTTATACAGTTATTGGACGGTTCTGGCGAATTTGAAATAATGTGAAAGCGGATCCGTGGTCGTTTCAGGCAAAATTTGTATTCCAAAAGACATTACCAAAGAAATGTCAAATATACCCCAATCAGAGATAAAAATGGACCCCAAGTTGATACCACTTGATACATCTGACGTATACAAAGAATTGAGATTACGAGGTTACGAGTACGATGGTCTTTTTAAAGGTATCACAGAATCTGACAACCGAGGAATTAATGGTAGACTCAAGTGGAATAAAAATTGGATTAGCTTTATCGACACTATACTACAATTTTCAATTTTGAATCACAATTCACGAGAACTATACTTACCTACAAGAATACAAAGGGCAATAATAGATCCAAAAGCACATTTGGAAGTATTATTTCATAATGGTGACGAAAGTAATGAAATTGGAAACACAAATTCTTTTCTTGACTTCACTAATATTTCTTATTCTAGCTCTACCCGTACACATGCATCGTGAGACTGGAATAATTAAATGTGGTGGAATTGAGTTGCGAGGAATAAAAGTTAGTTTAGCATCACGCCGTCAACACTTATTAATAGCACCAAAACTTGAAAAATACGAATTCATTCCATTCTACAATAACATAGTATTAGTAGAAAATCAATGTGCATCTAAGATGACTGCATTAAGCATTTTAACCCATATCGTATTAGAAAATAGTTCAGCCCTAAAGTTAAAAATTGTCGAAGAAGCAACTGATCGTAGTGTTGAAACAATTTTTGCAAATGAAATTAAAAACATTTTGGAAACAGAACCAACGATATACGTGGAGTACACCGTTATTACTTCAGGAAAAGGAAACTTCAGTAATTTGGAAAATAATGGTATTAAAATTGTTCAGAAAGATATGTCTGCAAGAAGTCTTGAACAAAATGCTCATATGATAGTAATGGTTAGTTCTTTATCACAAGTCACAAAATCAAAGTTTTGCAAAACGCTCTTTCATATCTAAAACCTGGTGGATTTGGACTATTAGAAGAGAATAAAGAAAATAATAGTCTAATATCTGAAATAGAATTGAAAGTAATCAGCATTCAAGAGGTAGAAAATCGGGTGTATATGTTATTGCGTAAACCAGTTGATGTTCAAACGGATTCTATAGTAATCAAAATCACTGAAAAGCATTTCTCGTGGCTTGAACCACTTAAAAAGCTTTGGTTAAGAGCATGAGGACGGTACTAAAATTTATTTAGTTTGCCAAGGAGAACCCTTAACTGGTTTAATCGGAATGGTGAATTGTATAAAACGGAAAGTCATGGCGCTAACGTTCGCTCTTTCTTTATTACTGATCGTAATGTGGAAGAATTTTCTTTAACATCTTCTTACTATAAAAACAAATTGAAAAGATTTGATCCACAATGTGCTAAAGAACAAAGTATGGGGATCGTTTAGACATTTATTATTAGAGCAATCCGCTGGTAGCTGCACTTTGAAAGTGGAACACGCTTATATTAACACATTAACTAAAGGCAATTTGGCTAGTTTAAAGTGGATAGCAGGTCCATTGGCACACTACAAGTATGAATTTTAATTATTTTAATTGTTTATGTAGTCAACTAATGCTAGGAATTACGTTTTATAAATAATAAAGGTATAGCTAGGAAGTAGAACCTTACAATGCAAAAGATACAATTTCAAGTAAAGTTTACCACCTGAGAACACTTGCTTCTTTTTCGAAATCAAAAGAAAGATTATGCAAAAATATGAAAAACTTTGTTTTGTTTGTAACAGAAAAATTGAGAAAAGTTAGTGTTTTGAGAATACTGGGTTTCGAGAATATAATAATCATCAATTTGATCTTCTGCATCCAAATCTTCGAATAATCGTTGCTGAATTAAAGCTTCCTTTGCACAAATTTTAGTAAAGTGCAGCTCAATTTTTTCAACCACAAGCTGAGCCACTTATTTTTGCAACTTGCAAAAATTATTTTGAGGATATTTTTGGGGCTGGGTGTTGGTTCATTATAACGTGCATCAAAGTTCTTGATCATATTTTCAGTGGAGATATGTTACATTTCTAGTTACAATTAAACTCGGAGATACAATCTCTTCAAGTGTTCAGGTAATACGTCATCGTTGGGAAAGCAGCTCTAGTATTTTTATGGTTGCTTTGATGAAACTCTCACCCCTAGGTTGATATGTGAAAAAATTGTTATTAGGATCAAGTATCATCAGATTTCGAAGTAAATAATTACCTAAATTGATTCAATGTTTCCTTTCTTTTAGTGCTCCGGAAAAAGCAAAGATTCATACAACCTCAGCATTTACCAGCTTTGCTATATCTTAATTTTGTTTTAATTATTTCTGATAGGCTTGACGGTGGTTCTTTTTTGAGAATTTATCAAATGTAATTTTTCTTTAATTATAAAAGCTAAAATAGTATCACATCCTGCAGTGCGTAGAGAAAAAGTATGTGTTGATGAAAGTTGGGTAGTTTTCTTTTACTAAACCCTTGAAAGAAAACACTTTTCTTTTATTTTTCGTTGGCTGTATTAAATAATAAATTTCCTTTCTATCAGGCGTAAGAGCTTAGAAGAATAAGGACATCAATATATTCAGCTCAACTACGTTTTCTCCAACGATATTAATGGCTGTAGTGAAGATGTTATTTTCCATAGAACTCCTTAACATTGAAATGTTTCAATGTTGATTTTCTATACATATTACGCAGGACCCAAAATAGCTGCCATGAATTTAATGTCCCCTATAGCCTGTACTATCGCTCTATTTCTATAGCATAGACCTATATTTATTTTCAAAAGAAATTCATCATAATACGGTACTGTAAATATCTCACAGACCCTTTAATACTATTCAACAAAGAATAAAGCTATTTAATTAAATAAAAAGCAAGTTTTCTTAAGTGGTAACTACTGATTTTTCAAATCTTTGTAAGATTCTGGATACATCGAAAAGAAAATATACTTGAGGTGATAGCGAGTGTAATCTAACAAGTAGACATCTTTATAAAACACATTACCAACAAAAACATTCAAACAGCAGGGTTATTTTCAGGAACAATCAGGTCGTTTGCTAAATTGTTTGCATAAATACAAGAAGTTATGAGTGATAATTATAAAGTAAAGTGATTGTTAAAAAAAATCCTATAATCATGATTGTTGAGGTAGAAGAAGATAATTTATAAATTTGAAAGATGAGGAAATAATTGAAACAATAATTTAACAAAATGGACTCAACTGTTATTTTAAAATTAAAAATGGTATGCTCTAAATACTTCTTGGATAAATTAAGATGTATAAATGAAATGCACTCTATATACTATAATACTAGACAGAGCAGATTATTATGTAAAACAGTATCGTCATCTAGATCTTTAATTCATTTTTTACTTGGGTCTACTTTTTGTCAAGATTTACCCAGTGCAATTAAGGAATGTGGTAACTATAAGCACTTAAAAGAAATTGATTAATGAGTAATTAATGGGAATATACTGTATATGTGGCGGAACTAATGGGGTCAGTGTTGTTTTGTGCGCCCTTACAGGTTTGGCAATTTTGGTTTTGCTGAGTGCTGTTTGTTTCTTGTTTTGTGTAGGGTACTTTTTGGGGCGTTGTTTTGCTCTACTTTTGTTTTTAATTATTTTGTAATTTGTTTCTGTATTATATGAATGTAAAATAAGCTTCAGCTAAATCTATTATTATGTTATAATTCGACGATGTTACAGAACGCGGCCCTGTGTTTGAAGTTTGTTGGTTATTGTTGCATAAAGATGTCTTTATTAGATTACACTAGGCTATCACCTCAACTATATCCTCTTTTTCAATTTATAATGAAGGTCGACTATGTTGGTCACTTATTTACATATTTAACAATTTCTAAAAATTTTATTTACAATTTTTTAAATTTCCCCAAATTCAATTTTGGCGTTCATAAAATTCATAAAACACGAATAACGCAATGATTTTAGTAAAAATATTTTTTTATGATTATTTTTTTTATTTTTGGGAAAATTTGAACAAACTGGGCATATAGCTAAACGAATCTTCCATTTCTTTTAGACCAAATAAATCGAGTTATGTACCGTGTACTACGCACCACTCAATTTCCACATTATGTTAACTACTGTAAAGCTTGCTTCTGGTGCTTTAAAATTATAAATGAAGCTGGTGAACAAATGTTTTAATTGGTTTTGAATTTTTGGAAGTGATGCAAAGGGTAGAGCTAAAGAGATCTTAAATTCTCTTTTGCCTAAACCGCTTTTGCCGAATACAGAATTTTCGCGAAATAACTAGAAAAGTTGGGTGTTTTAGAAGAGGCGGTACAATTCCAGTGGTTTTGAACTGAAGTTATAAAGTTTTAAAGAAAATTGAACAAAGCTAAAATAAGTGAATTACAGGGTTTTATGCAAAATCCAAAAGTGGAGTTAAAGAGGCAGCTAAAATTGCCAGTGGTTTGTAAGGTCAGTTTAAATTTCAAAATTGAAAAAACTTCATTATGGTACGGGGTTTTACTAATCTTGAAGTCAACCAAAACCCCGAGATTTCCTAAAGAAAACATTTCACAGTCAGTTGGACGACAATCATATTGGCAATTCCTAGAGATACCACTTTCGAACAGTTGGTTTTATATCAAAAAAATTTGGTAATGGTGTCGACTAGTTCCTTTTTTCAATTCTTTAAGCAGGGAACAATTGCAAGCATCTGTAAGGTGCTTGGCTTAAAATGGTAGATTTTTGGAAATAGGAAAAGTAGATTTTCTAGTAATTCTTCTCTTGGCATGGACGTTTTTTAAAAACATCTGTTTCCATGGAATTATTTTTGAAGAAATTTCGATAATTTCTAATGCTAACAGAAGTGATATAATCAGACTAATGAATGAAGGTATAAAGAGTGGAGTGGTTAGACCACTTCCCAGAATGATATTTACTGAAAATCAAGTAGAAAAAGCATTTCGTTTTATGGCGTCAGATGAACACATTGGCAAAGTTATATTAAAATTAAGGGACGAAGAGAAAAGCATTTTAATGCCTAAACCAAAAGCTGTTGACGCAATTCCTCGTACATACATGGATCCAGATAAAACCTACATTCTTGTAGGAGGTCTAGGAGGATTTGGTTTGGAATTAGGAAATTGGTTAGTATCAAGAGGCGCAACCAAAGTAGTCTTAACATCCAGAGTTGGTGTAAAAAGTGGATATCAATCTTTGTGCGTTAGACGTTGGCGTGAAAAAGAGGTGCAAGTATTGATATCCTTAACCGACGCTAGCACTGAGAAGGGTGCGAACGAACTATTTGAAGAAGCTAACAAACTTGGACCCATTGGTGGAATATTTAACCTGGCTGTTATGTTACATGATGCCCTGTTTGAAAACCAAACAGAGGCCAATTTCAAAACCGTATTGCAAGCTAAAGTGGAAATTACAAAATGGTTGGATGCTGTATCTCGTACTTTTGTCCCACATTTAGATTATTTGTAGCTTTTTCGTCGGTATCTTGTGGACGTGGTAATGTAAAACAAGCGAATTATGGATTTGCAAATTCCGCAATGGAACGTATATGCGAAGCTCGTCGCGATTCTGGTTTGCCTGGATCGCTATACAGTGACGATTGGTGATGTAGGATTATTTTGGAAATCATGGGAAATGGACAATGTGAAACTTCTAGGTACTTTACCACAACGGATGCCATCTTGTTTGTCCACAATGGATATCAAATGTTGCAACAACCGCACGCAGTTGTTTCGAGCATGGTTTTAGCAGAAAAGAAACGGTACAGGAAGTGGATAATGAAATTAACATCGTTGATGTGGTTGGAAATATTTGGCAATAAAAGATGCTAAAACGATTAAATCCTAATACTACACTTGCATCTTGGTATGGTATTCTGATGCTACGAGGTTAAACAAACTTTGAAATAAGTTACAATCTGATATTGAATGCAGAAGCGATTAGAAGTTTGACTTTCAATCGATTACATTGAGTGTCACTTTGGTAATGTTGACACCGACCGAGGATTCGAAAGCAGGTTGAGAAATAAACCACAGGAATGGAAAGATTAACATGTTGAATTTGGTTTTCTACAGATGCAAATTGATACCAAACAATTGCAAATTTGATAAGTTCTTTAAAGCTAAATACCAATTTGGATGTCAATCTATATTGTGCAAACATTAGAATTTGACTTTCATTATGATTACTGGAAATGTACACACAATTGACGGTAAATCGAAAATGATTTAGATTTGGTTTTTAGCATATTGATCATAATGTCTAGAATATACATAATGTGTCATTACAATCCGATATGGTGTAAACTATTAAAAATTTTTGTAATTTAAGAATGAATTTCTAATTTATAGTTTGGTTTCTATACAATAACTAGTTTTATTTTAATTCTACATCCAAAATCAAGGTATACAAAATTATACAAAATAGTTAGATTTTTCAAAAGATTAGAAGTATGTTTTCCTTAGATCAAAATTTTCTGAGCAGTAACCGTGCGAAGGTAACAAATGAGGGTTTTACTTTAAGAATAGGCTCCTTATATTTTAATTATAACTAAAAATTGAAACAAATAACTTTTGAAAAATAACTGTTGCTTTTCTAAATAATTTAAAAATATTACCCATAAATTTCATGATGATAGCTTAAGGGTTTCTTATAGGTATAATAAAAATAAAGGATTTGTCTTTCGGGCTTCTGAAAACATTATAAACCCATATTATAAATGTATATTGTCTGTGTATAATAAGCAACTTAAATTTTATTAAAAAATCGGATGTGGCCATGCCATGACTTTATCATACTTTTATTAAATATTAAAAAATAATTTTTAATAATAAAAGAAAAAATATTTTCAGTAACCAATGTGATTCAAAATCTAATCAGCTCTAAGTCTAAATATAAAGATACAAAATACCAACTTTAGTTTTGAAATTCTCATTAGTTTTGAAATATTTAATAAAACTAATAATAAATAAAAGATTTTAAAAAATTGCTTCCATGAACCAATTTTATCCAAAATTTAATCAGCTCTAATTCCTGCCATAAACATAACAAATTTCAACTTTAGTTTTGAAAATCCTTTTAGTTTTAAAATATTAAATAAAGGCTAATATTAAATAATAAAATTTAAAATAATAAAAACAATAGTTTTATAAACAAATTTTAACTAAAATTTAATGAGTTTAAATATTGATTAAAATATGCGAAAACCTTCATTTAGTTTAGAAATTCGTATTACTTTTCGAAATATTAATTAAAAACTAATATTAAATAATAAAACTTAAAAAATTAAAAAAACAATAGTTTTCATAAAGCAATTTGAACTAAAATTTAATCAGTTATAAATCTCGACATAAGTATGCTAAATCCTAAATTTCGTTTTGAAATTCTTATTAGTTTTTGAAATATTAATTAAAAACTAATATTAAATAATAAAATTTAAAAAATTAAAAAAAAATAGTTCCCGTGAATGAATTTTAGCCAAAACCTAATCAGCTCTAAGTCTCAACATAAGGATACAAAATCCAAAATTTTGTTTGAAAATTCCTATTAGTTTTTGCTGTAGGTCGCACACAAAATTTGACCACACACACAACATACACACAACACACACACAATCACACACACATACACACACAGACATTTTTGGAAATGGTCTTATTTTACTCAGGGACCTCAAAAGTGTAAATCCATCAAAATCTCAAATTTTTTTCTGCACGAAAACAATACTTTCTCATATTACATATGATAAAGTAATAGTATAAATGTATGTATATGCCGGGCGTTGAATGACTTACCGATACATAGGGAAATTGCATGTACAATCACATTTATGCAAATTCCTGCTTCCCTAATTAATTTAAAGAAAAAATAAAAGAGATAAAAATTACGAAGAAACATTAACTACAAATAAAAACCACATTAGATTTTATCTAGCTTTTACTCAATAAGCAAAAAGAGTCTTTAAAAATAGTTAAAAATTTCATATATTAAGATTGTCATAAAAATGTTGTTCTACAGTTTTGCGCATTATTTATTTTGAAGATCATAAATGACAGAAATTTATACAATTAGTAAAAATAACAGAAAAGAAAAAGAAAAGAAAGCGCTAGCGAAATTATTAAAATTTCTATAAAAAATATGTAAATTGTTATCATAATGAAAAATAACATGAAGTGATTGCAGAAATAAATTTCATATTATTCAACCATTCGCTTAACCGACCGGAAATGGGTTCCGTTTAGGTCGGATAAGCGGGGGTCTACTGTATTATATCAGATATTTATTAACGTGACATTCTATTACTATGTCTATTTTAATTTATAAATTCTCAGCTGTTTCGCCGCTGTTTACAACAAAGTTGCAATTAAAAACAAATTATTATTATTATTATACCTAAAATGAGAACCTAGAACAAGAAACTAAAAGTTTCACTTGAGTACGGGACAGAACGGGATAAGAATATAAATTATATAATTATATGTACCTTGAGCCGATGCAGTTTATAAAATTATAAAAAAATTTATAATAAAATTATAAATCTGTTTAAAATATACATGTGTGTATTAAAACATTTTAATGTCTTATTATTATACTAAAATGTATATTTATCGCATTGTTTCCTGTTTAATGCTTTTCAAGGTAGGAATATATCGATGCTTGAAAGGCAAAAGGTTATCAGCGATAAATAATAATTTTCAGCTTTACAGCTATTTAACGAATGTAAAATTCCTGAAATGTGTATTTAATTATTTTATCTATACGAGCAAAGATTTGGATTTTCGGATTTGCAATTTGTTGGTTTTTAAGTTTATAATTATTTATTGCATAGTTAGTGGTGCTTAAGTAAATTTGTCGCTTATGCTGTTTTGTGTTTCAACAATCAATTTAGGCCACCCGTATTTGAAGGAAAAGTATGCCGCCGATAATATTTTAATCTAGTTCTTTCAAAACAATATTTTTATTTACAATGATATTATTTTTATTTTGAATAAATTTTTAAATATACAAGCTTAGTGAAATTTGAAAATTTTCTAACTTACGTTTTAGTCTAAGACCCCGTTGCGCAAACCAAAATGGTTTCGTCTAAAATTTTCAAATTTTCCTAACCCTGTATAGAAATTATATATATTGTTAACTTCTGAAATTAATATTAATATTTAATTAATAATTAATATTTCGTTTTATTGTTCATTTAACCTTTAATTTTAAAATTTTAATCTAATAAAAGTTAATAAACTATTTGCATTATCAATGATACTCGTATTTTATAATCAATGCGTTATTTAACAACCTGTTAACGTTGCATTGTTAGACATAATATTATTTAAACACTGAAACTTGTTGAAATAAATTTTATCAAACTTTGATAGGTATGTTCATGTAATAATCCTTAGTTGATATGTAATTATGAAAAATAAATCAAATTAAATATACGAAACGCATATTAGGCTTAGAATAAATTATAATACAGTCAGTTCCGCTTAATCAGGACACATCGGGCCAGGACATTTTGGCCCAATTAAACAGTTAGCTAAAATAGGCAAATTCATACAAAACTTAAAAAATTTGTATTTGCTGACATTTTAATGAATTTTAAAAATAACCACAACAATTTATGATTTATAATAGTGAAATACCCCATTAAGTCTGTATATTTTACCCCGAATGAGTAGAAATTTCTAAATTTAACTCTGTTAAGCAGTTATTACAAAATTCGGTAAGTAATGATCGACGAATCCGGATTGTAGCATTTTATAGATTTTCCAAAAATTCTTTTACTATTACTTACAAAGATAACATGACATAACAAGACAACAAGATGACATATGTCCAATAATAAGCCAAAAAATTGATTTGGAGTTTTATTATTTATCTATAATTATTATCATGAGGTTCAAAGGGGTTGTAAAGCGCAATAAACAGATTTACAGACGGCATAGCTTTTCCAACCCAATTCCTAGACTGGTGAATCCTGGTAACTTGAACCATCTCAGCAGAGATCAGGTAACCGATCCCGGTGGATGTTGGGATCTTAGGGCTAACGAGAATGAAAAAAGTTGTTGCAACTCTTTTGGGTTGGGCAATGAACCAGCACCTCATTTCTGTAAAAAACAATATTTATTGCTAAAAAACCTTCAACCAAGCATCGGAAAATGGACGGATCAAATGACGATCGACTGCGCAAACGAAAAAGGACAATGCTGTTTGATACTTGGAATGTACAAGGAATCAATACTAAATTTGAAAAAGTACTTCAGGAATTAAAGAAAATTAACACAGATATAGTAGTATTAAGTAAAACAAAACAGAAAGAAAAAAAAGTGGAAGAAAGACAGGGGCACACACATCTGTATAGTGGCGTCCCAAACAATGTTAGAAGCTAAATTGGGTGTTTCCATACTGATAAAGAAATCTTTAAAGTGATGCATAAAAGCTGGAACAAAGTGAATGATCAAATCATTTAATTGTACAGGTAAACGTCGTTTTACGCCGGGGTTCCGTTCGAGAGACACCGGCGTAAAAAAATCGGCGTAAAATGAACACAAATATAATGGACGATATAAGGTTAGGTTCCGTGTCAAAATTCTAAGACCAATCTAACATGTTAATTTAATACATTATATCCAATACTATATTCAAAATAAATTATAAATGTATTTAATAAATACAGTTTAAATTCGTTTACAAAATAAATAATAATCTCTTCATATAAATAATAAACATGATGAATTAAATTTTCACACTTTTTGCCCATAATGAAACTACAAATATTTGAATATTCTTTTAATTTTAATAATAATAAAATAAAAATATAATCATACCGTTTTATTTTTTTAAACAAAACAAAACTAACTCGAAACAATTTTACACACACAATAAGCTGCTCGCGTACACGGTAATAGAATTAAAAACGTGTAAAGTGTGTTTGCTATTGGAATCGCGGCGCCTACTATCGTCTGGTGTCGACCGAACCGGGGAATCCCACGCTGGCACCAACCGGCGTAATTGTGAATCGGCGTAAAACGAACCGGCGTAAAACGACGTTTACCTGTATATGGATATAAATGGAATCGAAGTAGTAGTAGTAGTTGGCGTGTATGCTCCGAATGAAGATGCCTTTAAAAAATGAAAAGAAATATTTTACTCTGAGATGACGAACTTACTAGACGCAATCAATAAACGAAAAGAAGTTATTTTATTAGGAGACTTTAACGGCTGAGCTAGTAATTGTAAAATGATCAAGCAGTAGGACAATATAGCGAAGAAACAGTAAATTTACAATGGCGAAAGGTTTATAGAATTTGCTCACCAGTATTCCCTGAAAATTACAAACGGATGGTGTATTTAATTTTTTTTGCATACTGAACAGTAGTAAACCAATTCGTTTAAAAATAATAAACCGACAGGGCAATAAAAATTTTGATAGATCACTAAAAATTATTTTCAGATGTGAGGAATCCCTTAGTTTTTAGTCAAACGGTCTTACTTTGTAAGTAGGTTAATTCAAAAATTTTCAAATAATTTCAAAAACAATTCAAAAATCAAAAATTTGAAATTCCTTAGAGCGCTGCCGGGCTTTACACAACATAAACTACTAACAACTCTTACAATAATGAATGTTACGTAATCCGTAATCATGCACTGAAACAAACTTTTAAGCATAAATTGGTTTTTCAAAAAGTTTATCGGGTGTTAAAAGTGTAGCCAATCGGCTTGGACGAAGCCCTACATTAAATTAAACACCATGATAAATAAATTTGAAAAGACTTTTTATAAACTTATAAAAAATGCCGCGATTGGTAAAACTATAAAAGATGTTCGCAAACAAAAAATTGTTAAACTAGTTTCCAAATGAGATAGCCGTTAACTGAACAGTCGTAGAAATAATTAAACTCATTCATATTGATATGTTGTACACTTATAAAACTAAATTAGATGATTTTCATTGTGACTACATACAACCCAACTTTGATTAAATTTTATGTTCCGTGATATACTGTTTTTAAGTTGAATATAACTTGTTTAAATTACAATTTTTTGTACTTGAAAAGCGATTTAATTTTTAAATTTTACACGTGTTAAAATTTATTTAGTGCAATAGGTACTCCCGGGTTCGAACCGGGTGCCTTAGCATCAGTAGTCAATCGCTCTAACTACTAGACCAGTGTCGCTATAATTGATATCGTAAAATAAAATTATTAATTATTTTGATGACATAAATGATGAAATAAAGGCAAACCATATGGGAATTAGAGGTACGACTATTCTCAATTTTCGGAGGCAATGTATGTATATGTACATATGTACATACATAATAATATTATTTGGAGGTATTATGCAGTTTAAATAGCAGGGCAGTGATAATATTCAGAAATATAATCTATATTAATGTTTATTTTTATTTTAGCAATAACTTTTTAATCTGCCTTTCAATCCATGGAGGGAATAAATAAATATTAAATGAAACCAAGTAATTTTATCATTTGCATACAACTGCTTTAACCGAAATCTGCATAAATCTCCATCATTTCAGCAACAATCAACTTCCAGAATATACAACGTTAAGGTATTATATTTCTATTGTAGTTTTTTAATGGATGAATTGTGTTTTCAACATAAATAAGTAAAATTTTAAAACGTTCTTAATAAATTGACTTTTTTATCTATTTGACATAAAAATTGCTGCTATCTTGTAATGGGACGTACATACATATATATCTATATCCCTCTAGACATTTTTAGTGAGAAAAATGTGTCAATATTTTATTCATTTCATCAATAGTACTCGTATTGCGATAG
This sequence comes from Lycocerus yunnanus, assembly GCA_036346125.1. Classification (NCBI taxonomy): domain Eukaryota; kingdom Metazoa; phylum Arthropoda; class Insecta; order Coleoptera; family Cantharidae; genus Lycocerus; species Lycocerus yunnanus. The sequence continues at coordinate 14,420,481 of JARFIX010000008.1, read as the reverse complement.
TTTTCGTAAAGTAATAGATAATGCATTCCTAAACATATATACATCTTTCAATTTAATTTATCTTATAACTATGCATCTGTAAGGTGAATTTCAGGCAAATTTTTAATTAAATATTTGAATGCGTTAATTGGTTCTCTTAACACATTACTATTTAAAATTGATAAGGTCTATTTTTGTTGATTGGTACCATCGATATTGCTATAAACATGCTTTTATAGAGGAATTTATTTGGTAACGTCCCTCAAACCCTATGTTAAAAATTATTATAAAATTTTATTTGTTTAAAAATTTTATTTTCTATTTTTAGCGATTTTAATAGAATGATTTTTAAAATAGTTATTTTATTTTTTTAAATTGTAAATTAGATATTTCTGTCTTGAAATTGAGGCTATGAAAAAAATGTTATTTTCAGTATCTGTAGCTTATTATGTTGCTATTAAATAAATAAAAATTAATTTTAAATTGGTAGATGATGGCAGTATAGGTGACAGGTAGGATCCCAGATCGCGATTTTACCATTTTGAAGTGGATTATGAAAGATGAGGGTCCCAATAGCATATAAAAAAATAAAATTAGCGGAATATTTACACAATTTTGAAAAACCACTTTAAAGTTAATTTGGAATGCAATTTATCATTGGCTCTTTTAACTGTAACCCCGTCCCCAAATTTAAAAGAGGCTGTGGCGACAGTAAATATACCAGAATCTCGGTTTTCACGACGAATTATGATAGATAATGGTGTAATTAGCTAATAAAAAATTAAAGTTGTGATCGGACAACAAATTTTCGAAAAAATCACTTTTGTGTGAATTCATTTCTGAGGTGGTTGCACTGTCAAAACCTACTCTCGCAACCGCCCTTGCCTCCGGGGCTCGAACGGCGCTTCGAGCGGTTTTGACACGTGCTAAACTCATTAAAACATCCTTTAAGCGACTCCAACTCGAAAAGTTTGAAAGTTGACGCGGCAGATCTCAGGAGCGACTGACTCGTTTCTAACGCTGCTCTAGTTGGCCCCGCCCTATGGGTTATTCACGTATATAGTACCGCGTAGTAGTATAGTACCGCCAACAGAATGTATTCCATATTTGGCATTTTAATACACAAAAATACACCTACATGTACATATTTCTTATGGGAAAATTGCAATTTTCAAAATTAAATTGTGGCCTTATTACAACTCCGACAAGATTGATCCTCACTTTAAAGAGCTTGTATTTTGCGTTCTTTCGTTTTGTAAAGCCATTTCTATAGGAAAAGTGTGTTTCGATTCCGGGTATTTTACCTCTCACCGGCAGTATATTGATTAAATGATATTTCTAAGCAACATATACTCTTATAGCCTCAAGTAATCCTGGCAATTTATTTACTTTTATTTTATTAAAATGTTGCTTTTAAAAATGTTACTTAAATTGTTAAGGACAATCCTCCGTTAACAAAAATATGAGGTTTAATATGACAAAGTTTTAAACAAGCCAGTAAGATGCAGCCTTTAAATATTTTTAGCAGAATAGTTATTTATTTAAAAAAGAATATTTTTATTTGATAAAACTGAAATAATATTTATACCTTATGAGAAATCTGCATCTTTATTGTATCGATATTATATAAATATTTTTGAATGAATATTGATCGTTCACATGAATAAGTAATAAAATTTGCTCTAATTCTTTGGTATTCGTATTTAAAATTAAAACAATAAAAACTTTTAAAACAGCAATGCAAAAATTTTACAACTGATTCAAATTTGTGTAAAATTACCTATGGTCCACACTAGAATTTACTATTATCAACAATGATAACAAACGATTGCACTTTGAGCCCTACCTTTCATGTATTTTTTTTGGCAAATTTTATAATCTAAAAACATATCAGTTAGTACTCGTTAACGAAAAACGCAACAAAATTCATAAATTAACTTTCGGTAGATGTAGTCTCTTTTAATTCTTCTAAATTTTTTAATCTTTACGAAATAATTGGATTACCTTATTTTTGAATGAATTCCAACATATATAGATATAAATTTAGTTGCTTTTTCGAAAACATACTGGACCAAAGTCAATGTCAATCTACAAATAATATAGTCATTATTACTTACAAATTATTATTAGTACAAAATTAAACTTATTTTATTTTATTAATTTTCTCGATAAAACTGAACTTTTACATGTTTAAACAAAGGCCACTCATTGGTTTTATAAATATATACTATTATTTTCCATTTCCTATTTCATTTCCATTTCTTAAATTTCTTAAGAATATTATTTTTAAATTAGTAATATAGTACATATAAATTTGTATTGTTTCATACATGTACAAACTCCACCAAAGAGAATATTTTCGATAGTAACAAACCAACGCAGTTGAAAATGCTCCTGTGGGGTGTTGAAATGATTGTACCTATATCGACACGACTTACTCTGACGTATGTATATGAATACATTAATGATATATTTTTATTTAATATCTTTCGAATTCTTCGCACAAAATCCGATCATTTTCGCGATAAATCTCATAGAATACTCTGACTAAAATTAAGAAAATTATTCACAAATTCAAGAATTTTATTAGTTTCTTAATTTAATACACGGATTCTTGATTCTTTGAGTGTTAGTTTATATTATCATCTTTACTATTTATTCCATTATTTTCTATACTGACGGTGATGATGTGATGGCACTGTTGATGAGACAGTCATTGCATCAACTGCTAACGTAAGGCACCCCGGTTCAAAACCAGGTAGAGTTTATTTTGGAATGCCGTTTCCGTGCTTCGCAAAAGCAGGTAAACACGGTGGTCATCATATCTTAATAAATTCCCATCATTAATAATATAAAATAGGATAACAGACACATCTAAGGCCAGCCTAGCAAGCTACTTCAGGTGTAAAACAAATAATATGCTTAGAGTACTACCAGGACTACTACATTATTATTGTTCTAAATTAAGAACAAGAAGTTCCACTATACTAATTTGAACAAATTGTCTTTTTGCTAATTTCAAATTTGACTTAATTTGTAAACATGCAGTAGTAATCGTAATGTTCATTAAACCACTTCAAATAAGCAATTTTAATTACTTACTGAAAGTTTATTTTATTCTTAGATACAAAGCATAAAAATGCCAGCTTATAACAATGGTCCAACCTACTTGGCTGACGATGTTGTAATTTCTGGAATATCGGGACGTTTTCCAGAGAGCGACAGTATAGACGAATTTAGGCAAAAATTATTTGAAGGCGTTGACTTAGTAACAGATGACGAGCGACGATGGTCATCGGGAATATATGGACTTCCGACTCGTACTGGAAAAATTAAAAATTTAGCTCACTTTGACGCAACGTTTTTTAGAATTCATGCGAAACAAGCAAAAACAATGGATCCTCAATTACGACTACTTTTAGAATCGACATACGAAGCTTTAATCGATGCCGGAGTTAACCCTGAAGCAGTACGTGGAACTCCAACAGCTGTATTTATTGGAGTATCTGATAGTGAGTCTGACGAATACTGGAAAAGTGATCCAGAAACAATTGACGGGTACGGATTAATTGGTAATAGCAAGGCTATGTTTCCAAATAGAATTTCATATACATTCGATTTCAATGGACCTAGTTGCGTGATTGATACAGCTTGTTCGAGCAGTTTAACAGCATTAGAAAAAGGTTTTGCTGCAATAAAATCGGGAGAGTGCGATGCAGCTATTGTAGGTGGAAGTAATATTTTATTACAACCTAATCGCTCTTTACAATTTCATCGTTTAAGTCTGTTAGATCCTAAAGGAATGTGTAAGGTATTTGATGAGGCAGCCAACGGATTTGTCCGTTCAGAAGCCGTGGGAGTTGTATATTTGCAAAAAGCTAGCAAAGCAAAACGTATTTATGCTACAATTCTTGGAGCTAAAGTAAATACAGATGGTTTTAAACCTCAAGGTATTACTTTTCCATCAGGTCTGATGCAAAATCAACTTATTCGTGAATTATACAATGAAATAGGTATTAAACCATCTGATGTATCGTACATAGAAGCTCACGGTACCGGAACTAAAGTCGGAGATCCACAAGAAGTTAATTCAATTGCTGATGTATTTTGTCATAATCGTAACAAACCTCTTTAATAGGCTCAGTTAAAAGTAACATGGGTCACGCCGAGCCTGCATCGGGAATTTGTTCTCTTGTAAAGTTGGTAATAGCAATGGAGTCGGGAGTAATTCCTGGAAATCTCCATTTTGAAACTCCAAACCACAATATAGAAGCTCTAAGTGATGGCCGATTAAAGGTGAGGAACCATATAAAACCAAGAAAAAAAATGTACTTCTTATTTTTTAAATATTATAGGTTGTTGCCAAAAATGAATCCTGGAATGGAGGAATTATTTCAATTAATTCTCTTGGATTAGGAGGTTCTAATGCACATGTAGTACTTTGTTCAAATCCTAAGACAAAACGTTTTGTTCCCCCGGTTCCCTACCACGATTAGTAACAGTATCTGGACGTACCGAAAGTGCAGTTATTAAAATATTGGACGATAGTCAAAAATATAAAACTGACGCAGAATTTTTGGCACTGTTAGATTCGATACATACTCAAAATATTGTTGGTCATGAACGTCGTGGATATGATCTTCTTGGAGTTGAACACTCCAGAGAAATAAGTAGCGTGATGGCAGAAAAGCGTCCAATTTGGTACATACTTACGGGCCTGGGATCACAATGGGCTGGAATGGCAAAAGACCTAATTCAGTTAGATGTATTTAAAAATTCTATAGAAAAGAGCTCTGAAGTTTTAGTAAAACACGGTGTTAATTTAAAACAAATTTTGGTTGAAAGTGATGACAGTGTTTTTGAAAATGCGATTAATTTGTTTGTATCTATTACTGCCGTGCAAATAGCACTCACAGACCTATTAAATTCATTACACATAACACCCGATGGAATTATCGGTCATTCTTTAGGAGAAGTTGGTTGTGCATATGCTGATGGCACTTTCACTGCAGAACAAACAATCATGGTTGCCTATTTCCGTGGTCAAGCAATTTTAGAAAGTAAATTAGAGACAGGTAGTATGGCTTCCGTAGGTCTTACATGGGAAGAATGTAAAAAACGTTGTTCATCTGAAATTTTCCCAGCCTGTCACAACAGCTACAACAATGTTACCATTTGTTACGGAAAATTCGTCATCGGCGCACACACCCGTAGCAAAGCCTAAAGTCCGGTAAACTCGCCGTGAGGTCTGGGTAGAACGAAAAGTATAATTTTGAATTGCGTGCGCCGGAAAGTCGAAATCGGGATGGTTTTGATACTGAAATAGAGCGCCATAGTGTAGTCCTAGGTTAGATGGAACAATAATGTACCGCACACTAGATCGGTACAAACCTTTAAAACAAAATGAATACTTAAATTCGTTATACTTTGGTAAAACTATTCTGCTCCACTTTACAAAACCAGGATCTGTAAAGAGTACAAAACAAACAAACACAAGTTCGGTAAAATAACACTATAATATTGACGAAAACACAGTATATAATACAAATAATTCGGTACACAAAGATAACAATAAAACACGTAAATTGTATCATTTACAATTTGGAATAATTTCTAAATGGAGTGCACTCGATATCGACATTTTGACATTGAAATTGACGGTATAAAGTTTATTCTTAACATTAAAATTTACTAAATTAAACAACATAAAAATATCCACTTGACATTTATGATTTTTCAAAAGTGACAGTTCTTCAAACTTACTAGGTTAAGTCCAACGACCGCAGATGGCGTTCGTGGTTTTAACTTGAATAAATTAATGTTCAAACAAAAGTGACGAAACAAATATAAAAATGACGGTATAAACACTTGATGCACTGTTGACACAAAGTTAAATGGCGTAAATAACTAACCTTTAATCATTGGTCCACAGCTGGCGATTGAATTGGTTTTACGGCGGTAACTAACATCGAAATTGGTTGCAATGACTTTAAGGGTCATTGACTTCCTGAACGTAAAAATAAGGTCGACTTGCGCTAATGAGGGTGGTTTTCTGGACACGGTGATAAGACGGTAATCCCAACTAAGGGTGATTCTTCCAGAACGGAAACGACAACATGGCAGGGTGCTCAACATAAAATTCCCTATAGCGGGTTTACAGGTGGGACTTCATCACCCACACAACGATACGATACGGTAAATTGGCACTTGCTTCAAAACGATAAAATACACCGGTCAGATGCACACCTACAACCAGCCTTGGTCGCCTCAAAACAAACGAAACGGTATTACATTTTAACGAAAACTGAAGATGTTAAAATTTGATTTAACGTGTTAAAACACGGAGTGGCTTCTCTGAAGGAACAAAACCGACTGACGATAATTTTGAGAGTAGGGATAGCATTGGCGCGTCCGGCCAATCGGATAGCAGATATACTCGCAGCTGCTTAACAAACTTGCTTCAACTTGCTTGAAATTTTCCAAGGCTGTCTGAGAAAGCGCGCGTGGCGATTACTCAAAACTTCCTTCCACGGAATAAAAATTGATATCAAACTAACGGAAATTTGTAACTTTTCGAGTTTTTAACAAAATTTGCATTAGGGGCACCGTGCACTACCCTAGGGAAATGAAGTCACGTGACACCCCCTCTGCTCGAAGAGTGATTTCCCAAATTACTCTTGAGTTAACAAGAAAATTTGAGTAACTATGAACGTAATAAAAGTTGACTTAATAAACGAGATAAAAAAATTTGAAATGACTAAATTTTCTTAACGAGACGCGATAATTTCGATACACTACTACTCCACACGACATACATACCGAAGTATAAAAAGGCTTTTAAGTCCTGGGACTAACATGATGTAGCTCAGTCAAGCTCAAACAAATACGATACAAATCTACGATATATGTTAGGATAACGAGGAGGCTCATCACCTAATCAACCAAACTACTTAACGTTATGCTTATTAAAAGTAAATAAAGACAATGAAAAGCTCACTACAACAATATACAACAAATAAAGAACTTGACAAAAGTGTCGCCAGCTCAAGGCTAAACAAAAGGACTTCATCCATATCGGATAATCAGGATAGAGAGGTTCTGAATACAACCAAACCTGATTTAAAACGTTATCAACAATACTAAATAACTAATATAACAGAATGCCCAAAAGTCGCAAATCTCAATGGCTCGATTCATGACAAAGTGTGCTGTCATCCTCTATAACTCAAGTAGACGATGTTCTGAGTATTAAACTCAAAACGAACTTATAACAATACTTAAAACAAACTAGATTAACGGAACTAATCGATACTTAACGATACTTAACGGTACTTAACGGAACTAGACTTAACGATACTTAACGATACTTAACGATACTTAACGGTACTTAACGAAACTAGACTTAACGGTACTTAACGAAACTAGACTTAACGGTACTTAACGATACTTAACGGTACTTAACGATACTTAACGATACTATGCACGCAACTCTATTGACAAGTCTAACCGAGACAACAACACAAAAAAAATACCGATACTAAAAATTCAAACTTAATTGACTTAATAAAAAATAACCGAAAATTAAAAAAATGAAAATGAACGAAAGTGAACGAACGTTAACGAAAGTAAACGCAAGTGAACGTAGTTTAGGGTCTTACTCGGGACCCAACGCGCGATATACGATAAAAAATTTTGAAACTAATAAACCGATAAAAAAAAAAAATGACTGACATAAAATTTAAAAAAAATGAACGCAATACAAAACGATAACTCTACAAACGATACTAACGGAACTTAAACGATAAACTTAACGATACTTATCGGTAAAATAAACGCAACTTAATCGATAAACCTTACCTAAACTTCAACGACATAAAAAAATTTACGAAACTAAACGGTAATATATACTTCAATCATTCATCCAAACACACTAAGCGAGAAACAAAACAGGCATACGGTATTTTGAGCAATCTTGAACGGTACCTATGGTAATAACAAGGACTCTTATATATTTCCTCCATAAGGAGCATTCGACATAAGTCGCAATAGAACCATTTATGGGTGTGACTTTAAAATTCCCCAGTGGGTTAAAATGTTGGACCTTGTCCACGATACTCAGCTTCAAAAAGCGATACGATACGATACGATAATTGTCACAAACCCGATTCTTTATTTAATTCTTAAAGTCAAAAAAAATCATCACCACACGGTGATCCAAAACAACTACAAAAACCATAAGCGTAAATTTTGAAAAATCATGTCTAAGTAAATCTTACGAAAAATTTAATCGTTGAAAAATTTATTCCAAGTTTGATAACAGGGCACGATGTTCATTTACCGATGGCATTGAATGGCCTAAACAATGGGGTCCACAAGAAAATAAAACATCTTCGCACTTCAACCCAACAAGTTTTCAAAGTTTCTTCAATAAAACCAAACGCAAAATAACTCGGACATAATCTAAATGACCATTTGGCAAATCATATTTACACACCAAATGTCACAAAAGAAAAATTCGCAAACACCACATAATTGACATACAATAAAAAAGGTGAAATTAAAACTAAATTTAAATTTCAAACGTTAACGGAATTAAAATTGCAATAACGCAACATAAACAATAACACACATAATTAAAATATCTAACCGACATACTTAAAAGTTAAACGTCATACCGGAAACGCATACGACAACAAAAGATAACATCAACTGACCTAACTCAACATACAACGTCACAAGTGCAAGTTTAATGACTCGCAAATAACACGATAACGAAATGCAATGTGAATTTGTTAAGCTGATATCCTCAAAGAGAGCTGCACAAAATCACCGATAACAGAAACCGAAGTTAAAACAAAACATTTCACTTCACCAAACATACTACAAAATTTCGAAAAATTTGAAACATTCAAACATACAAAACGGAAAATAAAATAATTCATACTTAAAGTCTTAGGTATCGACAACGGTAATTAAACCTCAAACGGTACTGAAATTTAAAACAAACAAAATCGAAACTGCAAAAATCTCCTAAGGCTCCAATTAATAAATTATTCAAAACATACGTAAAACATTGTGAATAAATTCACACACTCAAAACACACACAAACATTCCAACGAAAATTATTTACACCATGAAATTAATCATGTTGCATATAAAATTCCTCAGACACTCATCTAACTTAAAAACGCTTTTGGAATAATTATTTACATCAGGAAATTAATCATGATATAAACAAAATCTCCCACAAACACTCAACTATTCTATTGGTACAATTATTTACATCAGGAAATTAATCCTGCTATAAATAAAAACCCTCATTCGCTCAACTATTCTATTGGTACGATTATTTACATCAGGAAATTAATCATGATATAAACAAACCCCACAAACACTCAACTATATTGGTACGATTATTTACATCGGGAAAATTTAAAAATCTCAAAATAAAATTTCCCTAAAATTTTTTACGAAAATAGAATTAAATCGGGAAAATACTAAAACAAATCCGCTCAATGGGACTGTACGATAAAAATGACATGAGCCGTGGTTACGGCACCACGTCAATCAACGATAAAATTTACTTGAAATTCGGTAACTAACTAAAAATCGGGACAAAAACAGCGGTAAGAACGATAAAAAGATCTGAACAAAAACAGCGGTACACGTTACGAAAACAGCAGCAGCAGCGGCGGCAGCGGCCACACGTTGCGAAAAACGGAAACAGCACCACGTTGGCAGCGCCATTTTGTTACGGGAAAAATTCGTCTTCGGCGCACACACCCGTAGCAAAAGCCTAAAAGTGCCGGTCTAAACTCGCCGTGAGGTCGGGGTAGACGAAAAAGTATAATTTTGAATTGCGTGCGCCGGAAAGGTCGAAATCGGGATGGTTTCCGATACTGAAACATAGAGGGCGCCACTAGTGTAGTCCTAGGTTAGATGGAACAATAATGTACCGCACACTAGATCGGTACAAACCTTTAAAACAAAATGAATACTTAAATTCGTTATACTTTGGTAAAACTCAATTCTTTCGCTCCACTTTACAAAACCAGGATCTGTAAAAGAGTACAAAAGAAACAAACACAAGTTCGGTAAAATAACACTATAATACTTGACGAAAACATAGTATATAATACAAATAATTCGGTACACAAAGATAACAATAAAACAAGTAAATTGTATCATTTACAATTTGGAATAATTTCTAAATGGAGTGCACTCGATATGATATTTTGACATTGAAATTGACGGTATAAAGTTTATTCTTAACATTAAAATTTACTAAATTAAACAAACATAAAATATCCACTTGACATTTATGATTTTTCAAAAGTGACAGTTCTTCAAACTTACTAGGTTAAGTCCAACGACCGCAGATGGCGTTCGTGGTTTTAACTTTGAATAAATTAATGTTCAAACAAAAGTGACGAAACAAATATAAAAATGACGGTATAAACACTTGATGCACTGTTGACACAAAGTTAAATGGCGTAAATAACTAACCTTTAATCATTATGGTCCACACTGGGATTGATTGTTTTACGGCGGTAAACACAAATTGGCAGAGTTGACTTCGAACGTAAAATAAGGTCGACTTGCGCTAATAGGGGGGTTTTTGGACACGGTGATAAGACGATAATCCCAACTAAGGGTGATTCTTCCAACGGAAACGACAACATGCAGGTGCTCAACATAAAATTCTATGCGGTTCAGGTGGGACTTCATCACCCACACAACGATACGATACGGTAAATTGGCACGCTCAAAACAAAAAAACCCCGGTAGATACATTTTTAACGAAAACCTGAAGATGGTAAAATTTGATTTAACGTGTTAAAACACGGAGTGGCTTCTCTGAAGGAACAAAACCGACTGACGATAATTTTGAGAGTAGGGATAGCATTGGCGCGTCCGGCCAATCGGATAGCAGATATACTCGCAGCTGCTTAACAAACTTGCTTCAACTTGCTTGAAATTTTCCAAGGCTGTCTGAGAAAGCGCGTGGCGATTACTCAAAACTTCCTTCCACGGAATAAAATTGATATCAAACTAACGGAAATTTGTAACTTTCGAGTTTTAACAAAATTTGCATTAGGGGCACCGTGCACTACCCTCGGAAATGAAGTCACGTGACACATTTCTGGCCTTCCACAAGCTGTTACTAATTTTGTAGCTCAAATTAAATCCGAAGGAGTATTTGCTAAAGTTGTAAATGGTACTAAATTTGCGTACCACAGTAAATACATAGCCGATGCAGGTCCCAAATATAAAAAATTATTGGAGACCATCATACCAAATCCAAAACCTAGAAGTGCTAAGTGGATATCGTCATCAATTCCAGAAGCATGCTGGAATACACCTTTAGCGCAAATGAGTTCACCGGCATATTATGTCAATAATTTATTATCTCCTGTATTATTTCATGAAGCTCTTCAGCATATTCCTGAAAACGCAATTACAATCGAAATTGCTCCTCACGGATTATTTCAGACTATTCTTAAAAGAGCCCTTGATCAGAATGTAATAAATATTAGTTTGTCAAAGAGAAATTCTTCTGATAATTTACAATTTTTAATTTCAAATATTGGAAAGTAAGCTTTTATATTTGGGAGTTTTTACGAAAAATTAAAAAAACTTTTCTTGTAGATTGTACAATGCAGGTGCACAGCCAAGAATAGAAACTTTATACCATCCAGTGACATTTCCAGTTGGTCGTGGAACTCCCATGTTAAATTCAATGATCGAATGGGATCATTCAATAGAATGGGATGTTGCCAACTTTTCGGGAAAAGGATCTAAATCGGGGGAAAACGTAATTAACATTAATCTCGACAATGAGGAGCACAAATTTATATCTGGTCATACAATAGATGGTCGAATACTTTTTCCAGCGAGCGGTTACTTGGTGAATTTTTTGGTTTTTTTTTTACTTGAATTAATACCATTGATAAACTTTCTAGACTTTGGCGTGGCAAACCTTAGCAAAATTGAGAAACGAAGACTTTCAACAAACGCCAGTAATTTTTGAAAATATTCAATTTCATAGAGTAACCATTATGACTAAACATGGCTCTGTTAAATTTTTAGTACAACTGATTGACGGATCTGGAGAGTTTGAAATATATGAGAGTGGATCTGTCGCCGTATCTGGCAGGATTTACATTCCAGAAGACATCACTAAAGAAATGTTAAATATATGCAAACCAGAGATGAACGTGGACCCTAATTTGATTCAACTTGATACATCTGACGTATACCAAGACTTAAGATTAAGAGGTTACGAGTATGAAGGTATTTTTAAGGGCATAGCTGAATCTGATAATCAAGGAATTAATGGTAGACTCAAGTGGAATAATAATTGGATCAGCTTTATCGACACTATTCTACAATTTTCAATTTTGAGTCAAAATACACAAGGACTGTATTTACCTACAAGAATACAAAGTTTAATAATAGATCCCAAAGCACATTTGAAAGAATTATCTCATAATGATGACGAAAGTGAGAAAATGGGAAACGCTTATTCTTATCTTCATTTTACTAATATATTTATTTTAGCTTTATCTGTATATATGCATCGGGAGATTGGAATAATAAAATGTGGTGGAATTGAAGTACGAGGAATGAAAACTAGTTTAGCATCACGCCGTCAACAATTTCAAGTAGCACCAAAGCTTGAAAAATACAAATTCGTTCCGTTATATAATACTGTGACATTAGAAGATCATGGTGCATCTAATAAGACCGCATTAACCATTTTAACCCATATCATATTAGAAAATAGTTCAGCCATAAAGTTCAAGATTGTGGAAGAAGCATCTGATCGTAGTGTAGAAACAGTTCTAGCAAATCAAATTAAAAATATTTTGGAGGCAGAACCCATGATATACGTGGAGTATATTGTTACTACTTCAGAAAAAGGAAACTTCAGTGATTTGAAAAAAAATGGGATTAAAATTGTTCAGAAAGATGTGTTTGCAGGAAATATTAAACAAAATGTCCATGTAGTAGTAATGGTTAATTCTTTATCAAAATTTAAAACCAGTGTACTGCAAAACGCTCTTTCATATCTAAAACCTGGTGGATTTTTACTATTAAAAGAACCTGAAGTAAATAACAGACTGATATCAGAAATAAATATGAAAGTAATTAGTATCCAAGTGGTAGGAAATAAGGTTTACATGTTATTACGTAAACCTGTTGAAGTTCAAACGGATTCCATAGTAATTAAAATTACAGAAAAGCATTTCTCGTGGCTTGAACCACTTAAGAATGCTTTGGTTAACAGCAAAAGTGACGGTACTAAAATTTATTTAGTTTGTCAAGGAGAACCACTAACGGGCTTAATAGGAATGGTGAATTGTTTAAAACGGGAAAGTGGTGGCGCTAACGTTCGTTCTTTCTTTATTCCCGATAGTAATGTCGAAGAATTTTCATTAACATCTTCTTATTATAAAAACCAAATTGAAAAAGATTTAATCCATAATGTGCTAAAGAACAAAGTGTGGGGATCATTTAGACATTTACCATTAGAGCAATCCACTGAAAGCTCCACTTTGAAAGTGGAACACGCATATATTAATACATTAACTAGAGGCAATCTGGCTAGTTTAAAATGGTTAGCAGGTCCATTGGCACAATACAAGTATGAATTTTGAATTATATAATTTTTACCACCAACGTAAAAGAGGTTTTTTAAATAATGCCAATTTTTGTTTGTATTCAAAAAATTGAAAAAATATATTGAAATTGCGCAATCTTGCATTTGAAACGCTTAAAAATACAAAACTATAAATAATACGAAAAAATCACAACTTTGGAGAAAATTAAATTTCCTACAAAAAAAATTAAACAAGCAAAACTAATTAAAATATTTTTACATGAAGGTATTATGTACACTGTCCGGAGGTGTTGCATACAAAATTTAATCGATAACTCTAAATAAAATATCTTAAAAAAGTGTAAAACAAAATTAAATTAAGTAAACATTTTGAAAACCTCTGTCCTAAAATGTATAATATGTAAAACTGCAAAATGTAAAATATAGTTGAGGTGATAGGCCAATGAAAGTCTAACCAGTAGACGCCTTTTCACAACACATTACCAACGAAAACATTCAAATAAGCAGAGTCGCATTCAGCAACATCGTCGAATGAAAAAATAGCAAACAAAATTATAATTTCCACAACTTACTAAGGTCATGACCTAAGGTCATCCAGTAAGGTTATCCACATCAGTAAGGTCATCTAGTAAGTTGTGGAAATTATAATTTCTGTTTGCTATTTTTTTATTCGACGATGTTGCTGAATGCGACTCTGATTTTTTGAATGTTCTCGTTGGTAATGTGTTGTGAAAAAGGCGTCTACTGGTTAGACTTTTATTGGCCTATTACCTCAACCATATTTTCTTTTCAATTTATAATTCAGGTCGGCTATGTTTGTCTTTTTTGAATTTCTAAAAATTTCCAAAATTATTTAAAAAAAATTTTGAACTAATTTTTCTAATTTCTCTAAATTCAAATTTTGGCGCTGCTATCTATGCAAAATATAATTCATTTAATGAAATAAATCTAAAGTGGAAACACCGATCTGAATATTATAAAAAGAATACCACTAGTGGGGGAAACTGTATTGTTCAAACATGTCCGGTTCCGACTCCGTATCATCTCAGCAACGTGAGTCTTTCCACATATGTACCTATTAAATTTTAGTGTATATAGAGCATAGTAGTTCCCCGACTGATGATATTCTATTTACATTATTCTGATAAGTATTTCCACTTTATATGTGTATTTACAGTATATAGCTAAACAATTTTTTTCATTTCTTTTAGATCAAATAAATCCGAGTTATGTACCGTATACTACGCACCACTGAATTTTCGCGATATTATGTTAACTACTGGAAAGCTTGCTTCTGGTACATTATTAGGTGATGAAGCTGGTGAACAATGTATAATTGGTTTTGAGTTTTCTGGACGTGACTGCAAAGGTAGACGGGTTATGGGAATGGTAAATTCTGGGGGTTTGGCTACAACTTGTGTGGCTAATACAGAATTTTTGTGGCAAATACCAGAAAAGTGGAGTTTAGAAGAAGCGGCTACAATTCCGGTAGTATATATAACAGTAAGTTAAATGTTTGACTATTACATTGAACGAAAATTAACATAAATTAATTTTTACAGAGTTATTATGCATTAATTGTTAGAGGTCATTTAAGACCCGGAGAGTCTGTTCTGATACATGCCGGTGCAGGTGGTGTAGGTCAGGCAGCAATTTCCATTGCACTTCATATGAGCTGCACAGTTTTTACTACTTGTGGAAGTCAACATAAACGAGATTTTCTAAAGAAAACCTTTCCACAATTAGATGACAATCATATTGGCAATTCCAGAGATACCACTTTCGAACCGCTGGTTTTATGTCAAACAAATGGTTATGGTGTCGACGTAGTTCTCAATTCTTTAGCAGGAAAACAGTTGCAAGCATCTGTAAGGTGCTTGGCTCAAAATGGTAGATTTATGGAAATAGGAAAAGTAGATTTTTCAGTAATTCTTCTCTCGGCATGGAAGTTTTCTTAAAAAACACCTGTTTCCATGGAATTATTTTGGAAGATTTTACAAAAATCTCTAATGCTGACAAAAGTGATATAATCAGGCTAATGAATGAAGGTATAAAGAGTGGAGTGGTTAAACCACTTCCCAGAATAATATTTACCGAAAATCAGGTAGAACAAGCATTCCGATTTATGGCATCTGGCAAACATATTGGCAAAGTTATATTAAAAATAAGGGACGAAGAGCAACAAAGCATTTTCATCCCCGAATCAAAACTTGTTGATGCAATTGCCCGTACGTACATGGATCCAAATAAAACCTATATTCTTATAGGAGGTCTAGGAGGATTTGGTTTAGAATTAGCAAATTGGTTGATATCAAGAGGCGCAACCAAAGTTGTTTTAACATCTAGAGTTGGTGTAAAAACTGGATATCAATCTTTGTGTGTTAGGCGTTGGCGTGAAAAGGGAGTGCAAGTGTTGGTATCCTTAAACGATGCTAGCACTGAGAAGGGTTCTAAGGAACTTCTTCAAGAAGCTAGTAAACTTGGAATCATAGGTGGAATATTTAATTTGGCTGTTGTGTTACGGGATGCCCTGTTTGAAAATCAAACAGAGGCCAATTTTAAAACCGTAATGAAAGCTAAGGTGGACATTACAAAAAGATTGGATGCTGCATCTCGAACTTTCGCACCACAGTTAGACTATTTTGTAACATTTTCGTCGGTATCTTGTGGACGTGGTAATGTAAAACAAGCAACTTATGGATTTTCAAATTCTGCAATGGAACGTATATGCGAAGGTCGTCGCGATTGTGGTTTGCCTGGACTTGCTATACAGTGGGGAGCGATCGGTGATGTAGGTTTATTTTTGGAAATCATGGGCGGTAACGATGTGGAAGTTCTAGGTACTATACCACAACGGATGCCATCTTGCTTGTCCACAATGGATATCTTATTGCAACAACCGCACGCAGTTGTTTCAAGCATAGTTTTAGCAGATAAAAAAAACGATATTGGAAGTGAACATGAAATTAATCTTGTAGATGCGGTTAGAAATATTTTGGGAATAAAAGATACTAAATCGGTTGCTTCTAATGCTATACTCGCAGATCTTGGTATGGATTCTTTGATGGTTACTGAAATTAAACAAACTTTGGAAAGGAATTTTGATTTAATTTTGAATGTGCAAGAAATTAAAACCTTGACTTTCAAGCGTTTAATTGAATTTGCTTTTGATAAAGTAGCACCGGACGAAGACTACAAGAGCACTAAGGCAGGGGACCATCTAATAATGAAAGACAAAAATGCCGTGAATTCTATGTAAGAATTTGTTGGTCTCCGTTCAAAAATATTGTATTATAAATATATTAACAGATGTATCTATCAAGTCACTGTAACCAAATTTAAATTTATAAAATTATAGGTGTGTAATAATTTGTAGAAAAATATTTGTGTATATTCGTACACCACAAAGACAAGTAAAAAAATTTCCAATTTTTATAATTAATACTTACTACTACTTACTACTACATACTTACTATATCTTGCTACAAATGTTTAATGGGATTGATATTGGTTGATTAGGGGACGTATGAAATTGTTTGAAACATGGTAGAAAGTAGTTATTCTTTCACATTTTTTTTTCTTTCAATATTTTCTAAATAAAGATACAGAGTTCTGGAATACCATTATTTTCAGTAACAAGAGTAAGTTTGATTTATTTGGTCCTGATGGCAAACAAATAGTTTAAAAACTTTGAAACATAGAATAAAATAAAGAAAATTTGTGTGGCACAGTCAAACAAGACGACTTGGTCTTGATATGAACATGTATGTCTCGAAATAAACTGGAAATTGTAGCAATAATTGAATAAATAATAATTTTGCCACGCTAGCCACTTGCTTGATCGTAGCTGTAATTACACGATTGGCTAACTCTTATACATTTAAGTATTTAGTTGAAGAGCGAGGGTGATTCGAAAACCGTCGTGGATTCGTAATTAAAATGCACTGCTCAGTATGAGGAAAAAATTATGTAAATGGGGCATCAGCTAAAGTAAATAAAACGTCCAAAAAAGAAGAATTGTATAATTTAACGAAAGCAAAGATAGTAAACAGATATGACATTTATTCTCAATTCCTTATTAAAACAAACACAGAATAAAAAATAAAAAAACAAAGTAACATTAGCAAGCAGCTGAAGGCTGCATTCTAAAATAATAAAAAAACAAAGGTTAAATAAGTAAGTTTACCTGAGTAAACCTATTGCAAGTCACCTATTGCAAAAATATAATGTTGCAACAAAATATGCAATAAATCGAAATCCAATAGATTGTACCCTGGCATTACAACCCACTAAAAATAAGTGGTAAGAATCGGCAAAATAAAATTAAATTGTAATTTACCTGTGATATTAAGGATGGAATAAATCACAGTAGGTTTAAAACAGATAAAAATTTGCACCAAAATAAAAATATGTGCGTACTCTTAAGGTGTTAGTAGAGCACTGGGTTTATCAGAAAGCAAGATATCTAAGTATGAAAACATAGTGCCAACTTAGATGATCAAAAACCCTGGTATAATTTGATATTAAATAAAATAAAATTTATGTAACAATACAGATGAAATGGTAATGTTACAAAATTTACAATTCATATCTATGAATGGATAGTTTTAAAATATTTATCAATTTTACAAAAAAGTTTAAAACCTTCGGCTAAGAATTTAAAGACGCCACAAATTTATTATTTTCATCAAGACTGCGACCCGAAACATTATTTGTATTCGGTACAAGAATGGCTTTGCATTGAGTTGCAAAGTTATTTAAACACCCTTACAATTACCCAATCTAAACCCAATTAAACATTTGTGGACAAAACTAATCTAAAAACTAAAAACCAATAACTCTAGTAATAACACTCAATTAAAATCCAAAGTCCTTGAGGAAAAAAAGAAGAAAAAGAACAAAAAACTAGTGCATTCTATGGGCTGTATGAATAAAAGTAAAGGAAATACTCACTAGGAAAAGGACAAAATGAAAATATGTCAAATTTTACAGAAGAAGATTGATTTCAGAGACTTCAAAATCTGATAATACTGCGTTACATTCTACTGATCATCATTGCGGTGTAAAAGAATCATGCAATTAAATCTTACACAAAGATGCTGTTTGGTCATTTTCACAAAGCATTCAATGGGCAGAAGAAAATCAATATTAACAAAATCAATATCAATATTGAAAATCAAATATTGCTATCCAAGATATTATTTTATTGAAAAGATTAAAAGAAAAAGCCAGCCCAAATTTTTTCGAAAACATCAAACAGAATAAAATTAGTGATTATTTAAAAAAAAGTAATACAGTACGAACACCCAAGACTTCTTGTTTATTTATAAAAATATGTAATATTATATGGTTAAAATTCATTAAAAATGTTTTTCTTGTGTTGAAATAGAATATAATATGTATATTATCTTATAATATAATAATATATAGAAGAAAATGCATCTATAATCTAGACAATTTGCAAATCACGACAGGTGGAAAATTTTATCTGTAAAAATTAACTTTAGAAGTTTTTTGCAGAACAATATTGCTTACAGTTTGTGACACTGTTGAATATTCTACACCAAGTATCTCAAATCTCCCTTATTGATTTGAGAACGCACCACCTCGCGATTCGGTAGAAACGCCTAAGAAAGTATTAGATAACCATTATAAATTTTGCTCTTTAAATCTAAATAAGCTCTTGAAATCACCAACAAGTGGTGAGGTACAAGGTTTTCAATATTTTACTTTTCTTAGATAAACTAATTTTGCTATTGCAAAGCTATGAAATCAAAATTGAACTTGATTCCTAAATGGTGAGTTTACTACTGACAAAATGCATATATTTTGAAAGATTTTCTAATAATTTAAAGTAAAAGCTCTTTTTTATTCCTACGAAAAACTCACAACTTGATCAAAACCTTTACTCTGAAAGTATTTGTTTCACAATCATAAGTATAAGGTCCTACTTCTACTTTTATTCCTACTATAGTAGAAATAAAATACGAACAAGTATAGAATAAACAAAAACATGTGCAAAAAAATTATTTTAAATTAAGTTTTATTTATTTTTATGCTTCCATGTTAACAGAAAACTTACAAAAAATTGGCTCCGTCGCGATTTGTTTTCCTAATTTTCTTTGGTAGTTCACTCATTGACCTCTGAATACCCTTTGTATTTGTGGTTTTCAGCTCCTTTTTATTTATAGAATTAAGGAATCAACATTTTTAGCTCTGTATCCGTTTTCGTAAACTTTTCTTTTCAGATTAGCCCAAAAGTTTCAATAATCGCAATTGTGGAACATTTGGGAGGTTCATTTTCTTTGGCTCAAGTTCTATTTTTTATTCTTCAAATTCTCTATTGTGGATTTCGCGTTATGTGAGGACGCCAAATCCGGTCAAAAATTATTTTTCTTTTGATAATATTTTTCGATAAAATTGCTAAGTGCTGGAACACATTTTCGTTGTAAACTTGGGCATTCATAGCTACACCACCTTTAAAAAAAACTGCTTCGCTGACACCACGTTCGCTTATGGCTAACCACAACAAAACTTTTCCTGGAAACTTTGTCTTACAAATAAATTTAGCTTTTTTGGTTTCTTTGTGACTGGAAGACTCAAAATAATGTTTTGGCTGCCATTCATTTCCTTCCACGGTAAAATATGAGTCGTCATCCTTCACGCATTTGTACTCTGATGAGCAAGAAAAGTAATTTCTGGACAGCTCGCGTAACCTGCATTTATACCCTTCTGTTGTGTTTCAGCAGTAAATGGTGCTATTTTTTTCTTCTTTTTCTGGACTCCCATCGATTCTAAATATTTCTTAATTGTGTTTTTGTCAAAATTATATTTCTTACCCAATTGGCGATAAAATTTACACTGCAACCTGCTGTTTCACTTTTAGTTTTAACCGAACTTTGGAGTCTTGCAAACTACATTTCCAACCTAATCCACATTTTCTTTCAATTGATTTATTATTCTTAAATAAGTTTATTGTCGTGTAGATAAATTTTTTTTTGAAACCCATGTCCTTAAAATGCCTAAAAATTTCTTTTTTAATTTTGTTTGAATTTTCTTCACAAAATTTACAAATTAATTTGTGGCGGTTTAGCACGTTTAGTGTCATTTTCATAACTAATTTTAACTGACCAGAGCAATCTTAGTTTTGTTTTTATAAATAAACAGTACAGTTAACTTTGCCGTGTTTTTGTTTTTGTAAGAGTATTGTGTCGTTTTTAATAACAGTGTTGTACGCGTTCGTATTTCATTCACCATACGTTATAGTAGAAATAAATAAATATCAAATGAAACCAACTCATTTTATCATTTGCATACAACAGCCTTAACCGAAATCGGCAGAAATCTCCATCGTTCCAACATCAATCACCTTCCAAAGTATACAACGTTAAGGTATCATATTTCTATTGTAGTTTTTATTGCATGAATTAATTGTGTTTTCAACATGAACAGGTAAAATTTTAGAATATCGTTCATAAATTGAATTTTTTATCCGTTTGAGATAAAAATTGCTGTTATTCCTATACAAATATCGAATTTGAATTTCTGCGAGAAGAAAATAAGGTGTCATTAAGAAGTCGCTGATATTGTTTAAAGTTACATGAAAAGTGAAAGAGCAATTAGAACAATTAAAAATATTTATTCGAGAATCCTTCTTTTTCAAATTTTTTGTTAATGTGGAAGTTGAATTTGACTCTTGAACCATAATATTATTATTTTCAGTTGAAGGCTGCATTTCCGCTAAAGTGACTGATTGGTTATTATTATACAAAATTTTATTGGCCACCTCTACTTTATTTCCTATGGAATCTTCAACATAACTTTCCGCTATTGTTGCAGATTTCCACCCCCCATGCCGTTTTAGATCAAGAACATCAATTCCGGTATTTGCTAACAATGTCGCAGATGTTCTTCGGAAAGCATGTCCAGTATAAGACATTGGATTTTTTAAATTTAGAAATTTCGCGATCTGACTAGGTATTCTTGAAAAAGTATTTTTACCAACCGGCTGATTAATACATTGTCCTGCTTGATACCTCATAAAGAATTGCCGAAGATCAGTATTTTTTGGTCTGGCTTCAACATATTTTCGAAAAATTGCAAGAAAATGAATATTGCCGCCATCTTTATCGACTATAGTAAACGTACGCAGAATGTTGTTTTTTGTGTCAGGTATATTAACTATTACAATGTTATTCGTATCTTCAATATAATCTATCGTCATTTTGACCAGTTCGTCTGTTCGACAAGCTCCAGCCAATCCCATTATTGTAACCACCTGAAATTAAATAAGTTACGTATCCATTATACAGCAAATATTAAAAGATATTACATACCTTCATCATTAGGTAGATATCATCAGATGCCTCAATTAAAATTTATCAATTTCTTCCTACTAAATACTTTTGATTTTTTTGGCCGATAGCCATCATTTTTTCTTTTCAGGAATGCTTTCAGTTTTGGGTACTTCGAAATATCTATATCCTCGTTGATAAATATAGTTGTCTTCAGCATCGAGTATTCGCACCACAAGCTTGCTGGGGATTTCAGTATCTCTGATCTTTTAGAAAATAAGCCAATAGTACGTTTTCAACAACACAATTAATTTTTTTCTCCATGCACCAGTTCTTAAAAACGTTGTACGTCATTTTATACCTTTTTTTATTTCTCTGGGAGCAGTGTATAGCAAGCGATATTTGCTGCCTCTTCTATGTCTGCACTAACATTCGAGTTTTTATCCATATTTTTCAAATAATATTGTTAAATAAAAAATGTTGAAATATTTTTCGATTAACAACAATTTTTTGTTTGTTTATATCGTTAACACCATAGTAACAAGGCGTAATGCCAACTAATATGCAAAAATATTAATTAATTGTTTGACATTTAATACATAAGGATATTATAGTAATACATAATGTAACTATTTAATTTTAAATTTTTTGGCCGCTATTAGGAAAAACGTTGTATGAACCACGGTGCGTAAGTGCTTTTTAGCACTTACGCCCCTTGGTGCATAAATAACTATTAATGGCCTATTATGTGTTATACAAAAATGTATATTTATAGTATTGTTTCCTGTTTAATGCTTTTCAAGGTAGGAATATATTGATGCTTGAAAGGCAAAAGGTTATCAGCGATAAATAATAATTTACAGCTTTACAGCTATTTAAAGAGTGTAAAATTCCTGAAATGTGTATTTAATTATTTTATCTATACGAGCAAGGATTTGGATTTTTGGATTTGCAATTTGTTGGTTTTAAATTTATAATTATTTATTGCAAAGTTAGTGGTGCTTAAGTAAATTTGTCCCTTATGCTGTTTTGCGTTTCAACTATCGATTTAGGCCACCCGTATTTGAAGGAAAAGTATGCCGCCGATAATATTTTAATCTAGTCCTTTCAAAACAATATTTTTATTTACAATGATATTATTTTTATCTTGAATAAAATTTTTTTAAAATATATAAGCTTAGTGAAATTTGAAAATTTTCCAACTTACGCTTTAGTCTAAGACCCCGTTGCGCAAACCAAAGTGGTTTCGTCTAAAATTTTCAAATTTCACTTAGCCTGTATAGAAATTATATATATTATTAACTTCTGAAATTAATATTAATGATATTAATTAATAAGTAATATTTCGTTTTATTGTTCATTTAACATTTAATTTTAAAAATTTTAATCTAATAAAAGTTAATAAACTATTTGCATTATCAATGATACTTGTATTTTATAATCAATGTGTTATTTAACATCCTGTTAACGTTGCATTATTAGACATAATATTATTTAAACACTGAAACTTATAGAAATAAATTTTATCAAACTTTGATAGGTATGTTTCATGTAATAACCCTTAGTTGATATGTAATTATGAAAAATAAATCAAATTAAATATATGAAACGCATATTAGGCTTAGAATAAATTATAATACAGTCGCTTAATCAGGACACATCGAGCCAAGACATTTTGGCCCAATTAAGCAGTTAGCCAAAATAGGCAAATTTATACAAAACTTAAAAAATTTGTATTTGCTTACATTTTAATGAACTTTAAAAATAACTACAACAATTTATGATTCATAATAGTGGAATACCCCCTTAAGTCTGTTTTATTTTACCCCAAATGAGTAGAAATTGCTAAATTTAACTCTGTTAAGCAGTTATTACAAAATTCGGTAGGTAATGATCGACGAATCGGATTGTAGGATTTTATAGATTTTCCAAAAAATCTTTTACTCTTACTTTCAAAAATAGCATAAAAAATAAAGCGATTAATGAGAGGATGAACTCGATATGTTCAATAATAAGCCAAAAAATTGATTTGTAGTTTTATTATTTATCTATAATTATTATCGTGGGGTTCAAAGGAGTTGTAAAGCGCAATAAACAGTTTTACAGACGGCATAGCCTCTCCAGTCCAATTCCAACTCCCGCCTCTTAGGCTGGTGGTAACCCTGATAACCTGAACCATCTTAACAGAGATCAGGTAACCAATTCCGGTGGATGTTGGGATCTTAGGGCCAACGAGAATGGAAAAAGTTGTTGCAACTCCTTCGGATTGAGCAATGAACCAGCACTTCATTCCTGTAAAAAACAATATTTATTGCTAAAAAACCTTCAACCAAGCATTGGAAAATGGACGGATCAAATGACGATCGACTGCGCAAACGAAAAAGGACAATGCTGTTTGATACTTGAAATGTACAAGGAATCAATACTAAATTTGAAGAAGTACTTCAGGAGTTGAAGAGAATTAACACAGATATGTATGGTAGTGTTAAGTAAAACAAAACAGAAAGGAAAAGGAGTGGAAGAAAGACAGGGCACACAAACAATGTTAGAAGTTAAATTGGGTGTTTCCATACTGATAAAGAGATCTTTAAAGCAATGCATAAAAAGCTGGAACAAAGTAAATAATCAAATCATTCAATTGTATATGAATATAAATGGAATCGAAGTAGTAGTACACTCAGAGAATAACACTTTAAATACAAATGAAAACGTACTTAAATCAAAAATTTTAAACATGAAAGAGAGCTAAAGATGAAAATCTTATAATTGATAATTTAATTTTAATTTTACTATGAAAATTATATAAAAGCATTGTAGATTTAAAGGCGAGTTATATTAAAATAAAAGTGACATATGATTTAATATAACATGTCACATGTTGAAGTAAATACTGAACAACTTTTAATTTAAAATAGCAACACATTGACTCAAATATAAAGCTTCATCAATTCAGAAGTGTAACTATCGACTCAAAAGTGAACAATTGTTGACTTAAAAATGATTAATTTTCTATTTGAAAGTACAACATTTTGATTCAAAAGTGAATAATTTTTGTATTAAAAGTTAACATGTTTACTCAAAAGTGAAGATTATTGTATTTTAAAGTGCAAAATGTTGAATCAAAAGTGAAAACTTTCTATTCAAAAGTGAATAATTTCGGACTGCAGTCTGAAGGCGTTTAAATTAAAATGCAGTTTTAAATTAAATTTGATTTATTTCAATACAAAAATTAGAAATTATTACATAATATAAAATAATTAATTATAAAACACACAAGAAATTATATAATTTCACATAAATTATGTACATGTTAATGGTAGATAAAATTCAAAATTTTACAAATAATTTTGTAATTATTGGTCTTAATACAGTCTTCACAGACTAAAAAATTCAGTTTTTTAATATTATTTTCCTAGAAAAATTACTTTCACGTTGATACCTTTCGCAAATGAATATTTTGTGCCGAATAAGTTGAAGATGAAGATGAACATGAAGAATTTGTCACAGTCCTTTCTTCCTCATAATATTTAAACCATTCATTAATATTAGATGATTGAACAGCATTGGCCTCTTCGTCGATTCCAAACTATTTAAAAAAATTTTTAAATTATTTATGAATTAAAAAACTAAGACTGTAACTTAATAGTATGAAAGCAAAATTGACCACCAAAAATTAAAACTATTATGCATTTTCAAACCAAGTTAAAATTTTAAATAAAAATTTAATAATAAATTGTTTATTTAACTTGTTTTAGTTTGAAAGTTTAACCCTATTATAATATCACAAAAGTTAAAAAATTTTATAATTATCTATTACAAACTTTTGATTTTATTTGATTATTTTAAATTAATAAAAAATACATTTTTCAAACTTAAATAGTATGTTCACTTTTAAATTAATTATGAACCACATTGATTTACTAGTTCAGTTACAGAGCAGAAATTCTGGGTTTATATCTCACACTTGACAGAATTTTAACTCGCCCTTCCGGTGGTATCAACACGTTCAACAAAAATTTCAATTTTGAAATCAATCAACAATTATTTGATAAAACAAATTATAATTCAAAAAAATAAAGGAAAGCGGTAAAATAATAAAGTTATAGGTACCTACTATATATAATTATGTCATAACATAACTAAACTTACTGAAACAATTTATTAGAAGTAATTAATAAAATTAAAAGAGTTCGTTAAAATTAATGTTTATATGAAAACTTATTTTCACTTTCAATTGTGCACTGCAAACATTAATGAACAAGCAATTGCATCATTTTTTAAAGAACATAAGCAGAAATTAATCTTGAATCAGTTTTAAAATAAAAGTGTTAGTTGTTGATTGTATTTGTTAATTTTAAAATTAAAAGTGTTCACTTTTAAACTTAAAATGTACGATTTACATACTATGCAAATTTATTTTGTATGTATGACTGAAAAAAATGAGCAACGTACCTCTTTCTTTTTCCAAGCAAACAGCTTTTCACGGAACTCCATTCGCAAACCAAACGGTTTTATTATTTCGGCGATATCGTCCTTTTTAATGTATTTTAATGATCGATATGTAACACCAATAGCTGGAAATTTGAAATAATTATATAGGTACATAAATGTATTATAAATAATGTATACACTTGAACATAATATACTACATACTATGTTTTTACGGGGATTTCTTACTTTTTAAACCAGAATACAAATTCACCAAGTCAAATTCTTGTAAGAGTTTAAGTAATTTTTCATCATCCTCATTATTACAAATAACGGTAAATATCTATTGGTAGCGTCTTCTTCCAAATTTTCCTGCAGTTGAATTATATTTTCTGTCGTCTTTTCCTCTAGATATGTTTGAAACTGAATTTCATTTTCAGTTGCACCTTCTTCCAGATTTTCTGGCGTTAACATTTTATTAATTTTAAATCACAAAATCCTCTGCACACTTCACACTAAACTATCTAATAAGGAACACTGTCACTATTACACGTAAGCTTGGATTATGGTTTATTTGCAGATGAAGCGAAACTAGTAAGAGTTCTTATCTGCACACATAAGTTGCATTTGTATCTTGTGTCAGCTATTTTACCCTTAGATTATTATTATGTACCTACATAGTTATTCTTTACATGTTACACCTTCAATCTACACTTTAAATGTTTGAATAAACATTGCCACTTTTGATATTGAGAAATATAAACGCCATTCTTAATTTTTCAAAGCACACTTTAAAATTAAAATGTTACTTTTAAAATGTAAGAAATTTTATGTGAATGAAAACTTTTCAATCGAAAGTATTGACATTTGTTTTAAAGACCGAAATTTCTCTGAGTGTAGTTGGCGTGATGCTCAATAAAGATGCCTTTAAAATTAAAAAGAAATATTTTACTCTGAGATGACGGACTTACTAGACGCAATCGGTAAACGAAAAGAAGTTATTTTATTAGGAGACTTGAACGGCTGAACTAGTAAATGTAAAAATGATCAAGCAGTAGGACAATACGGCGAAGAAACAGTAAATTTACAATGGCGAAAGGTTTATAGAATTTGCTCACCAGTATTCCTTAAAAATTACAAACGGATGGTGTATTTAATTTTTTTCGCATACTGAACGGTAGTAAACCAATTCGTTTAAAAATAATAAACCGACAGGGCAATAAAAATTTTGACAGATCACTGAAAATTATTTCCAGATGTGAGTAATCTCTTAGTTCAAACGGTCTTACTTTGTAAGTAGGTAGAGAACTACGAAAATTCAAAAAATTCAAAAATTTGAAATTCCTTAGAACGCTGCCGGGCTTTACACAACATACACTACTAACAACTCTTACAATAATGAATGTTACGTAATCCGCAATCCTGCACTGAAACAAGCTCTTAAGCATAAATTGGTTTTTCAAAAGTTTATCAGGTGGACGAACTACGTTAAATTAAAAAAATTGGTATGTTGTACACTTATAAAACTAAATTAGATGATTTTCATTGTGACAATAAAACCCCAACTTTGATTAAATTTTATGTTCCGTGATATACTGTTTTAAGTAATAACTGTTTAAATTACAATTTTTTTAAAAGTTTATTTTTAAATTTTACGGTAATTAATTAAAACATGTTCGAACCGGTGCCTTAGCATACGTATCGAATCGATAACGCTCTTAAGCTAAAATTGAAAAGTTTATCGTAAAATAAAATTATTAATTGATCTTTGATACACTATATAAAATAAAGAATTTTGATTGGATACATAACCAATTTGAAAATTTTATTTTAATACTATAATATAACATTGTAATTAAAGTTTTTGTATAAAAACTTATTAATTTTTAATTTTACATGTAAAATATTAGAAATATTTATTTATTACACCTTTAAATTAATGTAATCAAATTTTAATTATTAAATGATAAATAAAGCAAACATTATTTGTAAGCTTTCAGCAATGTTATGTTATACAGACATTTAATAATTTAAATTGTTTTATTAATTACATTTAATTATAATTTTAATTTAATTAATATAAAAATATGTGTAAGTAGAAATTTATATATATATTGTTTTGGTATAAAATTAAATTTATATACAAATCCATGTAATTATTATATATTTTATTATATATAAAATATTATACACACAAGAATATATTAATTATATATAATTTTTGTACACAATAAATTTGTGCTTGAAATTATGCAATTATTATAAATATTTTAGATAAGAAAATTGTTAATCAAAGTTTTACAAATTTTGGTACCACATAAATTTTATATTTTAAATTATATAATAATTATAAATATTTCAATATATAAATATTATTATATCCCACAATTCAAAACGTTTACATATTTTGGGTACTTCATTAATTTTATATTTTAAAATATATAATAAATGTAAATATTTTAATATAATAAATATTTAAATTCTTCATTACAAAACTTTTACATATTTTCGATACCTCAATAATTTTAAATTTTAAATTATTTAATATTTATAAATATTTCAATATTTATATATTATTATACTCCAGAATTCAAAACTTTTACATACAGGATTTCCCCTGACCACAGTAAACCTTTGAAGTGGTGATAGAAGACACTTTTCAAGAAATTTTAAATAAAATTTTTGTCCTAGTCCAAACCCTTGCGGGGTGCCTTCTTTAAGAAAATTTTTTAAATTTTTGCCTTCAAACGGTCATAATATCACCGTAACCATTGATTTTATGGTATTAATGGATTAGTAATTTTTTAGAGATCATTTATTTATCTACAAACTGGTTTATAACCTCTTATCCTCTAGAATCAACGTATTTCGAGTTATGAATTAAATTAAGAAAAGAAATGTTAAAAAATTGGAAGTTTTATTTTCAATTTTTTGTGTATGCGGCTAGCATATTTATTTTTCAAAGATTAAGAAGGTTCATAATCCGATAAATTATAGCGGATTATTTTAAAATAATACCAATTACAAAAAATTTACTATATATAGGAATTTAAATTTCATGTACATGAACAATCAACACCAACATATATACAAAATATGTATATAATAGTGAAATTTACAGAAGATACACCAATGCCCACCGTAGAAGTTGTTCCGAAGTTTTGGTTGAAAGACGGGATGTGTCCCTGGGATAATGGGAAATTATGTAAAAATCTAATAAAAAGCTAAAACTGGGTAATTATCAAACAGAAAACTATCAAGCAGCCGAAAAGGCATGTAGAAAAGCGGAATACACATCAAATTTGTCTTCAAGTGAAGAAGACAAGCCGCCTAAAAAACGTCGACTAGAAGTAGAACTAGCAACACCACCAAGCTTAGAACATGCAGAAAATAATACTAGTTTTTGTGAATTATCTGGAAGTGTTGCAAATTCGTCAGTAAATGGTGTCACTAGTCCATCTATAATAAATGCTTGTAAACAAGAAAGTTGTCATTGTTGTTTAGCATCTTCCGAAGCACTGAAAGTTATGGCAGAGACCTATGCTAAGAAGTTAGCATTAAAAGAAGTTAAAGCAAATGTAGTTATGGAAACTAATGACCGAATAAAACAAGTGCAGAATGAAATAATAAAATTAAATAACGAAAATACAAGTTTAGATTTGGGAATTGATGAATGCTTTCCGATAAAATCTTTGCAGGAATTCGCCGATTTTGAAGAAAATTTACAAATTGTTGATTTTAAAAAAAATGTGGAGTCATGACCTGCAATACCTATGCAACTGGACTGGCCGAATTGGCAAAAAAGCTATTTAACATTCGCCAATAAATAATTTTATCGAAGCAGTTGTTTTGAAGCAATACGGCAATACAATAACTCAAAAACAAATACAAACAGCTAAGGATTATTTGCAGCATGCCAGCAACCGAATAAATGCATCAAAGACACGAAATTTGAATAAATGATATTTATAAATTTTTCTGTTTATGTCATTTATTAGTTTTAAAAGTTTTTATTTAAAGCATCAATCCTAAAACAAAATGAAAATTATATTTATAAAAATGTGTATATTTTATTTGTGCCGTAAATTGTTAATAAAATAAAATGAGACTTATACTTATAAAAACAGATATTTTATTTAAACTATGAAATGGTAATAATTATTAAAATTTATTTAAAATATAAAATTTGTATATTTTATTTGATAATAAAATGGGACTAATACTTCTAAAAATATATATAATTTATTTAAACCGTAGAATGGTAATAAAATAAAAATTTTTATTATATTAATATTCTTGAAAAATTATAGAATTTTTATATAATTAGTATATAATAAAAGATTTATTATATTTATTAATGTACGGAAAATTACCTAAAAGTATCTAAATAATTTAAACTGTAATTACTATTAAAATGGTAATTTCTTATTATGAAGAAATGGTAATAAAAATTTGCTATTTGTTGTAAAATAAATGTTTCAAAATTATAACATTTTTATAGAATTTTTATATATGCCTAATTTTATTTCTATAATTTTATAAAGAAAATTACCTAAAATTTATATAAATAATTTTAAATTTAAACTTTGCATTAAAATGGTAACTTTTTTCTACAGAAACTTGGTAATAAAAAATTCCAATTAATTATATTAAAAGTGTGTCAAATGTATAACATTTTTATAAAATTTTTATACAAGGAAAGTTTCCATGTTTATAAGATTTGATATACAATTATTATAATTAAATTACAAAAAATGTTGACTGGGATATATGCATACATAATATTATGCAGTGTAAATAGCAGGGCAGTGATAATATTTAGAAATATAATTTATATTAATGTTTATTTTCATTTTAGCAATAAGTTTTTAATTTGCCTTTCTATCGATGGAGGGAATAAATAAATATTAAATGAAACCAAGTAATTTTATCATTTGCATACAACTGCTTTAACCGAAATCTGCATAAATCTCCATCATTTCAGCAACAATCAACTTCCAGAATATACAACGTTAAGGTATTATATTTCTATTGTAGTTTTTTAATGAATGAATTGTGTTTTCAACATAAACAGGTAAAATTTTAAAACGTTCTTAATAAATTAAATTTTTTATCCATTTGACATAAAAATTGCTGCTATTTGTAATGAGACGTACATACATATCTATATCCCTCCAGACATTTTCAGTGAGAAAAATGTGTCAATATTTTATTCATTTCATCAATAGTATTGCGATAGTTGTCGTAAAGTAATAGATAATGCAATCCTAAATTATGTATATAATTTAAGTTATCTTATGCATCTGTAAAGTAAATTTCCAGACAAATTTTTTAATTAAATACTTAAATGCGTTAGTTGGTTCTTTTAATTCATTACTATTTAAGATTGATAAGGTCTATTTTTGTTGATTGGTATCATCGATATTGCTATAAACATACTTTTATAGAGGGGTTATTTGGTAACGTCCCTCAAACCCTATGTTAAAAATTATTATAAAATTTTATTTGTTTTAAAAATTTTATTTTCTATTTCTTAGCGATTTTTAATAGAAGTATTTTTTAAAATAGTTATTTTAATTTTTTTCAAATTGTAAATTAGATATTTCTGTCTTGAAATTGAGGCTATGAAAAAAAATGTTATTTTCAGTATCTGTAGCTCATTATGTTTCTATTAAATAAATAAAAAATTAATTTTAAATTGGGCAGATGGATGGCAGAATATTGATTAAATGATATTTCTAAGAAACATAATAATATGTATTACTATAGAAAACAAACTTGCATTTATCTCTAATAGATAATGTATATTAGTTGGTGAGGCTATTTTTTATTAGAATGTTGCTTTTAAAAAATTTTACTTAAATTGCTAAGGACAATTCTTCCGTTAACAAAAAAAATCAGGTTTAATATGACAAAGTTTTAAACGAGGCAGTAAGATGCAGCCTTTATATATTTTTAGTAGGATAGTTATTTATTCTAAAAAAAAAGAATATTTTTATTTGATAAAACTGAAATAATATTTACACCTTATAGGCAATCTGCATCTTTATTGTATCGATATTATATAAATATTTTTGAATGAATATTGATCATTCACATGAATAAGTAATAAAATTTGCTCTAATTCTTTGGTATTCGTATTTAAAATTGAAACAATGAAAACTTTTGAAACAGCAATGCAAACATTTTACAACTGATTCAAATTTGTGTAAAATTACCAATGGTCCACACGTAGAATTTACAATTATCAACAATGATATTCAACGATTGCACTTTGAGCCCTACCTTTTATGTATTTTTTTTCTTTTGGAAAATTTTTATAATCTAAAAATATATAAGTTAATACTCGTTAACGAAAAACGCAACAAAATTCATAAATTAATTAAGTTTCAGTAGATGTAGTCTCTTTCAATTCTTCTACACTTTTTAATCTTTACGAAATAATTGGATTGCCTTATTTTTGAATAAATCCCAACATATGTAGTAGATATAAATTTAGTTCCTTTTTCAAAAACATACTCTACCAAAATCTTACATTACTTACAAATTATTATTAGCACAAAACTAAACTTATTTTATTTTATTAAACTTCTCGCTAAAACTGAACTTTTTACATGTTTAAACAAAGGCCACTCCTCGGTTTCATAAATATAAACTATTAATTTTCATTTCATATTTCATTTCCATTTCTTAAGAATATTATTCTTAAATTAGTAATATAGTACTTAATATGTTAAATTTGTATTATTTCATATACCGGGTGTTCATTTTAAAACTTCCAGCAATTAATATCTCAAAAACCAAAGGTCAGATGAAAAAATGTTTCGAACGAAAGTTGTATGATAGCGAGGGGGACAGAATATGGCATAATTGTTTTCGTAATGTATTGACCTTTTCAAGGTCATTTGATGGTCAACTTTGGTTTTTTAAATGGCACCTTAATTTTTTTTAGCAGATTCGTATTTTGTATGAAAAAATAAACAACTTTTGTTGGAAAATTTTTTTTATTCCACATTAGGATTTTCGAGTAAGATGCGTTGAAACAAAATAAAAACATTTTAATAAACTGCAGCTGATTATATCGAAATTTATTTTTTTTAAAGTTAGAAGGCTGCTATTGCTTTTGTTATTATTCAACTTGAATAATTTTAGGACAATGAAAACAAAACACTGTCAAAACAAATAAATTGACATTAGTTTCTTCAACTATTGTTAGTTTTGTGATTTTCAGTGAGTTTTATTTTTCCCGTTCGCTTTAGATATGATAAAAGTTCGCAATTAGATCATTAAAATGGTTTATATTGTAGAAGAAAGAATCGAATTAATTTTCTTGTACGGAGCTCAAAATGAAAATGCTGCAAGAACTGCAGAATCTTATAACGCGAGACAACCTGGTAGAAATGTCTCTCATAGGTAGTATGTTATAGACCTTGCTTCAAAATTTCGGGAAACAGGATCCGTCAAAAATAAAACACGCAAGAATTCTACTAGAATATTGGATGACTTAGCTCAAATTGAAGTTATAGGCCATTATGCTTCAAATCCTAATAGTTCGGTGCGTGAAGTTTTTGCTATTAGTGGTCTATCAGTGGGCACTATTCATAAGGCGCTAAAATTGCATAAATTTCACACATATAAAATGCAGATTCATCAAACTTTGACCGAGGATGATTCAAACAGACGAGTGGAGTTTAGTGAAGAAATGCTTCAATTATTAACTACACATCCACATTTATTGAAATCGACTTGTTTTTCTGATGAGTCAACCTTTTTTAATGGATTTGTCAATAAACACAACTGTCGATATTTGTGTGATGAAAATCCTCATGTGTTTACTGATGGACATACACAGTGGCCGCAGAAGGTAAACGTGTGGACTGGTATACTTGGTGATACAATTATTGGACCATTATTTATTGATGGAAATTTAACAGGTCAAAAATATCTAGAAATGCTTGAAGATACAATCTACCCTTTAATAGTTGATGCGTTAGAAAGTCAAAGTGACGAAGAAGGACACCTGGAGCTCGATGAAATTGTTTTGCATTTTCAACAAGATGGTGCACCTCCTCACTATACTATTCCTGTTCGAAACTGGTTAGATGATAAATTTCCAGGGCAGTGGATCGGCAGACGAGGACCGATAGAATGGCCAGCTAGGTCCCCTGACTTAACTCCTTTTGATTTCTTTTTATGGGGACATTTAAAATCTGTAATTTATGATACAATACCAGCTAATATTGAAGAGTTAAAATTTCGAATCACAGTGGTTTCCAAAAATATTATGAAAGAAACTTTTGAAAATGTTAGAAACGAGTTTCAACAAAGGCTGTATCATTGTTTAGCTGTAAATGGGGAACATTTTAAAAACTTGTTATGAAAACACTCGCTTACAAACATTTTTTCTACTGTTTAATACTAATAAATAGCCTTCTAAAACATGTAAATATTAAATTTTGATTAACAATGGTTAGTTGATAATAATGTTTTTATTTTGTTTGAACGCATCTTACTCGAAAATCCTAATGTGGGATAAAAAAAATTTTTCCTACAAAGATTGTTTATTTTTTTATGCAAAATATGAATCTGCTAAAAAAAAATTAAGGTGCTATTTAAAAAACCAAAATTGACATTCAAATGACCTTGAAAAGGTCAATAAATTAAGAAAACAATTATACCATATTCTGTACCCTTCGCTATCATACAACTTTCGTTCGAAACATTTTTTCATCTGACTTTTGGTTTTTGAGATATTAATTGCTGGAAGTTTTAAAATGAACACCCGGTATGTACAAACTCCACTAAAGAGAATATTCTCGATAGTAACAAACCAACGCAGTTGAAAATGCTCCCTGTAGGGGTGCTGAAACGATTGTATACCGACACGACTTACTCTGACTTATATAAATACTACATTAACGATATTCCTCGCAACGCGCGCTGTTTTTATTTAATATCTTTCGAATTCACCAGCGAAAGTTCACGCTTAAACCGGGCTAGCGTTTACGACGCTTAGCGTTTCCGCACAAAAATTCGATCATTTTCACGAAAAATCTCATAAAATACTCGGACTAAAATTCAGAAATTTATTCACAAATTCAAGAATTTTATTAGTTTCTTAATTTAATACACGGATTCTTGATTCTTTGAGTGTTGGTTTATATTATCATCTTCACTATTTATTCTATTATTTACTATACTGACGCTGATGATGTGATGGCACTGTTGATGAGACAGTCATTGGCCTGGCTGTTGACGCGATCAACTGCTAACGTAAGGCACCCCGGTTCAAAACCAGGCAGAGTTACTTTGGAATGCCGTTTCCGTGCTTCGGAAGGCAGGTAAACACGGTGGTAATCCTATCTTAATAAATTCCCATCATTAAAAATATAAAATAGGGTAACAGACACATCTAAGGCCAGCTTAGCAAGCTACTTCAGATCTAAAACAAATAATATGCTTAGAGTACTACCAGTGACTTGTTACTGTTAAATATTACAGGGTCTAGTTTTAAATTAAGAAGAAGAAGTTCCACTATACTAATTTGAACAAATTGTCTTCTTTGCTCATTTCAAATTTGACTTAATTTGTAAACATGCAGTAGTACTCGTAATGTTCATTAAACCACGTTATATCTTTGCAGGCGGAAGATAAATCCTTAATCCTTTTTTACTATAATTTATTTTACTATAATTTAATATAAACAATATTGTATTCAAATTGACCACAATCTTCATGAACTGAAAAGAAATTTTTTAATTTAATTATTTAAATTATTTATTAAATCTCCTTAATTTTTAATTAGATTCAACGCACGAAAATGCCAGCTTGGACAGCCGATACCCATACCGATGGTCTAAGCTACATAGCTGACGATGTTGTAATTTCTGGAATATCGGGACGTTTTCCAGAGAGCGACAGTATAGACGAATTTAAACAAAAATTATTTGAAGGCGTTGACTTAGTAACAGATGATGAGCGACGATGGTCATCGGGAATATACGGACTTCCGACTCGTAATGGAAAAATTAAAAATTTAGCTCACTTTGACGCAACGTTTTTTAGAATTCATGCGAAACAAGCAAAAACAATGGATCCCCAATTACGATTACTTTTAGAATCAACATACGAAGCTTTAATCGATGCCGGAGTTAATCCTGCAGCAGTGCGTGGAACTGAAACGGCTGTGTTTATTGGAGTATCTGATAGTGAGTCTGACGAATACTGGAAAAATGATCCAGAAACAATTGACGGGTACGGATTAATTGGTAATAGCAAGGCTATGTTTCCAAATAGAATTTCATATACATTCGATTTCAATGGACCTAGTTGCGTTATCGATACAGCTTGTTCGAGTAGTTTGACAGCATTAGAAAAAGGCTTTGCTGCAATAAAATCAGGAGAGTGCGATGCAGCTATTGTAGGCGGAAGTAATATTTTGTTACAACCTAATCGTTCTTTACAATATCATCGTTTAAATCTGTTAAATCCTAAAGGAATGTGTAAGGTATTTGATGAGACAGCCAACGGATTCGTCCGTTCAGAAGCTGTGGGAGTTGTATATTTGCAAAAAGCTAGCAAAGCTAAACGTATTTATGCTACAATTCTTGGAGCTAAAGTAAATACAGATGGTTTTAAACCTGAAGGCATTACTTTTCCATCAAGCCAGATGCAAAATCAACTTATTCGTCAATTATATAAAGAAATAGGTATTAAACCAAGTGATGTATCGTACATAGAAGCTCACGGTACCGGAACTAAAGTGGGAGATCCACAAGAAGTAAATTCAATTGCAGATGTATTTTGTGAGAATCGTAAAAACCCTCTTCTAATAGGTTCAGTTAAAAGTAATATGGGCCATGCAGAGCCAGCATCGGGAATTTGTTCTCTTGCAAAGTTGGTAATAGCAATGGAGTCGGGAGTAATTCCTGGAAATCTTCATTTTGAAACTCCAAACCGCAATATAGAAGCTCTAAATGATGACCGATTAAAGGTGAGTAGCCATATAAAACCAAGAAGAAAAATGTAGTACTTATTTTTTTAAATATTATACTAGGTTGTTGACAAAAATGAATCCTGGAATGGAGGAATTATTGGAATTACTTCTCTTGGATTAGGAGGTTCTAATGCACATGTAGTCCTTTGTTCAAATCCTAAAACAAAAACGTTTTGGTCTTCTGGTTCTCTGCCACGTTTAATTACAGTTTCGGGACGTACCGAATGTGCAGTTAATAGACTATTAGACGAAAGTAAAAAATAAATGTGACACTGAGTTTTTGGCACTATTGGATTCGTTACATACTCTAAATATTGTTGGACATGAATGTCGTGGATATGATCTTCTTGGGGTTGAACATTCCAGAGAAATAAGTAGCGTGATGGCAGAAAAGCGTCCAATTTGGTACATATTTACGGGTATGGGATCACAATGGGCTGGAATGGCTAAAGACCTAATTCAGTTAGATGTATTTAAAAATTCTATCAAAAAGAGCTCCAAAGTTTTATTGAAACATGGTGTTAATTTAGAACAAATTTTGGTTGAAAATGATGACAGTGTTTTTGAAAATGCGATTAATTTGTTTGTATCTATTACTGCCGTGCAAATAGCACTCATAGACCTATTAAATTCATTAAACATAACACCTGATGGAATTATCGGTCATTCTTTAGGAGAAGTTGGTTGTGCATATGCTGATGGCACTTTCACTGCTGAACAAACAATCATGGTTTCCTATTTGCGTAGTCAAGCAATTTTAGAAAGTAAATTAGAAACGGGTAGTATGGCTTCCGTAGGTCTTACATGGGAAGAATGTAAAAAACGTTGTTCATCTGAAATTTTCCCAGCCTGTCACAACAGCTACAACAATGTTACCATTTCTGGCCTTCCACAAGCTGTTACTAATTTTGTAGCTCAAATTAAATCCGAAGGAGTATTTGCTAAAGTGGTAAACGGTTCTAGATTTGCGTTTCATAGTAAATACATAGCCGATGCAGGTCCCAAATATAACAAATTATTGGAGACCATTATACCAAATCCAAAACCCAGAAGTGCTAAGTGGATATCGACATCAATTCCAGAAGCAGACTGGAATACACCTTTAGCGAAAATGAGTTCACCGGCGTATTATGTCAATAATTTACTATCTCCTGTACTATTTCATGAAGCTCTTCAGCATATTCCTGAAAATGCAATTACAATCGAAATTGCTCCTCACGGATTATTTCAGACTATTCTTAAAAGAGCCCTTAATCAGAATGTAATAAATATTAGCTTGTCAAAGAGAAATTCTTCTGATAATTTACAATTTTTAATTTCAAATATTGGAAAGTAAGCTTTTATATTTGGGAGTCTTTAGGAAAAATTTAAAAAACTTTTCTTGTAGATTGTACAATGCAGGTGCACAGCCAAGAATAGAAACTTTATACCATCCAGTGACATTTCCAGTTGGTCGTGGAACTCCCATGTTAAATTCAATGATCGAATGGGATCATTCAATAGAATGGGATGTTGCCGACTTTTCGGGAAAAGGATCTAAATCGGGTGAAAACGTAATTAACATTAATCTCGACAATGAGGAGCACAAATTTATATCTGGTCATACAATAGATGGTCGAATACTTTTTCCAGCAAGCGGTTACTTGGTGAATTATTTTATTTTTTTTACTTAAATTAATACCATTGATAAATTTTCTAGACTTTGGCGTGGCAAACCTTAGCAAAATTGAGAAACGAAGACTTTCAACAAACGCCAGTAATTTTTGAAAATATTCAATTTCATAGAGCAACCATTATGACTAAACATGGCCCTGTTAAATTTTTAGTACAACTGATTGACGGGTCTGGAGAGTTTGAAATATATGAGAGTGGATCTGTGGCCGTATCTGGCAGAATTTACATTCCAGAAGACATCACTAAAGAAATGTTAAATATATCCAAACCAGAGATGAACGTGGACCCTAATTTGATTCAACTTGATACATCTGACGTATACCAAGAATTAAGATTAAGAGGTTACGAGTATGAAGGTATTTTTAAGGGCATAATTGAATCTGATAATCAAGGAATTAATGGTAGACTCAAGTGGAATAATAATTGGATCAGCTTTATCGACACTATCCTACAATTTTCAATTTTGAGTCAAAATACACAAGGACTGTATTTACCTACAAGAATACAAAGTTTAATAATAGATCCCAAAGCACATTTGAAAGAATTATCTCATAATGATGACGAAAGTAATAAAGTCGGAAACGCTTATTCTTATTTTCATTTTACTAATATATTTATTTTAGCTCTATCTGTATGTATGCATCGGGAGATTGGAATAATAAAATGTGGTGGAATTGAGGTACGAGGAATGAAAACTAGTTTAGCATCTCGCCGTCAACAATTTCAAGTAGCACCAAAGCTGGAAAAATATAAATTCATTCCGTTATATAATACTCTGACATTAGAAGATCATGGTGCATCTAATAAAACTGCATTAACCATTTTAACCCATATCATATTAGAAAATAATTCAGCCATAAAATTAAAAATTATAGAAGAAGCAACTGATCGTAGTGTAGAAACAGTTCTAGCAAATCAAATAAAAAATATTTTGGAGGCAGAACCCATGATATACGTGGAGTATATTGTTACTACTTCAGAAAAAGAAAACTTCAGTGATTTGGAAAAGAGTGGGATTAAAATTGTTCAAAAAGATATGTTTGCAGAAAATTTTAAGCAAAATGTCCATGTAGTAGTAATGGTTAATTCTTTATCACAAGTTAAAATCAGTGTAATGCAAAACGCTCTTTCATATCTAAAGCCTGGTGGATTTTTACTATTAGAAGAGCCCGAAGTAAATAACAGACTGATATCAGAAATAAATATGAAAGTAATTAGCATCCAAGTGGTAGGAAATAAGGTTTACATGCTATTACGTAAACCGGTTGAAATTCAAACGGATTCCATAGTGATCAAAATAACTGAAAAGCATTTATCGTGGCTTGAACCACTTAAGAAAGCTTTGGTTAACACCAAAAGTGACGGTACTAAAATTTATTTAGTTTGTCAAGGAGAACCACTAACCGGTTTAATAGGAATGGTAAATTGTTTAAAACGGGAAAGTGATGACGCTAACGTTCGCTCTTTCTTTATTCCCGATTGTAATGCCGAAGAATTTTCTTTAACATCTTCTTATTATAAAAATCAAATTGAAAAAGATTTAATCCATAATGTGCTAAAGAACAAAGTGTGGGGATCATTTAGACATTTACCATTAGAGCAATCCACTGGGAGCTCCACTTTGAAAGTGGAACACGCGTATATTAATACATTAACTAGAGGCAAT
This sequence comes from Lycocerus yunnanus, assembly GCA_036346125.1. NCBI lineage: Eukaryota > Metazoa > Arthropoda > Insecta > Coleoptera > Cantharidae > Lycocerus > Lycocerus yunnanus. Next base: position 14,379,819 of record JARFIX010000008.1, on the reverse strand, counting down.
CTGGCTAGTTTAAAATGGTTAGCAGGTCCATTGGCACAATACAAGTATGAATTTTTGAATTACTATAATTTTTTACCACCGACCTAAAAGAGGTTTTTTTAAATAAAGTATACAGCTTGTTGAGAGGATTCTTAACTATAAATTCATGACTATGCCAGTTTTTTTGTTTGTATTCAAAAAATTGAAAAAATATATTGAAATTGCGCAATCTTACATTTGAAACGCTTAAAAACACAAAACTATAAAAAATACGAAAAAATCACAATTTTGTGGAAAATTAAATTTCCTACAAAATAAAATAAACAAACAAAAATAATTAAAATATTTTTACATGAAGGTATTATGTATGTACACTCTCCGGAAGTGTTGCATACAAAATTTAATCGATAACTCTAAATAAAATATCTTAAAAAAGTGTAAAACAAAATTAAATTAAGTAAACATTTTGAAAAACCTCTGTCCTAAAATGTATAATATGTAAAAACTGCAAAAATATAAAATATAGTTGAGGTGATAGGCCAATGAAAGTCTAACCAGTAGACACCTTTTCACAACACATTACCAACGTAACATTCAAATAAGCAGAGTCGCGTTTAGCAACATCGTCGAATGAAAAAAATAGCAAACAAAAATTATAATTTCCACAACTTACTGGATGACCTTAGTCTAAGACCTAAATGCGACTCTGCTTTTTAGAATGTTTTCGTTGGTAATGTGTTGTGAAAAAGGCGTCTACTGGTTAGAATTTTATTGGCCTATCACCTCAACCATATTTTCTTTTCAATTTATAATTCAGGTCGACTATGTTCGTCTTTTTTGGATTTCTAAAAATTTCCAAAATTATTAAAAAAAAATTTTGAATTAATTTTTCTAATTTTTCCAAATTCAAATTTTGCATAGATAGCATCTGTGTAAAATATAATTCATTTAATGAAATTTAAAGTGGAAACACCGATCTGAATATTATAAAAAGAATACCACTAGTGGGGGAAACTGTATCGTTAAAACATAGTAGTTCCCCGACTGGTGATATTCTATTTACATTATTCTGATGAGCATTTCCACTTTAGATTTCACAAAACACGAAACTAGGTATATAGCTAAACAATTTTTTTCATTTCTTTTAGACCAAATAAATCCGAGTTATGTACTGTGTACTACGCACCACTGAATTTTCGAGATATTATGTTAACTACTGGAAAGCTTGCTTCTGGTGCTTTATTAGGTGATGAAGCTGGTGAACAATGTATAATTGGTTTTGAATTTTCTGGACGTGACTGCAAAGGTAGACGCATTATGGGAATGGTAAATTCTGGGGGTTTGGCTACAACCTGTGTGGCTAATACAGAATTTTTGTGGCAAATACCAGAAAAGTGGAGTTTAGAAGAAGCGGCTACAATTCCGGTAGTATATGTAACAGTAAGTTAAATGTTTGACTATTATATTGAACGAAATTTAACATAAATTTATTTTTACAGAGTTATTATGCATTAATCGTTCGAGGTCAATTAAGACCCGGAGAGTCTGTTCTGATACATGCCGGTGCAGGTGGTGTCGGTCAGGCAGCAATTTCGATTGCACTTCATATGGGCTGCACAGTTTTTACTACTTGTGGAAGTCAACATAAACGAGATTTTCTAAAGAAAACCTTTCCACAATTAGATGACAATCATATTGGCAATTCCAGAGATACCACTTTCGAACAGTTGGTTTTATATCAAACAAATGGTTATGGTGTCGACGTAGTTCTCAATTCTTTAGCAGGAAAACAGTTGCAAGCATCTGTAAGGTGCTTGGCTCAAAATGGTAGATTTATGGAAATAGGAAAAGTAGATTTTTCCAGTAATTCTTCTCTCGGCATGGAAGTTTTCTTAAAAAACACCTGTTTTCATGGAATTATTTTGGAAGATTTTACCAAAATCTCTAATGCTGACAAAAGTGATATAATCAGGCTAATGAATGAAGGTATAAAGAGTGGAGTGGTTAGACCACTTCCCAGAATAATATTTACCGAAAATCAGGTAGAACAAGCATTCCGATTTATGGCATCTGGCAAACATATTGGCAAAGTTATATTAAAAATAAGGGACGAAGAGCAACAAAGAATTTTCATCCCCGAATCAAAACATGTTGATGCAATTGCCCGTACGTACATGGATCCAGATAAAACCTACATTCTTATAGGAGGTCTAGGAGGATTTGGTTTAGAATTAGCAAATTGGTTGATATCAAGAGGCGCAACCAAAGTTGTTTTAACTTCTAGAGTTGGTGTAACAACTGGATATCAATCTTTGTGTGTTAGGCGTTGGCGTGAAAAAGGAGTGCAAGTGTTGGTATCCTTAACTGATGCTAGCACTGAGAAGGGTTCTAAGGAACTTCTTCAAGAAGCTAGTAAACTTGGAATCATAGGTGGAATATTTAATTTAGCTGTTGTGTTACGGGATGCCCCGTTTGAAAATCAAACAGAGGCCCATTTTAAAACCGTAATGAAAGCTAAGGTGGACATTACAAAAAGATTGGATGCTGCATCTCGAACTTTCGCACCACAGTTAGACTATTTTGTAACATTTTCGTCGGTAGCTTGTGGACGTGGTAATGTAAAACAAGCAAATTATGGATTTTCAAATTCTGCAATGGAACGTATATGCGAAGGTCGTCGCGATTGTGGTTTGCCTGGACTTGCTATACAGTGGGGAGCGATCGGCGATGTAGGTTTATTTTTGGAAATCATGGGCGGTAACGATGTGGAAGTTCTAGGTACTATACCACAACGGATGCCATCTTGCTTGTCCACAATGGATATCTTATTGCAACAACCGCATGCAGTTGTTTCGAGCATAGTTTTAGCAGATAAAAAAAAAGATACCGGAAGTGAACATGAAATTAATCTTGTAGATGCGGTTGGAAATATTTTGGGAATAAAAGATACTAAATCGGTTGCTCCTAATGCTATACTCGCAGATCTTGGTATGGATTCTTTGATGGTTACTGAAATTAAACAAACTTTGGAAAGAAATTTTGATTTAATTTTGAATGTACAAGAAATTCAAACCTTAACTTTCAAGCGTTTAATTGAATTTACTTTTGACAAAGTAATTAAGCTCAAGACTTGAACTTTAGAACAGCACGATTTGGATTATTAGATGTTAGTAGGTGTGGTTAGAAGTCAGGAATAGTACATCTTAAAAGTGATTACTTCCGAAGGTGCAAACTACCCACATTTTGTATTGTGTCTACCAAAGTTTGATGTCTGTACGATAACTCGTTATATTCTAATCCTACGTGTTCGAAATGAAGGTATACAAAAGAGTTAGATTTTTAAAAAGATTAGACGCATGTTTTCCTTAGATTAATATTTTATTAACATTAACCACGCAAAGTTAACAAATGAGGGAACGCCACGATCTTCACTTTAAGACGTATTATTTTTACGTAATTTACTTCATAAATAATATAAAGCTTTAGATTTTCAGTACGAGAATATTATTGGCAGTAGGAGTATTTTATTACTTTTAAGAAAATATTTTTAATCAATAGTTAGTGTTTGCTGATGGCATAATTTTGTCGTTGCAGCGCAAAGATTTATTTATTCGAATGGCGCTGGCGTGCGTTAGCAGAGCTGAAATTTACAGGACAATAATTAAGATCTAGTAGTAGTAGGTAATACCTTTGGGGAGCAGCTGGGACATGTTTACTCTGCTATGACCTTTTCACTGGATAATCATGTTATTTTACCATTGAAAAATCCTTTTTAATGCAACTATCAAATATAAAAACAACAAGTCTCTTTCAAGTAAAATAATATACCAAGAAAAAACCGTGCCCTTAAGATGATCGCCTCATCGCTTCACCGACTAGTTAAGTAAACCGCCGATAATTTGTTGCCTTCGTGCAGCAAGTATTATTCGATTTATTAATTCATAAATTTTTTTTATAGAGAATTAAAATTACTTTCAATTTTGTATCTTCTTCTTCGTTGTTGCTTCTTGTTAGAAGCATCGTGATCCAACTTTGCCGAAGCCAAGATGAATTTTCGTGGGAGTATAATTCATGGGGTGGTTTTCCGTTGCCTTCCCCACAATCCACAGATCTAGTATATTGGACTTTTTGTTAACAGCAATGTATCTAGCGCAAGCTGGGTTCGAACCGCGAGTATGCCCTTCCTAGTCGATCCGTGTATGCTTCACGTTACACTGTTGGTCAATTTTGTATACCAGCATAGAATCAAAAAAAAGTTAATGGTAGTTCCCGACCTCAGAAGTTATCACATTTGTTATATTTGTATGCATTATACATCTACATGTTATTACTGCCGCCTAACCAGACCTATTAAAATCAAATAATCCAATTCGATTTATTTTGGCAAATTAAATCGATTTGTTCTGCTTGTTGCCTATACTAGAAATAATTAGTATTTATAATAAATAATATATTTTAGATGTGCATACAAAAAGTATCTGTGAAATTGATTGAAGGCAATCACAGATCAATTCTGAAAGGTGAGATTAAATTACATTTTATGTACTTATCTAATAATTACTAACGGCGGTAAATAATTATATTTAGAATCTGAATTTTAATTTAGTATTAACTTTATACATTTAACGTAATTTAAGGTATCCTGAAATAGTTTGTTAGAGCATTGTTAGTGTGCATGTTAGTTCAGTTTATATGGGCAAACTCATTGATCCTAGTTTTGGCTTGTGTGGAAAGAATTTTTGTCAACTTTTATCAATTATTAAAACTACATTATAATTTTTCGGGCTAAATCACCAATAAATCATAAAAAAGAAGTGAATTAGATAATATATTGCCTATATGAATTTCTTTATAATAATTAAACATTTCCTTTCTACAGGTGAAGGCTTCAAGAGTAAAATATTGTTTGTTTCTATAAAACCCAAATCAGCATGACACAAATCAAAATGAGCGACTCTTTCAAATAAGTCGGTCCTATTCAATATCAATCGTGTAATTATAATCTATTACGCGAAAACCTGGTGATTTAGTAAAAATTTAGTTTTTTTTATTCCTGTATTAATTTGAAAATTCTGAGTTATTAACTTAAAATTCAAAACTTCAAGTTCTTAAAAAAATTTATATTTGAAGATATTAATTTAAAAATCCTAAGTTGTTAACTTAGAATTCAAAACATTAAGTTATTAATTTAAAAATTGTGAGTTATTAACTTAAAATTCAAAGTTCAAGTTTTTAAAAATTCTGAATTTGTAGTTATTAATTTGAAAATTCTAAGTTCTTAAATTAAAATTCAAAGTTTTAAGTTCTTAAAATATTTTATATTTGAAGATATTAATTTGAAAATCCTAAGTTATTAACTTAGAATTCAAAATTTCAAGTTCTTAAAAAATTCTGAATTTTAAGTTATTAATTTAAAAATCTAAGTTCTTAAATTAAAATTCAAAACTTCCAGTTCTCAAAAAAATTTTATATTTGAAGATATTAATTTGAAACTTCTGAGTAATTAACTTAGAATTCAAAACTTCAAGTTCACAAAAAATTCTGAATTTAAGTTATTAATTTAAAAAATCTAAGTTCTTAACTTAAAATTCAAAACTTCTAGTTTTCAAAAAATTTTATATTTGAAGATATTAATTAAAAAATCCTAAGTTATTAATTTAGAATTCAAAACTTCAAGTTCTTAAATAATTCTGAATTTGAAGTTATTAATTTGAAAATCCTGAGTTATTAACTTAAAATTCAAAACTTCAAGTTCTTAAAAATTCTGAATTTGAAGTTATTAATTTGAAAATCTTAAGTTATTAACTTATTGTAAGTTAATTTAAGTTTTAAGTCTAAGTTCTGGTATGTTAGATATTTCTGTCTTTAAATTACTATTAATAATAGGTAATCCTTGCAATTTATTCACTTCTATTTCTAAAAATGTTTCTTTAATAAAAAATATTACTTAAACTGTTCTTTTGTTTACAATAAAAATATCAGATGAATGACAAAATTTTAAGTGAGTCAGTTAAGATGCAGCCTTCGAATATTTTTAACAAGATAGTTATTTATTTTAAAAATTAGAATATTTTTGTTTAATAAAACTAAAATAATATTTACAACTTATGGGCAATCTGTATCATTTACATATTTTTGAATAAATATTTCTTATTCATATAAATGAATAATAAAATTTACTCAGATTCTTTGGTAGATTTAAAATTGAAACAATGAAAACTTTTGAAACAAACAATCCTAAAATTTTACAAATGAATCACATTTTTATAAAATACCTATGGTTCATACGCAGAATTCGCTATTATCAACAATGATGATAAACGATTGCACTTTGAGCCCTACGTTTTTGTATTTTGGGTTTCTTTTGGCAAAGAAAACTTACTCGTTTCTTAAAAATACAAAAAAATGGATTAACTAACTCTCAGTAGATGTAGTGTTTTTCAATATTTTCATACACTTTTTCAATCTTTTAAATCTTTATGAAATAATTCGATTGCCTTTTCTTGAATGAATCCCAACATAGATAGAAATTGATTTCCTTTTCGGTAAACATATTATGTAACCCATATCAATGTCGATCTGCAAATAATAATATAATCATTACTCACTTACTATATTAAGATAAACTCTCCAAAACTGAACTTCTTGGATGTTTAAACAAAACCACTCCTGGATTATTTTTAAGAAGTTCAGTTGAATATACTAACAGTCATAATTAAAATGTTAATTTCCATTTATCCAATGTTTCAGTCCAATAAATTATTTTCGTCGAGATTAAGGATTAGGAAAATCTGTGAATTATTTAAAATAGAAAATATAAATGTACTTTTTAAATTGTGGACGTTGAAAATTATAAAACAATTCGTGATTAATAATCTGGAGTTTTATTGCGAACAAGTACATACCTCCTGGAGACTTTGCTTAGTTGTAACTTTTTGAATAATCTCCTGAGAAAAACCCTAAGAAGTTGATGTTGTATAATTTGTAAACTAATTTTTTTACAGTAGTAACTTCTACTAGGTTAAGGGGAGATAAACACCAAGCATGGAGAAAAAAATCGATTTTGGTTTTTTACATTTTCTTGAGCTTGAGGTCTCAAGAATATCTGGTAAAAACGCCAAGTCAACATTTCGATAAATAAGCCTGGAATCGGCGGCAAAAACAAACTGACGGCAAAGTTTATAGATAAATTGAGCGTTTACTATGGCTTAGCTATTCGCAGAAACTGTAATTCCAAGGATGACATGAAAAACTATATGGGACAAAATTCTAAAAATCTCAATTTGACTTGCAGATAAATAAATGCGCTTTTTAACAATGTCACTCAAACGTCAAAGGCTACAATGCGTTTTGACATTAAAACACATGCTGCAAGTCAAATTGAGATTTTTAGAATTTTGTGAATTTATTTAGTTTTTTTAGCCTACACCTTGTTCATTATTTTCGTAATTTATGTGAAAACGGTTGGTTTCCCAAAAAAAATTATTAAACCAACGTTGTAGCCCGTTAAATTTCCTATCCGGTTTGGGCCATTGGTTTTTTTCTAAGACGTTTCGTTTAAAAGATACGGGGTTGACAAGAAAAGTAAAAAAAATAAAACTCGGAATTTTTTGACATTTTTTCCTTAATTTAATTCATAACTCGAAATCTGTTGATTCTAGGCGATAAGGGTTATAACATAATTTACAGTTGCTTCTAATCGCGTATTTATTATCTTGGCGCAGGTAATTAATCTCATATCCTTAATACATAGTTTGCAAAGATCTAATTTCAACTATTACCAATATATTGAAATCGACACATGTTGATTCAAACATCTGGTTAATATTCGGATAAATGTAAGATAATAAATTGGTTTGATCTAGCAATTCTCGGCTAGAGTTAAGAACTTCTGAACTCTAGTTCAGAACTAGAGTTCTGAACTCAAGAGCACAATTTTTCCTACAGAGATTGCTTCACCAAACGAAAAAGGATATTAAAATAAAACTTTTAAAGTAAGGTAGAATTTGATAGATCCTATACATATTAAGCCCACAATTCAATTTTGAAGTTCGAGAAATTGCATATTATACAAACATATGCGATTAGATTTGCATTTTCTACGTTACACTCGTGCAATCGAGTTTATAATTTAATTTTACCTTTGCCATTAAGAATATAAATGTGTAAGAAATTTTTTACCGCTTGAGAAGGGGGTAGATTGTTTTTCTTTAAATTTTTTTTGCGATTTTAAGGGGGTTATATTGTCGAGCCCGTGATGTCGATTTGAAGGCTTAAGATGCACGAGTTGTTCTGAGTCGTTTTCGTAATCTTGGTTGGTTATCGGATCCAGATGGTGGAAGTCGATGGTATTTTTTTATAGATAAGAAGTGTTTTTGTTCTAAATGTTTGGGTGTCCGTAGAAGCTTTGCTGTGAGCCCTTGCGGTGCATTAGATCGCGATCATCGTCGTTTTCTCGGAGTATTATATGGTCCACCGATTTGTTGGTCAAAGTGCCCTCCCAAATTTTCTTCGCTAGACAGTTGATGCAATGAATTGGAGCTACCAATTTTCTTTTGGGTACCCGAAGTGTGTTCTTCATCCGCTTCCGGAGGGTTTTTATCTAGGATCGACCAACACCGGATGTGACCGTAGCCACATTTTAGTTAGATAAATGTTCAAGGCTACGTGTGATAACGAATTTCCCTGCGTTCAATGATTTTGATTAATAAGACCAATTACAGGTATTTCTAATTTGTTTAATAAGATTTTATGCGTTTTTTGGTTTTAGAATCTACACTTAGGTAATGTGCAGTCCGTGCAACAAACAGGAATATACCAAAGTGGGAAGGACCTCGATGACAAAAGATATTTTTGATGAGTTGAGACGGTAACTTGTGTAGAACCGGGTTAGTTTTGAAGCGTTGTAAGATCCTGCATGCTTGTTATTCAATTATGAAAGTTGCAAAGTATTTTCAGTTATATTTGTGTCAACTGTTATTATTTAGTCTACGGGCAGTTTTTGTTACATTGCATCGAGTTTTTAATGTTGTTTTGTAATTTTGGTTTTGGTCGCTTTTCCATCCTTAATGGAAAGCGACATTGTTTCTTTGATTTTGTAAACGCCAGGCTACCAGCCTGGGTTCATTTTAACTTGCTATGTTTTATGTTTGTGTCTCATATTCTAATATTCTAATAATTATACACGCCTTCCATTTTTTTGGGGAGAATAAATGAAAACGTTTAAATCTTGTGTTTTATTATTTGTCCTCTAGACAACCTGCATGGATTTACGGCCCTCGCATACCGTCGAATCTTAGCCAATGCATGGGTAAGGAATAAACAAATTTTTTAAACAAAAGGACCCACTTCTTGGTTTAACATTTTTCTCCCGGACTACATATTAGTTGGGAAAGGAGAAAAACTTTCATTTCATATTGCTGCCAAAGGATTCGGAAGTTTTAAAATTTCCCACAGGAACAAGCGATTCCTTAAAAACAATAATCTTGGGGAACGAACATAACTTCTTTAAACATATCAGCTTGTGACGGCATAATTACCTATTGCAAATCTGCTAATATAACTAAATTCTCATTATTTTCTTGTACATTTAGTTCACCAACCTTTCGGAATTCTCGCATTACTGCTTCATACTTTTCACTGCGTTCCTGCCAATCACGACATAGTTAACTTAAATAGTTAATTTGCAATTAAACGAAATATTCATTGCAGACACCTCGCTTCAGTATTTCTCTTTGAAACATATTTACATTTTAATTATGGATATGTCGCCAGGTAAATAAGTATAAACGATTCAACTCAAAATTACTATATAAATTAAAATGTTCCATAATATATTTACAGTGTTACTTAAAAGATTTTACTTAGGAATAGTTAGATAGAACATTTTAAACTAATTAGTATTAGATATCATTTCTGAAAATAGGACAATTTTTATTAGCGAATTTCCGGCCCAAACTGGAAAATTAGAAATTTTAAGTTAGCGCATTAGATTGGTATGGGTATGGCGAGTTTGTCTGCTTACACTGCCTCTTGTTCTCGATGGTATTGTGAGAAGCTAGCTTTGTATTTTAGTACACAGTACCGAGAAGCGTGGATCAAGCATACGCGGTTTGTGGGTTCGAAATAAACGATAATAACCCTTACCTGAGACGGTCTTGGCCTAGTAATTAGAGCGATCAACTACTGATGCAAAGGTACCCGGTTCGATCCCGGAGGAGTCTAGAAAGAGAAATTTTCTTTCTGACTTTCTATCTATCTATGACCGTCTCCCGTGCTTCGGAGGGCACGTAAAGCCGGCGGTCCCCTGAGTTGATGACTGCCAGCATCAACAATGAAAAGGGTTACAGGCACATTCCCCAACCCGGCCTTGGCAACCGTGGAGTCTTAATGCTTAATCCTTTCTCTTAGAGAAAGAGGCTCCAGTCCTGTAAGGGCTGAAAGATGATGAAAGATAACACCTTACCTGTGTCGATTGATTAAATGATACAAAGTTAGTTGGATTTGGTAGCAATATTGTGCCAAATTCGACCAAAGTAAAAATATAAAAAAATTAACGTAATTGTGATAAAAATTCAATCGCACCAATTGACTTACCATTAGCTGGTATTATAGGCAAACGTCTCTTTAAAGAACAGTGTGGCTCCAACAGCGTAGTTCAAACTATCTGCCAAAGTCGCCTTTCTGGAACGTAATCTGAATCTAAAGCAATCGGTGAAACCGAAAATATTATCAATTACCTGTTTGCCGATCTCTAAGAACTCTAATGAGCGATCTAAAAAAATTAACTCCTAAATCTGCTATTCCGTCCAATATCGGTAGTGATTGTCAACTGGCGAGAAAAGTACACCAGCTGTGAGAAAGTTCACCAAGTTCTTGGATTGTTAAAACAACACGGGAGGGCTAGTTACGATTATCACTGGCAATGCCCAATTTCAATATAATCTATGTATGTAGAACCAATAAATTGAAGGAATCAATTTTCCAATCGCATCTAACGATCTCCAGTGTCAGGAAATTACTCAATATTAATGTGGATTTTAAGAAATTCCGCCAATCATCATATAATGTACAGAGGTCGTAACCGAATTTTTACAAAAAATCACAATGTTCGCGAAATTCAAACTTGGTAACTCGCTTCTTATCAAAAGCATGAAAAAATTATAATCCGCCTACTTATCTTTCTGACCAGAAGATAATTCAAAATTTGTTCCTATTTTTAAATTTCAAAAATCAAAAATTAAGCAAGTTGAGTAGTTGCCTAACCATCAGCAATTAATTTATATTTATTGTTACGTCCAAACTGATTAATGCATAATTGATTATATTGATATAATTATTAATCAATTGTTCAATAAGTACTTCATGTTTAAGGGTAGGCTTAATGAATCTCCCGGATATTTCTTTATAATTGATATTACAGCTATAAATTTAAAACAACATTTTTTGAAAAATTGCTGTTGCTTTTCTAAATAACCTCAAAAATATTACCTCTAAATTCCATGGTGATATCTTAAGGGGTTTCTTAAATGACCGTAAAAAATAAAAACACGCTCTTTATTTTTATTATTCGTAGTCATTTAAGAAACCCCTTAAGATATCACCATGGAATTTAGGCAAGAGTCGACTAACCCTGATTTGAAAACACACTTTTTCCTATAGAAATGGCTTTACAAAACGAAAGAACGCAAAAACACAAGCTCTTTAAGGTGAGGATCAATCTTGTCGAAGTTGTAATAAGGCCACAATTTAATTTTGAAAATTGCAATTTTCCGATAAGAAATACATGTAAGTGTATTTTTGTGTATTAAAATGCCAAATATGGAATACATTCTGTTGGCGGTACGTGTGCTGTGCCTGGGTCGACAGTGACTGGTGGTGGGGAGATACCAGTCGCTCTCTGAGATCCGTCGCGTCAACTTTCAAACTTTTCGAGTTGGAGCCGCTCGAGGGATGTTTTTAGTAAGTAAAGCGCGTGTCAAAATCTCTCGAAACGCCCTTCGAGACCCTCCGGGTTTCGAAGGGTTGCGGATTGTAGGTTTTGACAGCGCAACCACATCAGAAACGAATTCACACAAAAAGTGATTTTTTTTCGAAAACTTGTCCGATCACAAATTTAATTCTTTTTATTAGCTAATTACACCATTATCTTTCATAATTCTTTCTAAAAAACGAGATTCTGGTATTTTAAATGTTGCCACAACCCATTTTAAATTGCATTGTTAATAAATTTTTAAAGCCGTTTTTTTCAAAAATGTGTGATGTATCTGGCATTATTATCTTTCATGTTTTACAAAAAGAATGGTAAAAATCGTAATCAGGGTTAATCGACTCTCGCCGGAATTTAGAGGTAATATTTTTGAAGTTATTTAGAAAAGCAATTTTTCAAAAGTAGTTTGTTTAAATTTTTAGGTGTAATATTAATGTTACATATTTGTTGTTTTAGGATTTTTATTTTATCATAGTAATATGATTTATGAAAACGATTTATTTTTTTAACCTTGTTATTTATTACTAGGAGTATTATTTTTCATTTAATATTCTGTTCTGTTTGTTTGTCTGTTCTGTATACATTTTGCAATCAATTTTAAACTAACTTCCTGGCTGAAAATGCATTTATTATGAATTCGATGTTATGAAATACAATCAAGTACCTACTTTATTTTTCTTGCATTTATTTTGCTTTACAATCTTTATTTGCGTATGGCGACGCGTTTTGGCTTGTCAAGTTAATTCATGCCAAGAGGTCATTAAATTATTATAGAAGTTTGTTAGTAGTAACATAAACGAAACGTATACAGACATAGTATGTACATACTATAATTCAGCCTGTTAAAATAAGTTAAAAACAAATTCAAATTTATTCTGGAGCATGGTCATATCCGCTTTTTAATATTGATCCATTGATTATAATAATAAGTCACAATAGTTTACGTTTTTATTTGTGAAAATATTATTACGAGTCGTTTGTATTATTTATAAATTAAGATTGTGTAATTTAAAGTAAATTCGTGACTAACGACTTCATGATATTTACTTTTTCAAAAAAAAACAATTGGCCACAAGATTTGATAAACTTTTGTAACCACATATCTTCAATAAGTTTTGCCTACACGGTAATTTAAATGATAATATTCATAAAATTTAGAAATTTAAATTTTTAAACAACATGTTCGAAATATGTAAATCACTGTCAATTCATGCATTAGCCTGTGAAATTACATCGTTAATTTCTAACATACCTAAAGCGTATGTGTGTAACACGACGGTTTGCAAGGAAGCTCACATACAAATATTAGACATATTAACATAAAAGTAATACAAATATTTCATTATTCATTACTAAATTGTATTGGGTATATATTTATATTCCGGGTTATTTTACATCTGAAGTAGCTTGCTAGGCTATCATCAAATGTGCCTGTTACCCTATTTTTTATTGTTAATGATGACAATTCATTAACATATAAGAACCACCATCTTTACGTGGCTTCCGAAGTACGGAGAAGCCCATACAAGTGAGACTTAAGGTAGTAGTTGATCGTGTTAACAACCGGCCAATTACCGTTTCTTTATTGACTTTAATATCGAAAATATTTTTTTAAGTAATTTTCTTAAATTTTTTTAACTTTTCAAAATTAAAATTCATTTTTAATTACATACTCATTTTAGTTGTTACGGTAATACTACACAAAAACACGATAAAAATATGAAATCTTATTTTTTGTAGGTTTTAGTATTATTACATTTTAATACAACTTACATTAATTTGACACTAAAATGCGTTGGGGACGGGTAAGAAACCCGTCATCCGATTTTGACCATTTTAAAGTGGATTATGAAAGATGAGGGTCTAAATAGCATATAAAAAATAAAATTTGCGGAATTTACACACAATTTTGAAAAAAACGGCTTTAAAAATTCATATGCAAACCGGTTATCGCATTGGCTCTGTGCAACTTTGGCTCCTCCCACCTCATTTTTTCACGTAAAAGCGCGTGCACTTATGAAAAGCCACTTATTTTTGTGTTGCTATCAACATGAATGCGTCGAGCTATCAAGATCTTGTTAAGATTTTCGAACGTGACGATGCTGCAGTAATCGATTTGCTGGTGCAACTCCACTTGTTACCTTTGAACTTGCGATGTAAAGTCCGCAATTGCAGACGGTACTGCAATGTAATTAGGGCAAACGGATTCTTTCTCAATCATTGCTTCAAGTGTCCTGGCTGCAGGAAGAAATACCGTTTAACCGCAAATACATTTTTTTGACGACTGTAAGCTGCCGCCCAGAATTGTGTTTTACATATTGTGGTTATGGTGTTGCGATACGAGGTCCGGCGGGGCTTCGCTCATAGTAGGTGTGGAAAGACACGCGGTGTACCGGTTATACCAATCGTTTCGTCACATCTGCTCTTGGACGCTGGTGCATAATCCCATCCTACTTCAAATCGGTGGTCCCGGTCAGGTTGTGCAGATCGATGAGTCGGTCATTACCAAGCGGAAAGCTGGAGTTGGTCGGATACCACCCCGCCAACAACAGTGGATTTTAGGGTTGTATAGCACGTTGGAGAATAGGGGTATCGTGTTATACATCTCTAAAAGAGATTCCGCTACGCTAAGACGGCTTATTTTGACGCACGTTAAACCTGGAACCGAGATATGGACCGATTGTTGGGGTGGATATTCGGGATTAAATCACCTTGAAGGCGTCTCACCGTATACCCACAAAACTGTAAACCACAGTTCGCATTTTGTGGACCCCGTCACTGGGGTTTGCACAAATAAGGTAGAAGGCTATTGGTCTAAATTAAAAATGTATTTCAGGCGGTTAGGGGTTTTATCTTCTCACCTGTTAGCCAGCCATTTGTGCGAATTTATGTGGGTTTCCATTTTTGGACGCTCACATATTGAACGATTTGAGAATATGATAATGCAAATTGCCGAGCGATATCCGGTTTAAATTTTTAGCAGGGTCTCTGGGAGAAGTACAAATCAGCCCTTTTCAGGGCTAAAAATTATTTGAATAGG
Organism: Lycocerus yunnanus; assembly: GCA_036346125.1. NCBI lineage: Eukaryota > Metazoa > Arthropoda > Insecta > Coleoptera > Cantharidae > Lycocerus > Lycocerus yunnanus. The sequence continues at coordinate 14,364,811 of JARFIX010000008.1, read as the reverse complement.
GTATTTTACTGCGTTAGCGGGGCCATATATTTTTTGTGTGAATTCGTTTCTGAGGTGGTTGCACTGTCAAAACCTATTCTCCGCACCCGCCCTCGCCCCTCCGGGGCTCGTTCGGGGCTCCGAACGGTTTTGACACGTGCTAAACTCATTAAAAACATCCCTTAAGCGGCTCCAACTCGAAAATTTTGAAAGTTGACGCGATGGATCTCTGAGAGCGACTGGTATCTCCCACCACTAGTCACTGTCGACCCAGGCACAGCACACGTACCGCCAACAGAATGACCGCCATATTGAAATTTTCACACAAAATACACTTACATGTATTTCTTATGGGAAAATTGCAATTTTCAAAATTAAATTGTGGTCTTATTACAAGTCCGACAACTTTCATCCTCACCTTAAAAGATTTGTATTTTTATGCTCTTTCGTTTGGTTGAACCATTTTTATAGGGAAAAGTGTGTTTTTGAAGACGGGTTTCTTACCTCGACCCAATGCGTTCGTTTGTTATCCGTCAGTGCACGTTATACCAATCCACACTATAATACACTAGCTATACCAACTTTGGTGAACTAGTGTAAGTTAGTGCAGACAAACGAACAAGCCTATAGAGACACCTCAAATAATTAAAGCTAGGGTCAACTTGAAAATTTTACTGAAATCAAAAAAGAACTTAAATTTTTGTATTTAACTTTTATAATAAAAAATAATAAACCTACAAAACGCATGATTTACAATAAAATCGGAAAAATGTAAATTTTTATTTTATTAATATTCGATTTGTGAAATGACAACCGCAAATGAAATTTCAGCAGTGCGAACTTGCATAAATTTTAACCAATCACGTTACAAGGTCATATTTTTAGTACAATCTAATACTGTATACTTTCATCAAATGAACTTGAGCCTTGAACATGATGTGTATAAAAATATTGAACCTTCAAAATGGACATGTGTCTAGACTGTAGGTACTATATATTATGTGCTGTGTTTATATTATAATATAATAATAAAAGATTACCATTGTGAGAATCATACCGACGGTATTCGCGAACCACGAGTTTGCGACGATGAACCTTATTGGTTGTACATCACGGTTTAATGTGGGGGGTATTACCTAATAAATAATTGAAGCCGGAAAAACACCTGAATTAGTTTACTGTACAATTTATGCCGATTATTGTATGTCAAATAAAGAATAAAACTTTCCATACGAAATTTAATTAGGTAAGTTAATTTAAATACCATCCTGGAACTTTGAAAATTAAAATTTTGAATTTTTACTGTGTAGCTGATAATAAAAAATTAAAGCAGCCAGCTTTTTAGACTCATACCCTTAAATGTATTTTATGATTGATTATCGAATGATTAACTAAAGTGAGGTTACATTATCTTTTTTCTTACTTTTGGTTTTTTGTACTTAACTTTATACATTTTATATTCTTTAAATTTAAAGCACCACCAAATTTGAATTTGGAGAAATTAAAAAAATTATAAGTAAATTTATAACAAAATTATATTTTATATTTTTTCTTTATCAATCTGGGTCTGTGGAGATCAATTCCACGTTGTGGATAAGATCATCCAGTAAGACGTTTTAAAAATTATAATTTTTGTTTGCTATTTTTTTCATTCGACGATGCGGCCCAGCTATTTTTTAACGTTTTTGATGGTAATGTGTTGTGAAAATATATCTACTAGTTAGATTTACACTAGCCTATCACCTTAACTATATGTTTTTTTTTCAATTTAAATTTAAAATGTAATATTAAAATCAATTCTCCCAATTTTTACAAATTTTTATTGCATCCCTGATTAACATACAATAAAATACAGCATTTAACGTTTAAATTAACCAGCTAAATCCAAATTATTCGCTGAAAATAATATCCTGAAATTCGAAAACTTTTTTTAAAAGTTATAGCTACCTACATATTATTATAAATAAATTTAATATTATCCTGTTTACAAAATATGAAGAATATCATAATATATACAGTAAATTTATCACAAAAACTTCCCAAGCAACAAATTAAAAAACGATCCACCGCAGTAATTATAATAATCCGGCTGTAGTGCTTCAACTAAAACTTTTTTCTGTCGTTTTGGAAAAATTCTTTTAAAATTAGATAAGTTTTAATATAAGGTAAATGTATTACGGAGGAATTAAAAATATCGATTAATTACTATAAAATCGATTTTAAAGTAGATAAATTTATCTATAGAAACAAGAGTGACAAGCGCTATTCTCAAACATATCACCAGGCGGTCACCCATGCGCAAGTGCTAGCTAAGAGTAGCCTTGTCCGTCAAACACGAATGTTTGCATTAGTCCACGTCAGTCGCTGCTACTTATCAGCTATTTTGATTATACTTGCACAAATATTTAAAATATTTCGTAGACCAAGAGCTAGAAGTAAAATCACCTGCTTCATAAAGTTTAATATATTCACTAAAAGAAACAAGGTGGAACTCGGCTGACTGCAGTTCTTAGGTTTTTATACTGCTACCTTTGTGGTTTACCATTAAATAATATTTAATAGTAATTTTTTATTTAAATTAATAACTTTCTGATAAACTGGAGATTATTAATCTGGTTTTTAGCGCGATCAACTCCTAACGTAAAGCGCCCCGGTTCGAATCCGATAGAGCCCACTCTGCAATGCCGTCTCCGTACTTCGGAAGGCACAAAAAGATGGTGTTCCTTTTATGTTAATGAATTACCATCCATAACAATATAAAATAAGGTAAGCCTAGCAAGCTACTTCAGATGTAAAACAAATAATATGTTTACAGTACTAGCAGTGGCTTCGAAATTTCGCCGAGGTTACTATTGGATATTACAGGAACTAGTCCTCAGTTAAGGAGAAGGAGCCATTTTGTGAAAATCGTGATATCACGATTTTTGGTTCCTGCGTAAACCGGCTTTTAACAGTCATTTTTTGTTCTGGAGCTTGCGGTCATTTTTGTAAGATCGCTAGTAAACAAAAACTCGACCAATCTCAGTCTTATATTGCTTGTTTTTAAGAGAATTTAACACAACGTTTATAACAACACGTTTTATTCAGTCGAGCATTGATTTTAATTTCAATTGATCCATCGATCTATGTAGTTTCAATCGAATGGATAATTAACACAATTCCGTCAGCAACCCCGAGGCCCTTTTTCCGCTACAAAATCACATCTTGGAGTCGATTGCCAGCAGCTCATCTGGATGTGGTGGTACAGTGGTACAGTCAATTAGTTAAGATTTTAATTACGACTGAAATTGAAAAATGTGCCTTAGATACAACTTTCCATCAGAATTGTAAATTGGATGCGTTATTTTTGCATTAACCACATAATTTATTTCATCGCGCACTGATAAAATAAAGTGAGTTGCTGTATATTGGTTTCAATATTCGAACGTTAATTTTACACCATTCAATTGCAGTACAAAATAAACATAACTTTTATTGTTTTCAATTTAAGTTTTATTTTTTGTCCCTTCAGGAAAGTTAACATTAGTATTTATATTTTATTTGCCCTTACCTATAACTTTTTGCCTCCACATAGATCAGAAGCTTAGCTAAAAAAGCACCAAGCGGCAAACAAGTTTTAAAATTTTGTGTTGCGAATTAAGGCCAATTAATTTTAAGGTTATAAGATGCCTTTCATACCTTCACTTTAAGTCATTCAATTATGAAATTTTAAATTTGGCTTACATGTAAATGCAATGTTTTACTTCATCACCATAATCTGGTGCTGATTTATGCCGATCTAGTGCTGATTTATATACTCGGCATAATAGGCGACGCCGCTTATTTACAACAATTTATTCATATTTACTATCTACAATTGCCTTTATACTTGAGTGAGCAACTTTATTTACTTATTGAAACTTCCTTTTTATTCTTAGATTCTAAACATAAAAATGTCAGTTCGGACGGCCGATACCCATAGCAATGGCCCAAGTTGCATAGCTGATGATGTTGTAATTTCTGGAATATCGGGTCGTTTTCCAGAAAGCGACAGTATAGACGAATTTAGGCAAAAATTATTTGACGGTGTCGACTTAGTAACAGATGACGAGCGACGCTGGCCATCAGGAATATATGGACTTCCGACTCGAAATGGAAAAATTAAAAATTTAAATCAGTTTGATGCAAAATTTTTTAGAGTTCATGCCAAACAAGCAAAAGTAATGGATCCCCAATCCCGACTACTTTTAGAATCGACATACGAAGCATTAATCGACGCTGGAATTAACCCTGCAGCAGTGGGTGGAACACGAACGGGTGTATTTATTGGAGTATCATGTGGTGAATCTGCCGAATACTGGGTACGTAATGTGGATAAAATTGATGGGTACGCACTAATTGGTAATAGCATAGCTATGTTTCCAAATAGAATTTCATATACATTCGATTTTAATGGACCTAGTTACGCTATTGATTCAGCTTGTTCAAGTAGTTTAATTGCATTACAAAAAGGCTTTGCTGCAATTAAATCAGGAGAGTGCGATGCAGCTATTGTAGGTGGTAGTAATATTTTGTTACGACCTGATAACTCTTTACAATTTCATCGTTTAAAAGTATTGAATCCTAAAGGAACCTGCAGCGCATTTGATGAGACTGCCAACGGGTACGTCCGTTCAGAAGCCGTGGGAGTTATATACTTGCAAAGAGCCAGTACAGCTAAACGTATTTATGCGACAATTCTTGGAGCTAAAGTAAATTCAGATGGTTTTAAACCTCAAGGTATTACTTTTCCATCAGGTTCGATGCAAAATCAACTTATTCGTGAATTATACAATGAAATAGGTATTAATCCATCTGATGTATCGTACATAGAAGCTCACGGTACCGGAACTAAAGTCGGAGATCCACAAGAAGTTAATTCAATTGCAGATGTATTTTGTCATAACCGTAACAAACCTCTTCTAATAGGCTCAGTTAAAAGTAATATGGGTCATGCAGAACCTGCATCGGGAATGTGTTCTATTGCAAAGTTGGTAATAGCAATGGAGTCGGGAATAATTCCTGGAAATCTTCATTTTGAAACTCCAAATCCTAATATAGAAGCTCTGAATGATGGCCGATTAAAAGTAAGTTGTAGTTTAAAACCAAAACAAAATTTATTTTACATTTTCAATATTATAGGTTGTTGATAAAAATGAACCCTGGAATGGAGGAATTATTGGAATTAATTCTCTCGGATTTGGAGGAGCTAATGCACACGTAGTACTTCGTTCAAATTCTAAACCCAAAACGTCTTGGTCCCCCGGTTCCCTACCACGTTTAGTAACCGTATCTGGACGTACCGAAAGCGCAGTTAATAGATTATTGGACGAAAGCCAAAAATATAAAAATGACGCAGAATTTTTGGCACTATTAGATTTGATACATGCTCAAAATATTGTTGGTCATGAACGTCGTGGATATGATCTTCTTGGAGCTGAACATTCTAGAGAAATAAGTAGCGTGATGGTAGAGAAACGTCCAATTTGGTACATATTTACGGGCATGGGCTCGCAATGGGCTGGAATGGCAAAAGATCTAATTCAGTTTGATATATTTAAAAATTCTATAGAAAAAAGCTCAAATGTTTTAATAAAACAAGGCGTTAATTTAGAAAAAATTTTGCTTGAAAGTGATGACAGTGTTTTTGAAAATGCGATTAATTTGTTTGTATCTATTACTGCCGTGCAAATAGCTCTCACAGACCTTTTAACTTCGTTAAATATAAAACCTGATGGAATTATCGGTCATTCTTTAGGAGAGGTTGGTTGTGCATACGCTGATGGCAGTTTTACTGCTGAACAAACAATCATGGTTGCCTATTCGCGTGGTCGAGCAATTTCAGAAAGTAAATTAGAAACAGGTAGTATGGCTTCTGTAGGTCTTACGTGGGAAGAATGTAAAAAACGTTGCCCACCTGAAATTTTCCCAGCCTGTCACAACAGCAACGACAATGTTACTATTTCGGGTCTTCCTCAGGCTATTACTAACTTTGTAGCTCAACTTAAATCCGAAGGAGTATTTGCAAAAGTGGTCAATGGTCCTAGATTTGCGTTTCACAGTAAATACATAGCCGATGCTGGCCCCAAATTAAAAAAAGCATTAGAGAGCATAATACCAAATCCAAAACCAAGAAGTGCTAAGTGGATATCGACATCAATTCCAGAAACAGGATGGAATACATCTTTAGCTCAAACAAGTTCACCGGCATATCATGCCAATAATTTATTATCTCCTGTATTGTTTCGAGAAGCTCTGGAGCATATTCCTGAAAACGCAATTACAATCGAAATTGCTCCTCATGGATTATTTCAGACAATTCTTAAAAGAACTCTTGGTCCAAATGTAATAAATATTAGTTTGTCAAAGAGAAATTCTTCTGATAATTTACAATTTTTAATGTCAAATATTGGAAAGTAATTTTTTACATTTAGGTTTTCGTACCAAACATTAAGAAAATTTTTCTTGTAGATTATACAATGCAGGTGCACAGCCAAGAATAGAAACTTTATATCATCCAGTTACATTTCCAGTTGGTCGTGGAACTCCCATGATAAATTCAATGATCGAATGGGACCATTCCATAGAATGGAAGTTGCTGACTTTTCGGGTAAAGGATTTAAATCGGGCGAAAACGTAATTAACATTAATCTCGACAATGTCGAGCACGAATTTCTATCAGGACATACAATAGATGGTCGAATACTTTTTCCAGCGAGCGGTTACTTGGTGAATTTTTTCATTTCATTTACTTGAATTAATACATGTAATAAACTTTACAGACTTTGGCGTGGCAAACTTTAGCAAAATTGAGAAACGAAGACTTTCAAAAAATGCCAGTACTTATTGAAAATGTTCAATTCCATAGGGCAACCATTATGCCTAAATGTGGATCTGTTAAATTTTTAGTACAACTGTTGAACGGGTCTGGCGAATTTGAAATATGTGAAAGTGGATCTGTGGCCGTATCTGGCAGAATTTCCATTTCAGAAGATATCACCAAAGAAATGTTAAATATACCCAAGTCAGAGATGAAAGTGGATTCCAGTTTGATACCACTTGTTACATCTGACATATACAAGGAACTGAGATTAAGAGGTTACGAGTATGAAGGTCTCTTTAAAGGTATCACAGAATCTGATAATCTAGGAATTAATGGTATACTCAAGTGGAATAATAATTGGATCAGTTTTATCGATACTATACTACAATTTTCAATTTTGGGCCAAAATTCACAAGGATTATACTTACCTACGAGGTTAGAAACTGCAATAATAGATCCCAAAGCACATTTTGAATTATTATCTCATAATGATGCTGAAAGTAATAAAGGAAATGGTAATTATTTTTTATTTTAGTAATATTGCTTATTTTAGCTCTTCCAGTACATATGCATCGTGAGATTGGAATAATTAATTGTGGTGGAATTGAGTTGCGAGGAATGAAAGCTGGTTTAGTATCACGCCGTCAACAATCGCAAGTAGCACCAAAGCTTGAAAAATACGAATTTATTCCATTGTATAATACCATAGCATCAGATGATCATGGTACATCTCAGACGTGTGCATTAACTATTTTAACCCATATCATATTAGAAAATAGTTCAACCCTAAAGTTAAAATTTGTCGAGGTAGCAACTGATCGTAGTGTGGAAACAGTACTAGCAAATCAAATTAAAAATATTTTGGAAACAGAACCCATGATATACGTGGAGTACATTGTTACTACTGCAAGAAAAGAAAACTTCAGTGATTTGGAAAATAGTGGGATTACAATTGTTCAGAATGATGTATCTGCAGGAAGTTTTGAACAAAATGCCAATGTTGTAGTACTGGTTAATTCTTTATCACAAGTTGCAATTGGTGGTCTGCAAAACGTTCTTTCATATCTAAAACCTGGTGGATTTTTATTGTTAGAAGAACCAGAAGAAAATAACAGACTGCTATCAGAAATAACATTAAAAGTAATCAGCGTCCAAGTGGTAGGAACTAGAGCGTACATATTATTACGTAAACCGGTTGATGTTCAAACGGAATCCATAGTAATCAAAATTACGGAAAAAAAATTTTTGTGGCTGGAACCACTTAAAGAAGCTTTGGTTAAGAGCGCGAGTGATGGTACTAGCATTTATTTAGTTTGTCAAGGAGAACCGTTAACTGGTTTAATAGGAATGGTGAATTGTATAAAACAGGAAAGTGGTGGGGCTAACATTCGCTCCTTCTTTATTACCGATTGTAATGTGGAAGAATTTTCTTTAACATCTGATTACTATAAAAAACAAATTGGAAAAGATTTAATCCATAATGTGCTAAAAAATAAAGTATGGGGATCATTTCGACATTTGCTACTAGAGCAGTCCATTGGTAGCTGTAATTTGAAAGTGGAACACGCTTATATTAATACATTAACTAGAGGCAACCTGACTAGTTTAAAATGGATAGCAGGTCCATTATCACAATACAAGTAAGTATTTTTTAAGTACTCTAATTAAGGACGGCATATTGTTTATGTGATCAAACGTAAGAAGATCTCATTTTTATAAATAATTCAAAAACAGTTATGAAATAAACCTTTTTGCAATGTTGTTCTTCATTGGACAACAATGAATAACTATAAGGGTTCTGCAATCTACGAATCTAGGTTTTTATTTTAACCGTTTAATTGTTTAATGTTTAATTAAATGAATGAATCAATTTTTTTGTCCTCTTTATTTTTAATTATGAGGTAATATTTTCCAAAACTATTGATTATTCAAGTTTTTATATGATTCTTGAAAGAAATTTCATAAAACAAGAATTACGCAATGATTTGAGAAATATGTTTTGTTGTTAGCTTTTTTAATTTTTTGCGAAAATAAGAAAAATAATTAAAAATTTTCCATTTCTTTTAGACCAAATAAATTCGAGTTATGTACCGTGTACTACGCATCACTTAATTTCCGCGATATTATGTTAACTACTGGAAAGCTTCCTTCTGATGCATTATTAGGTGATGAAGCTGGTGAACAATGTAAAATTGGTTGTGAATTTTCTGGACGTGACTCTAAAGGTAGACGCGTTATGGCAATGGTAAATTCTGGGGGTTTGGCTACAACCTGCGTGGCGAATACAGAATTTTTTTGGCCAATACCAGAAAAGTGGAGTTTAGAAGAAGCGGCTACAATTCCAGTAGTTTATGTAACAGTAAGTTAGAAGTTGGAAACAAATTGAGCAACAATTAACATAAATTACATTTTACAGAGTTATTATGCATTAATTATTAGAGGTCAATTAAGTCCCGGAGAGTCTGTACTTATACATGCTGGTGCTGGTGGTGTAGGTCAGGCAGCAATTTCAATTGCACTTAATATGGGCTGCACAGTTTTTACTACTTGTGGAAGTCAACCTAAACGAGATTTTCTGAAAAAAACATTTCCACAATTGGACGACGATCATATTGGAAATTCTAGAGATATCACTTTCGAACAATTGATTTTACATCAAACAAGTGGCCGTGGTGTCGACGTAGTCCTAAATTCATTAGCAGGAAAACAGTTGAAATCATCTGTAAGGTGTTTAGCCTTAAATGGTAGATTTTTGGAAATAGGAAAAGTAGATTTATCTAATAATTCTTCGCTCGGCATGGAGGTTTTCCTAAAAAACAGCTCCTTCCATGGAATTACTTTGGATGATTTTTCGACAATCTCTAATGCTAGTAAAAGTCACATATTCAGATTAATGAATGAAGGTATAAAGAGTGGAGTGGTTAGACCACTTCCCAGAATGATATTTACTGAGACTCAAGTAGAAGAAGCATTTCGATTTATGGCATCAGGCAAACATATTGGCAAAGTTGTATTAAAAATAAGGGACGAAGAAGAAATACAAAGCATTTTAATGCCGAAACCAAAAACAGTTGACTCAATTGCTCGTACATACATGGATCCAGATAAAACCTATATTCTTATAGGAGGTTTAGGAGGATTTGGTTTACAATTAACAAATTGGTTGATATCAAGAGGCGCAACCAAAGTTGTTTTAACATCTAGAGTTGGTGTAAAAACTGGATATCAATCTTTGTGTGTTAGGCGTTGGCGCGAAAAAGGAGTGCAAGTGTTGGTATCCTTAAACGATGCTAGCTCTGAAGAGGGTTCCAAGGAACTTCTTCAAGAAGCTAGTAAACTTGGAACTATAGGTGGAATATTTAATTTGGCTGTTGTGTTACGGGATGCCCTGTTTGAAAATCAAACAGAGGCCAATTTTAAAACCGTAATGAAAGCTAAGGTGGACATTACGAAAAGGTTGGATATTGCGTCTCGTACTTTTGCTCCACATTTAGATTATTTCGTCACATTTTCGTCAGTATCTTGTGGACGTGGTAATGCAGGACAAACGAATTATGGACTTGCAAATTCTGCAATGGAACGTATATGCGAAGCTCGCCGGGATTCTGGTTTGCCTGGACTCGCTATACAGTGGGGAGCAATCGGTGATGTGGGTATAATTTCGGAAATCATGGGCGGTAACGATGTGGAAGTTAGAGGTACTTTACCACAACGGATGGCATCTTGCTTGTCCGTAATGGATATCTTGCTGCAACAATCCCACGCAGTTGTTTCAAGCATGGTGTTAGCAGAGAAGAAAAACGGTGCTGGAAGTGTAAATGAAATTAATATTATAGATGCAATTGGAAATATTTTGGGAGTAAAAGATGCTAAATCGGTTGCTCCTAATACCACACTTGCAGATCTTGGTATGGATTCTTTGATGGTTACTGAAATTAAACAAACTTTAGAAAGAAATTACGATTTGTTTTTAAATGTGCAAGAAATTAAAAACTTGACTTTCGAGAGTTTAATTGAATTTGTTACTGGTAAAACGGCTACAGCCGAAGACTACCAAAGCAGAAAGGGTGATAACACAAAAAGTGAAGTTTATCAAGTTCAATTTGATCTCTCTACGGAAATTATACCAAAGCAAGTTCTTCTTAATATGACGAATAACGTAATGCAAGAAGTAAATCAAAATCCCATTTTCATAATACATCCAATTGAAGGAAATGTAAATGTTTTAAAAAATCTAGCCGAAAATATTGAAATGGCGGTGTATGGTCTTCAATGTACTGCCTCGTGTCCGTTAACTTCAATTAATGAATTATCTAAGCACTATATTCAACAAATAAAAACTGTGCAACCTAATGGACCGTACACTTTGGTTAAAGCAACAGGCACTCACGTGTTATTAGATGACGATTATGGTTTAAATTCGGTAAGTTAATTTAAACAAACACCATTTGAGGATTCTTTAATTTTGTTATATTTGGTTAGAAATCCATAAATCCACATATAAATGTGATTTACCCCGAAGGCGGAAACTATCATTCATTTTGTATTTTATTCACCACGATTTGGTTTTGCACAATAACTCGTTTTATTCAATCCTACTTCCGAAGTGAAAGTATACAAAATTAAATAAATCAATTTAATTCTTTTAAAAGATTATACGCTTGTTTTCTTCATATTAATAATATCTGAGAATTAGGGCTAAAATTTTTTAGCCGAATTAGGGTGGAGTCAAGAAACCCGAACTCAAAAGACACTTTTCCTATAAAATGGCTTGACCAAGCGAAAGAGCACTAAAATACAAGACTTTTAAGGTGAGGTAGGTCTCGACAGGTCCTTTAATAAGCCCACAATTTAAATTTGAAATTAACATATTTTCATAAAAATATATGTAAATATATTATTGCGCAATATTACGCAATAATTTTATGCATTGTATTTACGGTGCGTGTACTGTAGGTGTATTTATTGCAATTGCTCCCTGCTATCTGTCGGATTGACATCCCCAATTTTTCGACTAGGACCGGTCTAGGGATATTTTAATGAGTAGGCTGCGGAATGTCAGTTTTGATTAACGCAATCACAGCCGATTTTGAATTTTAAAGACGTTTTTTTCAAAATTTATGGGCCAACCGCAAATTTTTTTTTAATATGTAGAGAACGATGTTCTCTTCCATAATTCACTTCAAAAATCAGGAAAATTCGAATTCGGGTTTCTTGACCGTCCCCCAAAATTGACAACATTAACAACAATAACTTTATATTTTCTGTGCAAGAACTATTATATGTATAAGAATTATAAAATACAAAATTAGTGATAGTTCCAGACCAAGAAGGTAATCACTTTTTGATATATGTACATACATAATATTATTCCTGAATTCCCAACAAACTTTTAAAATTAAATAATCTGATTAGAGTAATTTTGACAAATTAAATCGGTATTTTTTAATTATCGCCTGAACTTGAAATAGTTTTTATAACAAATTATTTATTTTAGATGTGCACCCAAAAAGTATCTGTTCAATTGGTAGAAGGTAATCACAGATCAATTCTGAAGGGTGAAGCGGTAAAAAAGATAGCAAATATACTGCACAGTATAGTTAATCAAGAATAAATTTAACTTGCAAAGTATACATTGTTTTATATCTGTTCTCATTTAGGCATAAAATATATCAAACGTGTTTTGATTTACAAAATGTATCTGTATTTCCACAACTACTTTTGTTAGAAAACTTGAGTGAAGGTAATAAACTTGAACTCAAAAGTACGCTTTTTCTTATAAAAATAATTTCACTAAACTAAAGCGAACAATTTTACAAGTGTTTTAAGGCGAAGTAAAACTTGGGAGGTCCTTTATTAAACCCACAATGTAAATTTAAAAATCACGATATTCCAATACGAAACACATATAGTGCATTATTGGGTAATATCACGTCATAATTGAACACATTCTATCACCAGTACGTGGGTCGACACTCACAATCGGCGAGGAGTTCAATCAAAATTAGGAAAATAAACTTTAAAAGTCGTTTTTTTCAAAATTTGTTATTAGGAGTATAATATTATTATAAAAATATATTTTTGATGCTTATCCGTTCCATTGCAAGTAATTCAAATATTTGTTGGTTAGATTTTCTAAAATGTATCTCCTAAATGGAAGCACATGCACAGGGGAGGATGCTAAAATGCGTTAAGTATTCCCCTGGCACAAATTTGTAAGTTCACCATTGCTTTAAAAGATTTCTAAACTAGGTTAGATGTTTTAAAATTTGTCAAAATTTACATCATTATACCTAATTATGAAATATCAATTAAAAATTATTCTTATAAATATACAAAATTCATTATACTCAGCAGTCAAACGGAATCATCAGTTTCTAAAAGAGAAAAATTAAATAAACTACTCTGATCCTAGTTAATCAACGAAAATATCTATTATCGGGAAAATCCAAAAGAGTGCCACTTTTTCTTGCACTTATCTTGTTTTATTTTAACTAATTATAGTATATGCCGACTCGTTTCGGCTTAATCATGCCAAGAGTCATAAAGTTTACAACAGTTTTGTCAAAACTCTCTATTGAAATTTTATGACTCTTGACATGATTAAGGCTTAATAAGCCGAAACGTGTCATACTATGTATAAAACGTAGTTTATACTTTTAAAAATAAATTATATTAAAATAATAAATTATTAATGTTGTTTAAATTTATTTCATTTAATTTTAATAAAGTAAGTACATAAAACTGTTTTCATATCAAATTAACAAATTGCTGTTTTTACATGTTTTGTTTAATCCAAGAAGAAAAGCAAGCAACTCGGGTATAAGCGCTTGGGAATCCAATATCGCAACCAAAAGCACTGCCGAAAGATACAATGCCTACTTCTACTCTGCTACCACCGCGATTACCTAATAAAGCACCACCAGAGTCTCCGTTACAAGAACTCTTTCCACCAGCTCCACTTAAGCAAATATGTGTATCTCTAATGATGCCGAACCACTCCTTGCATTTTTTGTTTGACAACAATGGATTTGTGACTTCTCTCAAAACGGGACTAATTCCAGCACCGCTGCCATATCTTCCCCATCCTGAAACAGTTCCTGGAGTATCGTCTAAATCTGCACTTAAACAATCAGCACTATCAAGGTTGATTGGTTGCACGGCATCTAAAAATAAAAAATCGAATAAGACATTTTAATAAAAATTTTGCTTTAAAATACTTGCCATTCAAAACTAAATTAGTTGGGAGTTTGACAAGTGCAACATCATTTGTGAGTGAACCTCTGTCCCACTCTGGATGAACAACAAAAGATGATGACACTATTCTTTGCTGAGTTTCTTCCTTATTGTTTAAGTTGTGTGCACCGGCAACAATTTCTACACTTCCGGCACTGTAAATTACATATAAATAAATACATGAAGAAAGCTATAATTTAACAATTTAAAGTAATAACTGTTCCCAATACAATTAGTATATATTTATGTAGAGTAAATTAAATTTATTAATACAATATAGCAACTTAATTGGTCTTACCTGTCTACACAATGAGCGGCTGTGAGCACTACACCTGCGCTGATGACTGAACCTCCGCAGAATGAACGACCATCAATATATACGGCAACCTAAACACATAAATGCAAGTCAAAACATGAAGTAAAATTTTATTATTTCCAAATATTACCGAATGAGGATATGAATTTGGTTTAACTTCATTTCCACCTGTAATTTTAGGGTTGTAGGGTGCTGGTTTATCGGGCATCACAAATATATCTTTGGGGGTATATTTGGACAAATCTTCTGCCTGAAAATTATTTATTATTTAAATTTATTTAAAATTAAATTTCATAGAATGGTTTCAGTAAAACAATTTCAAATTTGTTTAAATAAAATATAAAAAACATTTCGCTGCTTTGGTAGCTCATCAGGCAGTAATCAGACCCTTGGTCTTCTTTTTATAAAAATTATTTCCACCGCAAACATTTCCAGAGAGTGCATTTTACATTGACCGATTAGTTGCAAAAGCAGCCAAATATAGGTTTAATTAAGGCACATTATTTAAATATTTGTAAATTACATACCTGAGCAAAAGCTAGGACCGCTACGGTGAGTGCAATAAGAACCTTCATATTGGTGATAGGTACTAATGCAATATACAGTTTTTTTGCTTCTTTTATACCAATATATTATCACAAAAACAATAAAATATTTAATCTTATCAAATTTTAATAGAATTAAAAGGTTTTTTAACCCTTGAGAAGCATGATTTTTGTATTCTATTATATTATTTGTCAAGTTGCAATTTTTACCTAAATAATAGATAGTAATTTAAATTAGGTTTTTAAGTGTTCTAAATAAATTTATCGTGTATTTTTATTAAACTTTCAAAATAATAGGTATCTAAGTACATTTAAAAATCCACATTTAATTTATTAAGACATTTAAATGATAAGTTTCGATAATTTTAAAAAATCTCTTTGCATAAACATGTAGAGAAATTTTCAGTTATCCATTTGTATATCATGTAAAATGGAAACTATTATGATTCGGGAATTCCTAAATCTAATTTTCATTTTATGCGATCTCGAAATGAGTAAACCGATTTATTATTTTCGTGTTAGTTAATAATACACAGTTGTTAAATTATGAAAAAACCGTCCAAAATTACGAAAACTTTTTTGTTATTTTTTTCGATTTTTTGCACAATTGATAAATTCGAATAATTGAACTAAAATTGGTTAAAAAATAAAATTGGGTGATTCTAATTTCGAACAAAATTTCTTTGTCTTTTGAACCCTTGACCATGAGAAAGTTCTACTTGGTGATAATAATAGAAGATACCTTTTTAGGACAAGATTTATATCAAACCATAAAATCTTAACCTAATTATTTGTATTGTGGCTATTTACGTAAAACGCAAAATTACTGTTGTTATTCTACAATACAAAATATTGTTTAAAATCATCAGTATTTTAGTTATGAATTTAATTAAACAAAACAAATTATAAAAAATGCAAAATTATAATTTATGCGCTATTCCTTTAAGCAGATTTTTAGCTAAAACTTTTACAAAAATATTACAGGACATCGCTGCGAGCAAAAGAGAATGAGCTACTACTTTAATATGGGGTCAACCAATGCGGTATATAGTTGAGGAGTCACACTGAGGAGTCGTTACATGGTGCAAGAGTAACCCAGATAGCACATAAATCAAATCAATAATCAATTATATAAATCAATTATCAAATGGACATTTATTGTATGTAAATTTTAAATTATTTAAAATATCCTATTGCCTTAGTTCCTTGGGCTTGTTTCAACTATTCCGCCATAGCTTTTTTGAAATAAATTTGGAACAGGGGTGGGTAGACAATACATGTATTTTAAATACATTTTAAATTTTGTATTTCAAATACAAATTGAAATGTATTTTGTATTTTTATTATATTATAAATTTCAGATACATAAATACAAAATACATTTTGGAGAAAATCAATGCAACTTCACTATAATGCAGAATTGAAAATAGTAACATTTTTGAACGACCAAAGTCGATGTTTCCCAATTTTTGACAATTACTAAAATGTTAAAAAAAACTTTTATTAACAGATAGCAGCGTCAAAATTTGAATTTAGAGAAATTAGAAAAATTAATTACAAAATTTAAAAAAAAATTTGTAACAATTTTGGAAATTTTTAGAAATGCAAAAAAAGACAAAAACATAGTCGACCTGAATTATAAATTGAAAAGAAACCTCAACTATATTTTCTTTTCAAAACTTTCATTAAATTTAATGCAAGTTTGTGTTCTTCTGCACCTGTAGAAAGATTCTTTTTTTTTGCTGAGTTAATTCATTCTCCAACTACTTGGAGAACATTGAGCGACAATTTTGAAACGCTTCTATTTTGGAAAAAAAAATCACTTATTTAAAAATTAGATTAGTGCTGTGTATTAGTTTTGTTTTCTGAATATTGTAGAGGAGAAGGTGCAAATATGGAATACCATTTTGTTTGGTATATAAAAAATTTTTTTTTAGCGAATAGAATTAAGCCAAATTTAGGTAAAAGTTACTTCAGACAAGTAGACACCATAATCTAAAAACAAATGTGTAATTAACTAAAACAGTTTTACAAAAAAAAAGTTTGAAAAAAAAACTACAAAATGCCCGCCTAAGAAAAGGTGGTGCAAATATGGAATACATTGAATATCTAAGAAATAATTAAATAACTTATTGTTCCTAAAAACTTAAACTAACTATGTCCTAGATTAACATATTACTTGCACCAGTCGCAAATATACTCGTCTTTTCGGCGCCTGCACTGGTACTGGTACATACAATACTGGTATTCCATATTACCGACAACCAATGTCATCAATATTTTAGGTTAGATCTAGCCTATTATAATAAAAACTAAACAAATACAACGTTATCTTAAACTTTAGTTTATATAAAATGGCACCGTAACAAATATTTGAATAAAAACATGCAAATAAAAAAATTAGGCTTGCATATTCACTTACGTGTTAAAATTATCAATGTACGAAATTCACATATACACATGGGGTAAACTAAAATCATACTAAAACGGTACGGAGTGGATCGCCTCCAATAAAGATGGCCAAGCGTTCACAAATTTAGCCGATTTTCGACCGAGGACCTTACTTAGTTTAGTCAAAACCGATGTATTCCATATTACAAGCATATTCCATATTTGCACCTTTTCCTCTATACTAAACGGTTGAATAAAGAATGGCTGTTATTTATAATACTTCATTTTTCTTTTGATTTTTTAAAATTTATTTTGCATTTCAAATCTTGTATTTTGTATTTCAAATACAAATTGCAAATGTATTTTGCATTTCAAATATTCACATAAATGTACTTTGTAATTTGTATTTCAAATGCATTTTGTGGTATATTTTGCCCACCCCTAATTTGGACACAGTTGCAAAATTAATCATTATAAAATAAAGAATTAGAAAAAAAAAACGCCATAACTTCGAATTTCGAATAGTTTTTCAACAAATATTGCAAAAGTGGAACATCTAATTGTTATTTATATTTGAATTACCAGGGATTGGTCATAAATAGACATTCACTGGACAACCATATAAAGCTCATGGAGATTTAAACTTTTCTGGGCTTAAAACGGACATCTATTGTACATAGTTGTCCAATTTCTATGGATTATGGTGAACTCAATAACTATAAAGATATGAAGAAATGGATAACGTATCCTTGATATTTTTTTTAATTGATTTTGTTAATGTGGAGATATTAAAATTAAAAAGAAAATTCCGAAACTGCATTTGCTTTTCCAATCGCTACAGTATTATTCCCTCTTTAGTGTGCAAGATTGGCACCATCAAATTGAAAAAAAAGCTGAGTTTATTAAACAATGTTAATACCACAAGCGATTATAAAGGGGGAAATAGTCATGAAACCCTGTAAACTAGCGTATATACGCCAAATTCTTATAGTATACATATATACTTTTGATTATTTCGAAAATTTTCCAAATCCACTTCCCCTTCCAAGTAATTATACTTATATTATTTACATCTAATGCCAGATCATAAATAATATGAATATGTACCTGAACCTATTCTTAAGAGTAACTTCTTCCTTCTATAATGAGATGAGTTAATAGTCACATTTGAGGAAGTAAGTCATACTATCGTAATAGATCTGGCAGTGCTTAAAGTGGAAAACAAGACAGGAATATTTTCATTACAGATTCTAATGTGTCACTACCAAAGATTATTTTAACATTGAGAAAGAAAAACTTTATAGGTACGAGGCACTACTTATAAAAATTATGTCAGGGTGACGGGCACCCACTAAAATAACAATAATGCTCAATACTCACAGTGTTATCGGTCGCTGATGTGGTATTCTCTAAATGTACCTTAAAAAATCTATTTACAATTCAGTAGTATTCAAATTATTTCCTGCAAAAATCAGAAAGGAAAAGAAATTGAAATTTTTTACCAAACACATTCTGGTTATTTAAATATTTAAAAAGTATATTGAAAAGTTGCTTCTTTGTTTCGAAATGGGCAATGGGATATGCACGAATAGTATACATAATATTTGATCTATTTAAAAATGTAGAGCTTAACATTTTTTTCGAACTTTTGGAGCTGAATTAGATATTTATTGATTTTTAGACATATAAAAATTGCGAATAGACTTTTGTGTGATGCTGAAACTAAGATCTATTTGACTATACCCAAATTTACAATTTATAAAAATACCTTCACAATAAGAACAACGAAATTACTGTTTAAAAAATGTATATTTAGTTCTGTAAAAAATAAAATACTTACCCCTTCAACTAAATTGCTATAAAATAGAAAACCTTCACAATAATAAAAAATATTTGACTATATAAAACCAAAAAACTTTGCATGAAATGTTTTCTAATTTATTAAATCAACAAATAATATAACAAAGAAACACTAAAGCGCTTGAAAATGATAAAAATTTTATTAAGCAATATGAAACCATTGAACCTGTTGTAAGCGGGTATATATCATATTAGCCTAATCCAATTATTTATAGCTAAATTTTTATAGCATTAAGGTCCGGTAGTTCAGTTTCAGTTTAAACCAAAAATTTTTTGGTTAAACTTTGGTATTGATTATTGTAAAGTTAGGTTAGTTAGTTACAATATAAGGCAGATATTCTGGTTCAGTAGAAGCATAAAAATTATTTTTTGACGAATTTCTGTCAATATTCTTGTAAAACTAAATATTTTGAGTAATATTTGTTAATAAAAAATTAGTTTAACTGCAATTTATGCTTTGACTATAAATTTAATTTCCTTGCTTTTGCAATACTTAAAAAAAAAGATCGTAATAGTTCAGCCATTAAACGAATAGGTCTTTATCGTACTTTAACCTGACAATTTTTATTGCAAAGAAAATCATAATTTCTATGTAAAAACTTGTTTTCTATGTAAAAACATATTAGTGTATTACAGCATAAATTAAATTAATTTTTTACAAAGGCATTATGATTTTCTTCCTAATAAAAATGATGGCAAGTTCAAGTGCGGTAAAAACTCATTAACTAATTGAAACATTGTAATATATTTTTTAATTTCCGCAACAGCTGGGTAGTATAAATTTCGGCGAAACTAATTTTTTTTAAATTTTGTGATTAACGAATATCACCTAAAATGTGTAGTTCTACAATAATATCAAAAGATGTTCACCAAATGCAATCTTTTTTTCTGAACTGAAACTCTTGAAAAGCAATCTAAAGGACGAATAAACTATTCGAATCTATAAATGGTGAAATTTTATTTTTTAATTATTTGCCCTCGATAGGTTCAAGTATAGTTTACTTTTATCGTGATTATTTGATATTTAAAATACACTTAAACAGTTTATTAATGAAATAAAATCAATAATTTTTCAATTCATTGAAAATGATAACTTGAAGTGCAATTTTAAGGTAATCAAGAGTAAATATTGGATGATCTATTATTAGGTAATTCGTAAACACTTGTTATTAAAATTATTGTAGACAATTAGCTTGTATAAAACAAATAATATGAAATATAATAGAAAACAAATAATGAGCTTAATATTATAAACTTAATATCTGTTGAATAAAATATTTTTCCACTACTAGCCATAAACACTATCATTTCAACGTAAGTGATCGAACTGTGAACCACGCCTTCTGTCACCTGAGGTGAATAATATTTTATTATTCACCTGAAGTTAATAATGAACATAAATACGTTTTCCGGAAACTTCGGGCCATTTAAAGAAAATTTATGTAAAACGAATTAGCATAACCAAGAAATGCTATCAATAGTGTTTAAATAATTAAAGTCGGTCTATAAATAAGATTAATTTGATATTTAAAATGTTGATTAAATTGGAATTTTGTGACGTTTAGCAATTAGGCGAAATGAGAAAACGAATTATGACAGCTGAAACTGGAAACTATAAATCGATTATTAATAATTATTACAATCAATTATCGTTACAAATAGTACATTTTTTGACAAAATAGTTTTCGTCAACATCTATATACTTGTATTCCACGTTCACTAGTTTTTATTCAATATTTAATGTAACCTTTATGTCAAAATTAATTAAACATTTTTAAGCAAGTGTCAACATCAAAACAAAAAACTATCATTTGTTTTATAATTTGAAATAAATAATTAAAACGATTTACTTTATTCATTAACAATTATTATTATAAGAGTAAACAATCCTAGTAGTGGAAAAATTTATATAAACCCAGTATGAAGCGTGTTATAACCCGGCCTTAAATCCCGCGGTGCTACGCACCTGGGATTTAATCTGGCGCTAGGGTTATAACACTATGCTTCACTACCTTGGTGTATAATATACTATTAAAGGTTACAAGTTTAATGAAATTTAAAAAATTTATTATTTTTAACAATTCTAATAAAATTTAAAAATTTTCCAACTGTTTTGTTGGAAAGTTCACAAATAATGTTTCGTTTTATTGTTCTTTTAACCTTATAATTTTAAAAATTTGAATCAAATACAAGTTAAATATTTAACTGACAGGTCTTTGCAACGTTGCAAATTTCCATAAAACGTCCGGGGATCACGCGTCTGACGTCAGAGACGTCATCGGCTGACCGATTCATTTTTGAATTTCAAATTTGATTTTCTCAGCGCAGACCGCATTTCAAAAATTTTATTTCGGTTATAAATTTCATTTGATATTATTTTCAAGAATTAATAGGAGTTATCAATAAATTCAATACCATGCAACATCCCTATTACATATTAAGACTACAATTTGGTTTACCAAATATAAAAAATAAATTTAATAAAGCTAATATTTTATATAGAGTTGCATATAAATCCAAACACATTTTTGTATTAAATATGAACCAACTATTGGCAATATTATATTAATAATATTGAAAACTTAAGTAGTTTCCTAAATAAATAAAATTTATCCTGTTTTTAGTTTTATAAATGTAAATATTACATTTAATGTGATGTCTGATAGTGATAACAATAAAGCTTAAAACCAAAACACAAAATTATACAATTTTGCAATAATATTTTTTTTTCATTTTATGCAATAATCGTCGAGAAATTCTGTTATAGTGATATAGTGGTTTGCAGCTACGATAAGAGACTCCAAAAATAATATGTAGTATTTTTTTTTCTAAAAAATCACATTCTATTTTATACGAAACTAGCTTTTTAAGTTATTTTGAGACAAAGTCAAAAATCAGCTGACAATTAACAAAGACAAATATATTACCCATGTAGCACACAATTTTGGCGCAATATTGGACCAATATTGGGGCAATATTGTACATTGGCGCAATATTGCTAATCTATAGCCAATATTGGTACAATATAGTTTTAACATTGGAGTACAATATTGGTTTACTATGTAATCCCAATATTAGTGCAATATTGATTATCCATATTCAGACAATTAAAATGCAATATTGGTGCAATATTGGCTCAATATTGGGGCGCAATATTGGTTTACTAGGTCATGCCAATATTGGTACAATATTGATTATCTATATTCAGGCAGTATTTAAATGCAATATTGGTGCAATACAGTTTCTAAATTTGGGGCGCAATATTGGTTTACTATTACCGCGGATACATGCGGTCGTTAGTTCGAACTAAGTCAGCTCGACCTGGCTAGTCGTTACATGTGTACACTTAGATAAAGCGACCTAATCCGCTGAATCTACCTTAGTTAGATCAAACTATATCATTGCTTTCAGTTTGAACTAAAAAAAAACATGTATACACCTGTGCAATAAAATTTAAAGCAAACTAGCTTAGATTGAACTAAGGTTAGTTCGAACTAACGACCGCATGTATCCGCGGTATATGTAATGCCAATATTGGTACAATATTAAATATCTATATTCAGACATTATTTAAATGCAATATTGGTGCAACATAGTTTCAATATTGTAATGCAATATTGGTCTATTTTGTAATTCCAATATTGGTACAATATCGATTATCTATATTCAGACAATATTTAAATGCAATATTGGTGCAATATAGTTTCAATATTGGGGCGCAATACTGGTTTACTATGCAAATATAAAGGTTTCTAAAAAGGGGTGTATATTTACAACTAAAATTTCTAATTTGTCAACCGGTTTCGGCTATATGCAATCTTCGGGACAAATACGTCAACATTTAAAATATTATTAAAATCATAAATAAAGTTTTTATAAAAACTTCTTAACGTACATTGAAACATAAATACATACATATAATTAAAATTATTTACAATAGGCAGAGATCTCATATTGCAACTTCTAACGAAAAATTAAATTATGTTTATATGCTGAGTTGAAGGTTAATTTTTTATAATTACCTATATGCTAACGAAATCATGACAGGGCTGCAAAAATTACTATATTCGGTTGGATTATAAGCTAAGTGAAATTTTAGTCAACATGTTTTTATTAAATTGTTAAATTTTTCCAACTTATATTTTTAGTTTAAGACACAGTCGTTTTGATTTTTTAATTCTCCTGAGTTAAACTTAGCCCTAAATGATTGAATATGGATTAAAATCTACTAAAAATTGAACTCAAAAATTATGTGGGAAAATTAATTGAAGTTGGAAAAATTTAACAATTTAATAGAATCATGTTGACTAAAATTTTACTTAGATTGTAATAATTTATAAATTTGTTTAAAAAAAATATTTCGTAAGTTAATAAACGATTTAAAAATATTAGTTTTAAATTGAAATAATAATAAATAATTTTAAATAAATGATACCCTAGTATTGTTATTAAATTTTTTTTATTTCCATAGCTTATTTTTCGTTGGGAGTGAACGGTATGGTTATTTGTGGCTTCTGAATTTAACCTAAGATGTACTTTTCTCGATCAAGTTTTAAAACGTGTCAAACAGATCGATTTGTTAATGGACGGCATGAGTTTAATGTTAAATTCTTCAAACACAAGAACTAATATCAGCATAAATAAAAAACAATCGCAAGCGATCTGCGGATTCGCCAATTGATCCTAACGCTCACAAACAGCGTCGAGTTGATACAAAATAAGGACGCGTTTCTATCCGTTCTGTGGAGGCCACATAAAGTCGTCGGTATCCCTGTTGAGAGTTTGAAAGATGTTGGCAACTATGTTGCCCAACATTCTTATTTTGAAATAATATATTTATAATTAATTATTAATAAAAAATATTCAATTAATTATTAATCGATTATCATTCAACAGTAAACAATGAATGAGTTTGCTAGTTTTAAATTTTTGAAATAACATGAATACGAGAGTCGGATGAAAATTTAGAATACTGATGCAATTGATTGGTCTCAAAATTTTTTTTATTAAATTTATTTTTTAAATTCAACAATTATTTAAATCTTTGTTTAATTCAGATTGGTTTTCAAAACCCCGCTTGTTTAGAGAAATAACCTCATAACCCTGACTCTTTTTGAGCTTCAATAATTTTTTTCTCATGCTAAATGCATTCAAAAAAATTTTAAAAATAGTGATATCTCAGTTTGACCTCTACTTTCAAATAATAAAATATAAAAAATAGTAAATGTGTACAAATCCGCGGACAAGGCGACTGTCAAATGCGATAACTAATTTATTCTTTTAGAAAATGTTTCAAATTTACGAAACCGGAAATGTATCTCAGCTTCTGCTTTGGGAGCTCAGGTGCGTAAATACAATTTTGTACATAATGAAGGTATTTTTCCACTACTAGCCATAAACACTATCATTTCAACGTAAGTGATCGAACTGTGAACCACGCCTTCTATCACCTGAGGTGAATAATATTTTATTATTTACTAGTAGTTAATAATGAACATAAATGCGTAGTCCGGAAACTTCGGGCCATTTTGAAAGAAAATTTATGTGTAAAACGAATTAGCATAACCAAGAAATTCTATCAATAGTGTTTAAATAATTAAAATCGGTCTATAAATAAGATTAATTTGATATTTAAAATGTTGATTAAATTGGAATTTTGTGACGTTTAGCAATTAGGCGAAATGAGAATTATGAATTATGACAGCTCATGCCAGCATGAAGTGACAACTGAAAACTTTATAAATCGATTATTAATAATTATTACAATCAATTATCGTTACAAATAGTACATTTTTCGACAAAATAATTTTCGTCAACATCTATTTACTTGCATTCCACGTTCACTAGTTTTTATTCGATATAGAATTTTTTGTTTGGTAAGTGTTTTGTTACATTAATATTATTAAAAATCTGTATATTTTCAATTGTAGGATAACTGGATTGTGAAGATATTAAAGAAATTAGTGGTCGAAACAGAATCATGAAAAATTTATGCGATTCGAAGTAGTCGTTAGTTAGCAAACTTGTATAACCTTTACTCCATTAGAAAATTTACAATCTCCGTGCTATTGTAACTACAGTTTAAAACACTTCAAAACGCTCAAAATTTCTTACTAGTTGGAAGTTGTTTGAAAAAAGAGTTTTTATGACGATAACTAACAACTTGATTGATTAGTATTACATAAATGATTATAATAAACACAAGATATTAAGAAAATTTATTTATAAAAATTGTAATTGATGTTACAATTATGGCATTCCATTGATATATTTATACCTCCAACATTTAAGGAACTAGAAGAGGTAGGTACATTAATAACAGAATTATTGATAATGTGCCCCTCTTCAATTGTAGAACTGGATTGTACAGGAACTGGTGGTGTCGAGGAATCTTCAATTGTAGAACCAGATTGTACAGGAATTGGTGGCGTCGAGGAAGCATCGACATGTTGATTAATTGATGTTGATTGGCTTTGGACCATACGAGCTATGCTCGTTTTAACCGAGAGTGAGTCAGCTATATAGCCCTCGGCTACCGTAGATGACTTCCAACCCCCATGTTGTTTCAACTGCAGGATATTTCCACCGCTAGCAGCTAATATTGTGGCTGAAGTTCTTCGAAGCTATGACCCGTGTAAGACGCAGGGTTTTGCAAATTTAAATACATTGCAATTTTGTTTGGTACTTGCCCTATTGTATTATGACCAATATTTTGCTTTGTAGCTTTTCCATTGCGTATACTAATAAATAATTTTGCATGTCGGAAGTTGGTCTAATTTTTAAATATGTTTTACAATTTTCATCCAAAGGGGTTCCATAACAACAAATTTTCTAGATGAACCATTTTTACTATTACGAATGTTTATAATAATCATATCATCTTTTATGATAACATCAGAAAGAAGCAAATTGCAAAGTTCATCGCATCTGCAAGCCCCAGATAAACCAATTATAAGAATTGCCTTATTTACAATATGACATTCATCGGTGCATTAATCAGAAATTTTGTAATTTCTTCTTGACTGAAAACGGAAGACTTCTTAGCACGGTAATTCACATTTTGGCGTTTTAAGAACGCAACTAATTTGAAAAACTTTGAAATGTCTATGTTGTCCTTTAAAGAAAGAGTTGATTTTAACATAGAATAATGTGCCCATAAAGTGGAAGCTTTTTTATCATTGGCATAACTTTGGAAATATGCTAACAGTACATTTTCAGATATTATAACCACACTTCGCGCAGTGCACCAATTTTAAATGTTACATAAGCTTTCATATAAAGAGTCTTGATTTTTCCGGCAGTAGCTTGTCTGCCACTGATTCAGCAATCTCTCATTTCGGGTGGTGTACAACTTTCACTCATTTTTAAAACACTCGCAAAACTTATAAATATCAAAATATTTAATGTAACCTTTATGTCAAAATTAATTAAACATTTTCAAGCAAGTGTCAACATCAAAACAAAAACTATCATTTGTTTTATAATTTGAAATAAATAATTAAAACGATTTACTTTATTCATTAACAATTATTATTATAAGAGTAAACAATCCTAGTAGTGGAAAAATTGTATATAAACCACGGTAGTGAAGCGTGTTATAACCCGCGCGTTTTAAATCCCGCGGTGCTACGCACCTTGGGATTTAATCTGGCGCTAGGGTTATAACACTATGCTTCACTACCTTGGTGTATAATATACTATTATATTACCTTGTACAAGCAAAATAATATAATAATAATTATTGTATTACAAAATTTAGTGTAGGAAAAATCTATAAAAATATTATTTTTTCTCATTGTCGCATCATTGAATATTATAATATGTAGTACATCTATTAGATCTATTTTATGAAAAATCCGTTTAGCAGTTAGAACATAATTTAAATTATCTTTTTATTTGAACAATAGGGATGTTGCATGGTGTCGAATTTAGTGATAACTCCTGTTAATTCTTGAAAATAATATCAAATGAAATTTATAACCAAAATAAAAATTTTTGAAATGCGGTCTGCGCTGAGAAAATCAAATTTGAAATTCAAAAATTAATCGGTCAGCCGATTACGCCTCTGACGTCATACGCGTGTTCCCGAACGTTTTTATGGAAATTTTACAACGTCGCAAAGACCTGACAGTTAAATATTTGATTTATATTTGACAGTTGCAAACGTATAACGTTTTCCATTTAAATTGTGTTTTTTATTAATATAATATTTATTTTAATACAAACTGTAGTACAAACAATTATAGGAAAATGGTTTATTCCGAGTTTTTGTGTTTTATTAAAATTCATTTTCAATTTATACCAAACTATTTATAGGTTACATTATCAACACAAACTGCATTTGCTGTGTTGTCAGTTGTTAAAAAATAGTTTGTGACGTCATTCGCGCTAAAACACGGTTTCAAAATCATTTTTATAAATTTTTTGAAACTTTTAACTATGCAGTGCTGTTTACCAGCACCTAAAGTTTATAAAAAATTACTTCAAAATCATGCAACATCCATTGTACATCATTATAAATTCAACTCTATAGATGGTAAATTTACAAATCTTATCGGCCTAGGACTACGATCTCTATTAATAAAAGCATAAAATGAATTGCAAATTTTTATTGAGACAAGCACAGAGAAATCATTATCAAAACTACGTGCTTGATATAATAATATGATAATCAATAATACGATTCTATTTCTTTATAAAATTCTTTTATAAATGTTTGTTAACTTGTAACGTTAACTTTGTCATTACATATTTTACTAATTTCGCTATATATAATTACCCTCAATAATTTAAATATTTAACTAATTATTTAACTATAAATAATATAGTATAAAATTATTAATTAATTAAATAATTATTTTTAATTATTTATACCCCAGTATAAAAAATTACGATGCACTCGGTACAAAGTACATACTATATACTATAAGGAAGATAATTTAAATACGATTAATTGTGATTTTTTATATCATTACATCATAATCATCATTTAATAATCATAATAATTAACGACATAGATACCAGAATGTATTTTTGAAAATTGGTGAATATATAACTCCCTACCATTTGGTAGATACGTTAAATAATAAATAATTTTATTACTTATTTTGAGTAATTTACTACGAATGTGACGTGTTGATAGTGTACAAAGGTATCAGCAAAGAAAATTGATATTTCACAAACTTATTTGGATTCTTTATTACTTACTGTAAATTTACCGGTTGATCAAATTTACCAATCTGGAGATTTAGATAATTAAATTCTGCTTTCCCCTATTTTTGAAAATTGACTTCCGTTGTTACAACTTCTTACTCTCTACAACTTAGAACACTTTTCTAAGACAAATTTTTAAATAAAATTTTTGTCCAAGTGCAAACCCCTGGGGATACCTTCTTTTAAAGCAATTTTTTGAATTTCTGATTTCAAACGGTCATAGCTCTGATATTATTGATTTTTTAGGCTTAATAGACTGGAAATTTTTTAAAGATCGCTCGCTTATCTACAAATTAGGTTATAACCTCCTATTGTTTAAAAAGTATTTTTAATTTTATTTGAAAATATTGTAAAGAACAAAAGTTTGAGAAGCTCTGATGTAAATTTGAAACAATTTAAGGTTATGTTAATTATACATACTTTAACCTAACTTTATACTTAAAACTATTAGAAACTGTTTTATTTAAAAGAACGTTATTTTAATCTTAGTTTGTAACATCTTATTTTTTATAGTTTGAAAAATGAGTGAAGAACAATGTGAATCCCTTCCAAACTGTGCTAAAACTTCTGTGTTAAAGCAAACCGATACCTCTTCATCATCGTATTTAACAGAAAAGGTGGTTGGTTATAATTGGAACGATGGAATTAACTATGAA
The DNA here is from genome assembly GCA_036346125.1 of Lycocerus yunnanus. Lineage (NCBI taxonomy): Eukaryota > Metazoa > Arthropoda > Insecta > Coleoptera > Cantharidae > Lycocerus > Lycocerus yunnanus. The sequence goes on along the minus strand of JARFIX010000008.1, from coordinate 14,335,774 downwards.
AATATTTTACAAAGTTACATAAGCAGTGGTTTTCAAGCCAGGAACTTTGGTTTAGCTGTAGAGGAAGTGAATAAAATGATAGAATGTCGTCAGTTGCCTACAACGAAAGATTTGAGTTTAGAAGGTGACGATTTTTATGCAGTTAAGAATAACTGCACCATATTTTTAGGATATACTTCGAATATTGTTTCCAGTGGCTTAAGAGAAACCTTAAAGTTTCTTGTTCAACATAAAATGGTTAAAATCGAATAAATAATTAATAACGAAACTAATGATGATGTTTCCAGGTAGATTGTATTGTTACCACTGCTGGTGGAGTAGAAGAGGACTTGATTAAATGCATTGCACCTACCTTCATTGGAGAGTTCAGTATGAATGGTGTTACACTTCGAGATCAAGGAATTAATAGGATTGGTAATTTATTAGTACCAAATGACAATTACTGCAAATTTGAGGATTGGGTAATGCCAATTTTAAATAAAATGTTGACCGAACAAAACGAGAAGAAAATCATTTGGACACCTAGCAAAATAATTAGACGATTAGGAGAAGAAATAAATAATGAAGACAGCATTTATTATTGGGCTGCCAAAAATCATATTCCGGTGTTTAGTCCAGCATTAACAGATGGGAGTTTGGGAGACATGATGTTTTTTCATACCTTTAGAAACCCCGGATTAGTTATTGATATTTTATCAGGTATTTTAAAAAGTTAAAATTTGAAAATTATTAATGACTTTATCTGATAGTGTGCTCTTCAAATTTATCACCTTATCTTTATTTATTTCCTTATGAAGTTCAAGTACCATGTTTAGACGGAAATTTATAATTATAAAAAATAAACATTGTAATTAAATTTAATTGTTACATAATTTTTATATTTCGGAGAATCAGTTTTAAAAAAAAAGTTTAATTAAATTTAAATGATAACATAAGTTATAAACTGAATTAATTAACCTGTAGTTAATTGATTAAGTATAAATTCTTGTTTATGTTGTATGATTTTAGAAGTTACGTCAAATTTTACTTTTAATTTGTAATATTTTAATTGATTTGTAGATTTACGGTATCTGAATATGATGGCCATAAATTCTGTTAATACAGGAATGCTAATAGTTGGAGGCGGTTTAATTAAACACCACATTTGCAATGCCAATTTAATGGTAAAATAAAAACATTGTCAACATAAATATTTACTTAAAAATTACTTTTTAGAGAAACGGTGCCGATTACTCTGTTTTTATAAACACATCTTCAGAGTTTGATGGAAGTGATGCAGGTGCAAGACCAGACGAAGCCAAATCTTGGGGAAAAATTAAAAAGACTACAAATGCGGTAAAAATTTATGCAGAAGCTACTTTAGTTTTACCTTTATTAGTTGCAGAAACATTTGCAAAGAATCATTTTAATTGTAAGAATGTTTGTTAATAAAGTTTTATTATAATCCAGGTTTTTCCAAAACATGTTAATTTTTGTGTAAAACATGCAGTTTTGTCTGTTAGATTGCGTTAGAATTACTAATTTATATTTGTTCTATCAAAAAACCTTAACTATGCTATGCTGCAATTTCACTGCAACCACCCTTCTCTGATAACTCAAATTTAACTTGCTCAATTAGTTCAAATAATAAATCAACTAATACTTTCATTAGTTGATCTTAGACTGTGGCCTTACGTTATCTATGAATGTGTATTCTACTCTGGGCGAGACAAACAAGTATAATATATTGAAAAATCGTGTGAAAACCTTCAGTTTTAAGTAGTACTAACTAACATCAACAACTGATGTGCAAATGGGAATAGAACAGCTGTTTTCTGCTTCCTAGTCTACTGGTATATGCTTGACAACAGGTTGTTAAAGTCAAACATTGACTTTTTGCAGCAGATTTGAGACGTTTTGTACCTGACAGATTTGTATGCTAGGACTAGGCCACGTGTACGTCTGACAGTGTCGAAGCGTTTCAAACTAATGTAAAAAACCAAATTTATATATTTCAAAATGAATCTTGTTTTTCAGGTAACTAAAAACCAAAAATGGAGGAATAGCAATATGCGAGATAGTGTTATAGTGTCGACCTATTATACATCTGTTATCATGTGTAATAAAACGGTACTCGAGATAGTAGCTTGACAATCTATTTTAGTTGATTCTATACTGTAGTACTCTCCAGGGCGTTTACATAGAGTTAATATAGGTCATTTTACCCTCCTAACGTTAACTAAAATCCTATCTACTCCACTACTGCAAAAAACTACAAATAAACCAAAATATTGCTGTTATAATCCTGAAATTAAACTTTGTATTTAGTTTTATTGAAATTTGTTGTATTTTAAATAAATTCCCGTGTTTGCAAAGGCGCTGCTCTTGTCATAGCTTACGTTAGTGTTGAGCTTTAAATATGTATTACGTAAAAAAACATGTCCATGCAGAAATGTTGTTTTCCTGACGGTCTGGAAGTGGGTCAACATTTCAGGTTATAGGTTTTGCTATATGTTTAATAAACACCCTGTATAGAGAATATCCGTTGATCTATTGCATAAAACAATTTTTTTAAATCTATTTTCATCTCATTTCCGATACGCTTTTTTTAAGCTTTCAGATGTTTCCCGAACTCTCGAAACCTGCACCTATGTCCGTCCAAAAAATTCGCTTTTCAGCGGGCTTACAAATGAGGCAACACTTCCGTACAAGTATTACCCTTAGGCCGATTTTAACCGGCTAACTCTATAATCATAAGCAAGGACCAAAGGGGAACCCTCTGGTTATGATACTGCGATGAGGAAGGCAACGGGAAACCACCTCATTATATTCCCAAGAACAATCAAAATGGCTATACAAGACAGAGAAGTGAAAGTTACTGATCATGGAACTCGGATACCAAGATCCGGCAGGAGAAGATACGACAGGGCTTCTCAGGTCGTCATTAAGCGAAACCCCTGCTCACAGACACAAACGCAGATACATGCAGGGAACGCGGAAAATACACAGATAACACCCGATACACTTAAGATATGCAGAGAACAGCTTAGAATAAGTACCTGGAACGTACGAACAATGTATCAGGCTGGAAAAATACATAACGCGATAAACGAGATGAAAAGATTGAAGATCGACATCATGGGGATAAGCGAGATGCGATGGCCGGGTGCCGGAGAGTGCACGGTAGAAAACCACAAAGTATACTACTCTGGAGGAAATGAAAACATACATCAACACGGAGTGGGAATGATTCTGAATGAATACTGTTCAAGATTTGTTAACAACTATGTGCCAATATCAGAGAGAATACTTCTACTACAGATGAACACCAACCCCATCAAACTTAACATATTGCAGGTGTATGCCCCAACGGCAGATAAGGAAGAGGAAGAAGTAGAACGATTCTACGACGAAATGACCCAAGCAATAAAAACAATAAACAAAAAAGAAATTCTTATAGTAATGGGTGACTTCAACGCCAAAATAGGAAGAGGAAGAGAAGGAGAAAGCATAGGACCCCACGGGTTAGGAACAAGAAACGAGCGAGGTGACAGACTCAAGATACAGGCGGAAGAGCACAAATTGGTCATAATGAACACCTTCTTCAAGCTACACCCAAGAAGATTGTATACATGGAAGGCACCAGCAGATAGACCGGAAAGGGTGATCCGCAATCAAATAGATTATATACTAATAAACAAGCGCTTCAGAAACAGCTGCCTTTCAGTGAAAGCTTACCCGGGAGCAGATATAAACTCCGACCACAGCCCACTTATAGGAAGATTTAGACTGAAACTGAAAATAATAACAAGAAAGAATCGCCCACAGTGGAACCTGGAAAGACTAAAAGATGAGAATACTAAGATACAAGCTACGCAATGCTTGAACGAAGAACTAAAACAAGCTGAGGAAAGTGGGGAGATAGAAGAAGAAATAAAAACACTGGTGAAAGCGATGACAAAAACAAAAGAGCTACACTTGAAAACAGAGAAACTAAGCAAAGGAAGCAATGGATGAATGATCACATAATGGAGCTGATGGAGAGAAGAAGAAGGGCAAAGCAAGCAAGAGAAGACGAATACGGAAGGCTTCAGAGGGTAATACGAAGAGAGATTAGGAAGGCAAAAGAGATATGGCTGAACGAAAAGTGCAGAGATATAGAAGAACTAGAGAGGAAACACGACAGTTTTAACATGCACAAGAAAGTTAAGGAAGCGGCGGGTATATATAAAACAAGGCACCCTGGTAACCTGCTGGACGAAAATGGCCGCTGGATAATGGATAAGCAAAAAGCAATAAAGGTATGGGAGGACTACATAGAAATTTTATTTCAAGACGAACGCCCAGGCATTCAAACATCAGAATGCGTCACTGGTCCAGATATTACAGAAGAAGAAGTAAGGAAATCAATATCACTCATAAAGGACGGAAAACACCCGGTCCGGACGAAACAAATGGGGAACTTGTAAAATTGTTGAACGATGCAAACGTCCAGAGACTCGCCAAGATATTCAACAATATATACAACACAGGCAACATCCCCAAGGAATGGCTGAAGTCTACATTTATAACAATCCCTAAGAAGAAAACCGCAAAAACGTGTAATGAATATAGAATAATAAGCCTCATGAGCCACCTACTAAAAGTATTCCTAAAAATCATACATAGAAGACTATACTCACTATGCGAAGAATATATGGGGAACACTCAATTCGGATTTAGAAAAGCCACCGGAACACGAGAGGCGCTGTTTTGTACTCAAGTATTAATTCAACGATGTAGAGATGTAAACTGCGATGTGCATATATGCTTCGTGGACTACCAAAAAGCATTTGACAGAGTTAAACATCAAAAGCTAATACCGATTCTAAGAAAAATAGGAATAGACGACAAAGATCTCCGTATTATAGAGAACCTGTACTGGAAACAAACAGCACATATAACACACAAAGGTGAAATATCGAAAGAGATAGAAATCCAACGAGGTGTTCGACAGGGTTGCATCCTGTCGCCATTGCTATTCAATATATATTCGGAAGAAATTTTCAGTAATGCGCTGGAAAATGTATCAATAGGTATACAAATAAACGGCGAAAGAATCAACAACATCAGATATGCCGACGACACCGTAATAATTGCGGAAAATCTTGGGGATTTGCAAGAGTTGATGGACAAAGTGACAGAAAAGAGCAGAGAATTTGGTATTGACGTCAATATAGCCAAAACAAAATATATGACGATATGTAAAAATCCCATACCACAAGGACAATTATTCATAAATCAAAAGACAATTGACAAGGCGGAAAAATTTACTTACCTTGGTAGTACAATCAACGACCAATGGGATCATGCATTGGAGATCAGATGCAGGATAGAGAAAGCAAGAAGTGCGTTTATAAAGATGGGTGAATTACTAAAGAGCCGCGATTTCAATATAAACACCAGAGTCAGACTCCTCCGCTGTTACGTATTTCCGGTACTTTTATACGGCGTCGAATCGTGGACACTGACAGAAGCATCAAGTAAAAGCTCGAAGCATTCGAAATGTGGCTGTATCGACGCATGCTAAAAATTCCATGGACGGCACGCATCACGAACAAAGAGGTGCTGGAACGAATAAGAAAGAACATGGAAATAATGAATCAAGTTAAAAGAAGGAAACTTGAATACTTAGGCCATATTATGAGAAACTGCCAGCGCTATGGGTTGCTCCAGCTGATACTCCAAGGAAAGGTTTATGGAAAAAGAGGACCAGGAAGGAGAAGAATTTCGTGGCTGAAGAACCTGAGAACGTGGTTTGGAACAACTACAACGGGACTTTTCAGAGCTGCAGTCAATAAAGTGATTATAGCCAATATGATCGCCAACATCCGGTAACGGATAGGCACGTGAAGAAGAAGAACTCTATAAAGCAGGTCGGCCTTTAGTCTCGCAGTCGCCCTTAATTATTGTATTGAAATAGGTTTTCAGAATGAAAAATGTTCATAATGAATTCTTATACGAATTACCGCATGATATTCATGTATCTAAAATTTTAAAATTGAGATTACAATCATGTTTTCAAATATTTAAATTTTTTCCCCTACACTAATAATTAAGCTGGCTAATCAAAAGCAAAACCATTATTCGGTAATATATTTCAAGGAACTATTTCGTTTCTCTAAAAATTGTCTGTAAATTTTAAAATATTTGATTTTGAAAAGATACATCATTAAAAACTCTATTCGCAACAGATTAGATTATAAAATTTCATTATTGTATCCGAGTCAGAGCAGCGTTTAGAAGATAGATAATTGGAAAGTGCTTAGAAAGTACGTAAAGCTGATGGTCCTCTCGCAAGGTGCTAACAACATCTTTGAGGTATTACATGCTGGAATACCCTCTTGGAGAAACGGGTAAACGAATTTCGGATGTATTCTTGCATAAGGAAGCCCGAAATATAATAATTGGAAAGTTCTTCCGTCGACCACAGGAATCTTATTTATTAAACCATTTTAAATTTTAAAACGGTTACGAATGTATCTCCAGACGCTTCGTAAAATTAGTATTATTTAATTTTACCGTATCTCGAATAGGAAAGTCGTAATATCCAAAAGAAATTTAAAAAACTGCATATTCACCTTGCTAAATTTTAATACAAATTTTTTTTAGAAACTTTAAAATTTAGAAGAGAAAAAAGTAAAGATTTTAAATGTGATCTCTCACCTAAAATAATTGAAATTCTACAATTTTTATGAATCCAACCGAATAAAAAAAAGAGACTAACCAGATTATGAATGCTATACGTATTTCAAACTTCTCGATGAATCGTCATTGATTGTTATTATTAGACATTCGATTGAATTTTACTTTATTGGGAAGGGCTGCTTTACAACTTGGTCTAACGAACTGAAACTCGACGAACTTGATATGCAAATTTGTAAATTACGATTGTGTCAAAACTGTACGGTTTAGCAAAAAAAATTAAGACATTTTTGTCCCAATGATGGTTCACAAAAATTAATTATTGCGCTAACATAATTAAACATTCAAGGGCTTAACAGTGAAAAATTAAAGCTTATTTTTTTCTAGATATGAATTAGAATATTCATAGAATCGAGTGGAAAACATTCGAGGCTATGTTCAAGCAAAATAAATAGAATGTATTCTATTTACCTTGATGTTCGAGGACATGGCTGTTAGGTTTTATGTAAATACGTCATCGTAGTACATCCATTTTGCCCAGATTGTCGATGATCCGTTGATACGATAATCAACATATCATCGATAATTTTTTCTCTATAGATAGGTAAAGCAAAGGCAAATGTTACAACATTACAAGTTTTAATTATTATTAACACAATGGAGTTAAATGTATTTATAAAAGAGTGGAACTCGGTTAACCAAAGATCCTAGGCTTTTATAACATTTTTTGTTACATATTTTTATTAAATTTTTGAACATGCTACTGATTTTATAAACATATTTTCGTCAAAAAAGAAATCAAAATTCAAAGCTAAAATTTTTACTTTCTAGCGCCGACCACTTTGAGTTCAAACGCGGACTTTCAAAATAAAAGCAATCCTAAAAAATTAATGACAACCGTGGAGTATTTTCATTATATGCAAAAGTAATGAAGAAAACAAAACGAATCGGTGTGTTAATAAAAAAGTGTGTCCTATTTTATGGCCATATTAAGTGCAGCCAAAATTTCCACTCTCTAGCTCCGGCAGTTCAGGCTGTGAATTATGTGATGAATGAGTCAAGCAAAACAGCTTTATATATTATAATAATTATAGATTACAGAAAACGGAGTCAATCTGTAAAAACTATCCAGTTGTCCTGCGCTGCACCTCATCTGTTTTTGAGAATGAATATAGGTTTATTTATATTTTCATAAATTTATTGGTTTCCACTGTGGATGTCTTCTTACATTAAAAAAATTTAATTTACATATGTATTTGCAGCCTTGATACTTTCAAGTGCCATTTCTATAGCACCTTCTCGAGTTTTATTACCACCAATAAAACCTGTAGCATGGCAGAAAATTGTCCCTTTGATTCCAGAAACTTTACTTAACTCTTCATCCCTAATACCTCTCCAGTTTTCGTGTAAAAACACCCTTTTAAAATAAAATTCAACATAAAAAATTAAGAAAAAAAAAATAAATCTTGACCACCCACCTACAAATAAAACTATCAGGTTGTAATGGAATTCCTTGCACTCTCCACGACTCTTGGTGAAAAATTACAAACTTAATTTGACCACCTAGATCCAAGTCATCTTCTATCGAAAACAAATGTTCTTTCCATGGGCAAGTTTCAGTTAATTCAATTATTTCACCAGATGTATGTAACTTCTTACGGTTTACGACAGCTTTCTTCACAATTTCTCGTGCTGGCCACCATACAGATGCTGCCTACATAACAATTTATGATTAAATCGCATCAATACAAAATTTAAAATATAGAGTACTTCGACAACTTTTTCTGTAAACTCGTTCCCAGCAAGAGCCATAGCTTGACGGAAGAGATCATCAGTTGAGTTTTTATTTACAGAATTCCATTTAGGATTAAGTTTATGAACCCTCGCACTTAAATGCGTACTAATACGATATCTAGGTTGACCCTCGTTGTACATGGGTATGCCATTATCTATGGCATCTAATTCTTCCACAAAACTTTCATAAATAGATAAATAAATTCCTCGGAGACATTCTGAGCTAGCATCAATTTTATGTTGGCACAAAATCACAGATAACACTTCCATTCCAAAATGAGCATAAACTAAACCAGCCGAACTAAGTCTAAAAATTTAAAATTATTAATTAAGACCTACATTCAAAGCTCAATAAAGATTTTACTTAATGTGTTTATTCCTAGCTAAATCAGGTCTTACTGTAGTAAGAGTTTCATTAAAACTTTTTTGATGGTGATCATATCTGTTTGATTTGGGATTGTAGATAGCCCCGACATCCACAACTACGTCACACAAATCTAAAACCTTAATTAAATCATTAATTAAACACAACGACTGTGTGATTAATATTTACTGCTAAATCTCTTGATCTAACTATCTCAGCATCTCTGTATTGGGGGAGCTGTGTCAACATAAAACAAGCAAGTGCCTCATCACAATGAAACACGCCATTATGAGTGCCTATTTTCTGTATCAAACGCGAAGTTTTACTTTCGGATGCCATTGTCTGAAAACTATAAAAACGTTAAATAAAAGACGTAGGTAATTATTACATTGAAATCTACCACATTAAAAGTTTCATATAAAATTGCAACCGTTAATTTTATCGAGGTAAACTCACCCTTTCCAAACGTTAACTGCCACGAGGGATGGATAGTGCAACAACTTCGCGGTTAAATTTGTCAAAGACATACTCGAATTTTCTTAACCATAACCTCGCAAGTAATGTTTTGAATTTAATTATTTGACAGTACAGAGTCGTAGCATAACAAACATTTTCTAGGCAAGTTATGTATAGGATGGGTCATCTGTTACTTTCTTGCTGAAGTTGTTATTAAAATTACACCGTTCAACATTTTTCAATGATTGTTACTCTATTCAAGAAAGTACTTTTGATTATTTAATTGGTGCCCAATATTGTACCCTAGAAGATTTTTATGGATTTTCAGAAACCATGAATTTCTGCTGTTCAGACTGTTTTTTTGGAAGCAGAAATTAAAGATTGCTACTTCTATTTGTGCCAAAGTTTGTTAAGAAAAATCACCAGGATTGGTTTGAAAACCGTATATGAGTCTGACATTGATGTCAAATTGAAGCCGAAGTCCAGCGCTTAAGGCTGTTCTTACTCGACTGCTAAATTGACTATTTTAAGGTTTGGCGATTTACATGCCATTTCTTTAATATTTATCAAAACGCTACGAAATTTTTAACAACACTTTTCTAAAAGATGCCTCTAGAGGGGCAAAGATGCCTCTCAAGGGGGATATTTTTAGTTAGTAAACCGTTAGTCAAAATCTCGGATTCACCCTAAAAATATTTGTTACATTATATTTTTTTAATAATAGTTCTTAGAACGTCACTATTCAATATTTTATACAAATTACAGCATTCTCTTACATATACGTACATGTCAGCTGTATCAAAAAATTATGATTTTCGTTGTTTTCGTTACGTTATTTTCGGTGTAATACGTTCTTAAAACTCAAAACTAAATAATCAAAACTTATGCAAACAATTGACAAAACTTCATCCCGATGTTCTTATTTTTCAGTGTTCTTTTTTCAAGGTTCTGTTATTTCAGTGTTCTCTTTTTCCTTGTTCTGTTTTTATTGTTCTGTTTTATCGTTGTTCTGTTTTCTCACTGTTTCGTTTTTTCACTGTTCTGTTTTTTTCATGTTCTGTTTCTTCATATTCTGTTTTTTCATGTTCTGTTCTATCATGTTCTGTTTTATCATGGAACCCAAAAACATGACGCAAGACCCCGTTGGCGCCTAAACTGCGTCACCTGATGGCGAAGGTTGTCTTGTTTGTTATTAACGCAAAACCAAGACTCAAAAATTTCTATTCTTCGCTTATTACGTCACCGAAGCTTATACTTTTTTGGTGCAAAGTTACTCCTTATGGGCAAAGTTCGACGGTTTTATGGCACTACAATAGTTCAGGGTACAAGAAAAAATATTTAAATTGAAATACATATTAATTATGTTCCGTAAAACATCTGAATATAAAATATCAAACTCGTGACATACAGTTACGTTATTATTTATATTATTTTGAGGTTAGAATAGACACTACGTTAGTCAAATTAAAAAAATTAGTAGCTAGACCTGTGGCTAAATAGTACAAAATTTTGCACCTTTGTCTTTCTTACGTTAACCGATGAAAAAAATAGAAAACTATCTTGTCATGTCTAAGTTCATGCGTTTTCAAATTATAACCAAATCAAAAGTTAAAATAACACACATACACAAAATGGTAAAACTGGTAAAAAGTCACAAACAGTTGAATTTGCAAACGTGCTGTTATGAAGATTTTGTTTATTTTGGAAATATTACAATAATTTGTACTGATAAAATGCGCATTCATCAATTTTTTTCCAAAAATCCAAAAAATTTTGATTTTGTTATAATTCGAAAACGGCACGTTACTGACCGATGTTTTGTGAAACTTTTTTGTTTGTAATTATTAGTGCTATATAAATTTGGAAAAATTTACCAGCTATTTTTACGTATAAAAGAAGTCGAAAAACCATAGAATTTAGCCAAAGCCCTAATACCCTCAATAGGTGACGGTTAAGATTCCCGGAGTGCGATTTTTACCATTTTTGAAGTGGAATATGAAAGATGAGGGTCTAATTAGCGTATAAAAAAAATAAAATTTGCGGTCGGTTCACACAATTTTGAAAAAACGGCTTTAAAGTTAATTTGGAATGCAATTTTATCATTGGCTCGTTTGAACTGTAACCCCGCCCTCAAAATTGAAATAGGTTGTAGCGACAGTAAATACATATACCAGAATCTCGGTTTTCACGACGAATTATGATAGATAATGATGTAATTAACTAATAAAAAGAGTTAAATTTGTGATCGGACAACAAATTTTCGAAAAAAAGTTACTTTTTGTGTGAATTCGTTTCTGATGTGTTTGCGCTGTCAAAACTTACTCTCCTGACACGCCTAAGACTTATTAAATACATCCCTTAAGCGGCTCCAACTCAAAAAGTTTAAAAGTTGACGCGACGGATCTCAGAGAGCGACTGACTCCTTCCTAAAGCTGCTCTAGTTAGCCCCGCCTTAAGGTAGATTCAGTAGTATGAAATTACACGGACTGTAATCAAAATGCATAAAATTATTGCGTAATATTACGCAATAATACACTTACATGTATTTCTTATGGGAAAATTGCAATTTTCCCATATTACAGTTGTAATTTATTACAACTCCGACAAGATTGATCCTCACCTTAGAGAGCTTGTATTTTTGTGTTCTTTCGTTTGGTATAGCCATTTCTATAGGGAAAAGTGTATTTTCGAACCCAGGAATCTTAACTTTCACCCCTTCAATATTTTGTATTTTGGTTTACTAAAACATTAAAACATCATTTTTTGATCAGAACAGGTTGCGCTATGGTTGTTTTCAAAAATCTTTAAAGCCGATTCGATAATGCAAGATTTTAAAGGTGGCTTACTACATTTGAGCACAGCAAGAACATGGAGCCAAATAGCAACTTTTAATGATTTGAAAAAGAGTTTATTTCAACAATCACCTTTAAAGAACGTAGAAGAGAACGAAAAAATAAATTTGGGAACTATATCACCAATTATCACCCCAAAAACAACAATAAAAACACCAGCTCTCAAAAATGGAAAAAAGAATAAGAAAATGAATGATGAAAAATCTCAACCCGCTGCCAAGAAAACTGATAAAAGGAAGATTATTGAAATTATTAAGGAAGAAAATTATGTCTTTGGCATAAAATAAAAATAATCACATCAGCATTAATGAAATAACCCAAAGAGTTAGTAGAATAAGGCCGTCAGTGGAGGGGTACGATAACAGGTGAAACTTTAAACCCGCTGTAACTCCAACTTTACTTATAAATCCACTAAGTACGAAAACCCCGGGCCAGATCAACTCCAAAAGAGAAAACCAAAAAATCACAAGGACAAAAATGAAGGAAACCTCCATGAAAGATTTGCACGAGATGATTACGATATTCTACCAGTTTATTAGCACCGTCATCTTCTCAGCTAACAAAAACATGGATCAATTTGCAATTAGAGAAAAAACAATTAAGAACGCATTAGAAGTTTAAACGTACTTCAATAGGATGGTTTGAAAAGTTATGAAATATCAAGGTAGAATTCTTCTTCCTCTTTAACTTTAATTAAGAGAAGTCTTGTTTTATACCAACACCAGCATCGGCGATATCCAAAGCCACTGCTAGTACTGTGAGCATTACTAGTTTTACATTTAAAGTAGCTTGCTAGGCTGGCCTCAGATGTGTCTGTTACCCTATTTTATATTGTTAATAATGGCAATTCATTAACATTGAAGGACCACCGTCTTTACGTACCTTCCGAAACACAGAAACGGCATTGCAAAGTGAGCTCTACCTGTATTCGAACCGGGGCGCCTTACCTTAGCAGTTGAATTAATGATAACAATGACATCATAATAAATAATGTAAAGATTTTAAAATTATTTTAAGAATTTAAACTAGCGAAAACCGTTTTAATGTGAAATTAATAACTGTAAATTTACTGTTGGTTTTAGAGTAGAATTTTAATCCAAAATTTGTACAAAAGGAGTTTTAAGAAAATTTATGAGTAACAACAAAAACATTTTATTGGTTTATAAAAAAACAATAATATTCAAAAATTGACATGGAAATGGTAACTATGTCTATTGGGAATTATAACGTGGATATCATCAAAAAACGTCACTCAAATTTTAAATGCCTTTTCGATCACGTAATTTTCATTTTATCATAATATGTAATGGAATGTGGAAAAGTATTGTTTTCGTGCAAAAAAAGTTAAGATATTGATGGATATATATTTTTTGATGTTCAGTGAGCCAAATAAAACCATTTTCAAAAAATGTCTGTGTGTGGTTCAATTTTGTGTGCGCTCTGCCTTAAAAATTAATAAGAATTTCTCAATCAAATTTGAGATAGAAACTTAGAGCTGATTAGGTTTTGCTTCAAATTGGTTGATAGACAATATTTTTTCCTTTTTGTTATTAAAAGTTATTTATATTTTTAATGTTTAGTAGAAGTATGGTAAAGTCATGGGCATGGTCACATCCGATTTTTTAAATACTTAACAATATTTCATGAATTAACTGTGGGCTAACTATAGAAACTTGAATTTTTACGAAAATGTTCTTATTGATAGAGAGAACCGAGGGGTTAACCGCTGGTGAAGTTTTTTGTACACATCTAACGAAGTACATGAAGTACTGGGAAGGGGGGGTGTAGAACACCTTCCAGTGCACAAATTTTGGAATGAAGAACATTGCAGAACATGCAGAACCCTAGACCGAGTAGTTTACTTTTTATCAGAAGTAAACTGAAAATCTCCGTTGCAGAAGCACTGGAGGTGTTCCACACCCCAGACCCCCGTTTAAATAATTTATTTTTATTAAAAGTGAATTAAATATTTAAGCATATCTCAAGTTTATTAAAATTAGCTATGGCCAAGTAAATGTGTTTAATTAGTAATCTGACAATTAATTATAAACTACCTAATTATAAATTCCGTACTCCTGGAGGTAGATCTCTGCAACAGGAGAGTTCAGTTTACTTCTGATAAAAATAAACTACTTGATCCGGGGCTGGGGGAGTGAAACACCCTCTAGTGCCTCTGCAACGGGAGATCTTTAGTTTACTTCTGATAAAAATAATCTACTCAATCCGGGGGGTCTGGGGGGTGTGGAACACCCTCCAGTGCTCAAATTTTGGTATTTCTGTAAGTCTCAGAAATTGAAAGTATCGATAAATTACTGCTGAATTATATAAAGGACAAAGAAGTATGGAGAATTATGATGAAGTACGTGAAGTGTGAAGTTAATTGTACACGATTTTCTCTAGCGGTTGACCCCTTGGAGAGAACTATCAAAAAAAGAGATTTTGGGGTATATTTGAATTTTGTGCAACTGGCGCATTGACATTTATATTTGAATATCCAAAGATTGTCAATAAATGAACTTTCACAAAGCTTCCGTTGGTTGTAGGTATATGTCATGCCATGGTCATTTAATCCCTTACTGGTCTTAAAATGGATGTTTTGTATTGCATGTCTTGTGGTTTATGTAATTGTTTGTTAGCATCAAAATTATGCAGTCATGGCTAAATGTATTGAGTACCCTTCAAATTTTGAAAAATTTTAAATATTTTTTAAAAAACAATCACATCACAGCCTTTCTGGTAAGAAAATGTTTTGTTTTGTTTCCGTAAGTCAAAGATACAAAAAATTAAGGGCATTAGGGCCTTTATCAAATTCCATCTGTTGTTAAACTTTTTTATATGCTAAAGTAGCTGATAAATTGTATCAAATTAATAATGTGTTACCAAACAACGTTAAAGGGTGCACAACACATATGGTCATGCCTGTAGTTGAGATTATTACCATATCTGAGCTTCAAAGTTCTAAAAAAATATTTTTTGCTTATAATAAAAACGTTTGGATCGATTTGGATAACTTTCAATAATATAAAACTTCAAATCTACTCCAAATATTGCCGACAATATTATACCAGCTGACATGCAAATCAATGCCCTTAGAAAAAAAAATAGGTACATACATGCAAAGAATAACAAGTACTTACCATGGAGTGTTTTGCCCTGAAGACATCTCAAAATGTAAAATTAATTATTACAAACTAAATATTACCGTAAATTAAATATTATTATTAAATAAGTAAATAATTTTACAGCAGGAATTTAGTTACAGAATTGTAAACTGAAAAGTTCCTAAAATTTTCAAAGTAACTAAACATTTTCCAGGGCAAGAATTAAAAAAATTATTGAAATACCAATACCAGTTACCAAGAATGGTTTATTATTGGGGTTTCCTGTAAAAAGTTAAAATCAGTAATTTTTGTTAATATTTTTTTAATACAAATTTATATACAAATAAATAAGCTTAAATAATAATACATTTATATTAAAGTGGAACACAATTAAGTTATTAAAAAACTTCTTTTCTAAAACTAAAACCATATAAATCACATTTAACTCTTAAAATTCTCGCTAAATTTGGTGGTCCACAATAAAATATGGTAACTTTTCCTTTCTTTTGATCTAAAATTTGTTTAAATACTTTATCCCAATTTGGGCGACCAGCATTTGTGCGCGTTTTTAAACCTGTAATTAAATCACGTTTTTCCTAGAAAAAAAAAGATTTGCAAAAGCTTTCGCGTTTAATTTTTTTGTACCATCTACCTTTTCATGCAGTAAATCCAATGCAAGTTGCAATCCAACTGCTTTCATATCTGTTTTCTGCAAAGCACTGGTAATATACATATGCATTTCCAAAAACCTCTCCATAGCTCCACCTAATTCTGCCTGCTCAATTTCCAGTTGAGATAATAAATTCACAAACCACTCAAAAGATCTTTGATCTCGATTAATCCAAAAGAAGTCAACCTAGAAGTTGGATAGTTTTGTTTTAGAGAAAATAACTTTTTGCAGATAATTTTACCTTTCTAAGATGCATAATGGATGGCGGAATTTCACTAGCCCATGCAAATTTGCATCGAGGACAACTGTGTCGGGCTTTCCAGTAACGATGCATAATGGATTGTAAAATTGAGGCGAAGGGCGTTACTCCAATACCTGTTGCAATTAAAACCGCATGTTGAGCTCTAAATATATGACTCGAAGGTGCCCCGTACGGTCCGTCAAGATATATCTAAAAAACATATTGAATTCAAATTACTACTAATTAAATAATTTTGTTTTTCATTATTAAGTTTTTTTTGTATGACAACACTATTAATGGTGTAATTTAAAAATCTGTTAAGGCTTTTGTTGTTAACTAGCATATTATTTTTTAATTTTAGTTTTTTATCTGAAAATAATGACGAAGCACAAAACTGAATGCGTTAGTACAAAATCACCTCCGTTCCGCTACTTAATGGTAACTCGTTCAATAATTGCGTTATCTCATCTTCTAGAACGTTCTCTGTACTATGATGTGGAGTTGGTCGTTCAATTATGGGCTAGGTGTATTAATAAATTTAATTAATAAGATATTTGAAAAAGACTCGTCGGTAAAAGATTATTTTTTTTTAATTATTGTGCAAATAAGTACGAGCTAATTTTTACTCAATTTCCCGATTAATAATAAATTCGTGTTTACCTCCAATGGTTTTCCAACTGGGTAATTAACTGGCTTCAGAGCTCCTAAAGAACTTTCAGCATATGTTTTAATTTTTCCTTCTTCAACCAATCGTTCTGGACTGGAAGATATGCTGAAACCACTAGACTGACGACCTAAATTAATGAATTATTATTTTCGAGAAGATGAGTAAAATTTTCAGCTTACCAACAGATCCTAACGAACTACTAGAATTTCGAGCTTCACAATTTTCTAAACTTGGGAGTTTTAAATGCTATAATTGTTGGCTTATTTCTCATGTAGCGAAAACTTTGAGCCAAAGATTTATTCTGAGGACTTAAGTACGCCATACCCAACGACTTTAATCGTGCTCTTCTAATTTGACATTCGTCGAAACTCTTTTCCGATTCGGAACGCATGTATTCTCGTAAACTTTTAAAATTAATTAATATTTTAAATATTTTTAAATATACTTACGCCATTAGCCGTTCTCTTTTCTTTGCTTTAGTTTGCATATCTGGCATCGATAAAGATTTTTCTAACGGTACTTTTGTGGAAAAGAGAAGCCTGTGTAATTTTTTATCGGGAGCCATTCGTGTTCTTGCGATTGCATCTAAAATTATTAGTTAAGCTTTATTCTAAAATTTGTTTTAATAAAAACCTGCGCTACTAGAAGCATAGTCTTCAGTATCTCCCGTGGATGAAGCTTTATTGTCGTTATCAGATTTGAAGGTTTCGTTCGTGTATCCAATTAATTGGGCACCTTCTTTTTTATTTGGATCACGATTTGAAAAAGTTCTGGTTATGGTAGCTTGAATTTTTTTAATTGGATTTTGACTATTACTGCTGATACTGCCATTCGACAATCGTTTCTTTTCAACTTGAGTTGAAATAGATGAAGTGCGCATTGGGATGTCGCCGTTATGCAATTTTTGTTGTTCTCTTTCGAAGTATTCATACAACTTGTTTGTCCATTCTCCCACAGCTCTTATGTGCAACCACATATAATCTATAACACTAACATAAATGATGTATTTTATACATTGTCTCAATGATCACCTTCTTGTTCAGGTGCACTGCTAATTGTAAAAGGATGCCATTCGTATTTTGCTATAGCTGGAATATTAACAAACACGTAATCACCGGGATGAAAATCAAAATTGAATGGTCTTTTTATAACCAAATGCGTCACTTTGGAAGGTAGCAGTAAACCAGAACTGATGTAGGTGTTGCCTCTTTCACTTTTCATCCATGTGAGTCGAAGCAACCTCTCCAAGAAGTACATAACTCCGGGCATAATAAACCATTTCCAAAAATTAGGACCATGAAAAATTAGTAAGACCCAAAATGGGATATACATTAAATGGGTCCAATAAAAAATCTAAAATTGATGTAGTAATTTGTACATTTTATTGTCGCATAATATTATTATTACCTCAAAAGATCCACCCCGTCTTACAAAAGTTTGGGAGCAAGTGAACATGACACATAGTATTATAAATAGCAACACTCCTGTGGGATTGGCAAAACCTCCTATTAAACCGAAATATCCTGGCTTGCTCGTGAGAATCCATTCGTATGATGTAAAATTTTGTTCGTTTACAATTGGATCATTTACAACAACCACACCTATAAAGAAAATGATGTTTGACTTTGATTATGGTCCATTGAAAACTGGAAATTATTAGCAAAGAATCTTACTAAAATTTAAAAGGTGCATAATTGAATGGAGAAAACTATAACCAAATATAAACCATCCCGTCAGTTTGTGAAAATAAATGTGCTGATCTAAAGGTAAAAATGCACTGAATCCGCGAGTTCTCAGAAATGTGATCGATTGTCGCAGCATTAGCACCAAAACGAACATGCATGTAAAGTTTAAACATTGACCTAAAATATAAAATTAAAAATATGCCATAATATTTGTTATATGTAAGTAATTTACCACATGCTCGAGCAATAATTGTGAATATGTTAGAATGTCGATACTGAATAGCACGAGATATAAATAAAGCAGCGTTTATAATTAATAAGACAGCAAGTGAAATTAAATATACGTAATTATTTTTGACGTATGGTTTTGAAAGCTGATATGGTCTATAGGAAGTCAGTCTTTTAAAGAGAGAAGCTGGTGGTGCTTTTGGTTTTGGTGGAACTAACCATCTGTCTATGCTGAAATTTTAAAATTAATATTTCAATAAGCTAATTTGGCCCATTTCTTTTACCTTATCGACAAATTTTCTAATAATCCTCCATGTTTTTCTAATTGTGCTTTCAGAGCTTCATAAGTTATGGCACCACGACTGTTAGTATCTGCATCTTCGAACATTGCAACTGTTAGTTCTTCTATTTGGTCTTCACTAAATTGCATTCCATTTTCTTCCATACAAGCTCTCATTACGTGTTGTAATTCTTTGTGCTGAATTAAACCATCGCCTAATAAAGACAAGTACTCTTAACGAATAAAAAAGTTATGTTAGTAATTTTTACCATCCAAATCGTAGACCTTGAACAGAAATCTAATTTTATCTTCCGGCGTTTGTCCGGCAAACTGGTGCATAGCATCCAAAAATTCTTGTAAAGATATTGATCCAGAATCATCTTTATCGAAAACTTGAAATACTCTATCAGTAAAAAAGGGCTAAAAACGACAGTTTCAATAAATAAATTAACGTGTTGCTAAATCTTACGTTTTTTGACACAACAATTTTTTTAAATTCTTCTCTTCTGATTTCCTTTTCATTTCCAACCGTTTGTCGAAATAACTGCTCGAGAATTGTAAATTTTTACTATCAAAACCAGTTCTGGGTCTAGAAAATAGGCAATATTACCGTGTATATTTGAATTTATTATAACTGGAAATATATTTAACTTTATCTACGACTTTATTCTTAACCTTATATTTATAACTTGGAGCAATGTTTATATTACATTCAAGCAACATGCAATGCACGTGCATAATTCCATTTAAAATATTACTTAAAGCCATATTATAAATACATAACGTACCTCGTATTTGTTATAGTGGCTAGAAACTCCATTATTTGTTCCGATGTCACAGTGCCAATATCTTCTCTATCAATCAGTCTATGAAGTTTTTCAACAATCTGCACGTTTAAATAAAATGTGATAAGCGTTTTCAAACATTGGAAGCATTAATACTTACGCCTTTAGTTTTAAATATTTGATAAAAATTTTCCACAATGATTGGTTCATCTCCACAAAGGCAAAAAGCAACGCTCTCCAATTGTTCTGCAAAATCTATTTGCTTTTCATCCCTAAAATATAAAAATTGCATTAATAATTTAAAAAGATGTCTGATATGTTCATAATTACGTTAATCGTTGTTTTAGGAATTCAATCCAATTTTCCTGCTGAAGTCGTTGTGTCCGTTCTTGGTCAAATAGTTTGAATAATTGTTCCAGCAAATCCTGCAAATAATATTAATCAAGGTTAAAATAAAAATTTCCAAATACTAATTGTTTTATGTATTTTGGTGCCAAATATTTTTAATTTTATGTCTTCAGGATAAAAAGTTTACGCGCTTGCTCAAACATTGTATAAAAACGTTATACTTATATTTTAATTTATTGCATGGATTATGTTGCCTTGCAATATATTAGAACACCTGCACTAAAAGTGAACTTACGATAAAATGTATGCACAAAAGACCATAAAGTAGAAGATGATCGTTTAGTATATTTTACATATTTATGTTCCAGCTTATATCATGTACATGTTATCATCATGTTATAGAACTTTTATAACTTCGTTAAGTTTTCAAGTTATTTACTTTCAAAAGTAACTTCTAAACTAACACGATACCTTTCTGTAATCTATACGATATTATAATTTTTTTTTAATCTCTAATGCTATCAGCAAATAATATTAACTAACTGTAAGTATGGGATTCCGTTTTTATACCATTTCCAAAATTTGACATGTTTAGGAGTTAAGGAAAGAAAGTAGAAAAATGCAGTTTTATTTATTTATTTGTTTGTTGGTAAAGTCATCGTAGAGTTAATTAGATTCAAACAACTCATAAAGAAGTTTTCTATGTGAAATCGTAGCTAAAAACAAATAACCTTTTCTTGTGCATATCCATGTTATTGTTCCGTGTTAATCCATAGTTATTTTTGCCGTCCATTATATTTAGAGATTCTTTTGAAATATCCACATTTCAAAGGCTTCTATTTTGTTAATTGTGAGTATTTTCAATGTTCATTCAATAAAGTGATCAGACAGCTCGATATTTTGGGATTCGGGATTTCTCCCTTTTTGGTTAAATGTCCTGGTGTTTTCAAAATCTATTTTGAATAATTTGTAAATATTCTTCTTATATAATTAAAAAACGCTTTCTTACCAAGATTTACAAATCATTTGTATCTTATATTATATATATTTATATAATACATTTCAGTAAGCATTATTTTTCTTCTTTTGTTTTTCTTTCCTTCCTTTGCGATTCAGTTCTCTTTTCACAGCTATCATCACAATTCTTCTCTATCTCTATTTGTCGTTGATCTTTTCTACCCAACTATTAGACTCGAACCATCTCAAGTGGTGCGCGATCTGATTTTCAAATTTGATGTATAATTTTCAATATTTGCATTCTGAAAATGATCTCGAAAGAAAATCTCGGCTCAGCAATTGTATTTTCCCATGTTACATTTATCAATAGGATTAGTTTTGCTTGTATCACCTCTTCGTTTAATACTTTGTAATGCTCGCATCGGTCCACCTTATCAAAAGTTTGACTGAAAGTCAATAAGTTTGACCTAGTTGTTTTGATAGGTTTCCATCAGATGTGCCTGTGAACCTATGACCCTTATTTTAATTGCTAATGAAGGCAATTCATCAACATGTCATCACATTTATCAACTCATTAAAATCTTGTTTTTATTTAAAAAAAAACGCTCATAGACCACCAGCAGTTGAAGTAATTGTCTCTGTAGTAAATTAAACTCTTTCTATTACTTCTTACTGTCCTGTTGTTCGTGTTCTTCATATTGCTATTCTTGAAGTTAACAACCCCATTATTTTCATCGATACAGCTTATAATATCTCTTCACGTTAACAGAAAACAAAGTCGAGTAATTGGAATATTTAAAAAAATAATAGAAAAAAATCATTTAAATTGTTCAAAAATTAATAGCAACTACTTCAGTAGCTCCTGTGCACCAAAGCATACAGCATCATGCTGCTACTTAATTGAAGAACTGCGATTCTCAGCTTACTAGAACGAATAAATAGGAAATATTATGTAAATAGTTTCCAAATTAAAAATACGTAACCTAATATTTTTGAGAAGATATTAGCAAACTTTAGCGTCTATGAAAACCACACCTTTCGCCTGAAGCATAATTTTACCTCAGCATCTTAAAAAGGAAAGAATAACTTATCAATAGAATCAGCTCATCGTCAAAGGTAGACAGGCAAGAAATAAATTAATGAGAATCAATTCGTCTAGCATTTCTAATAAATAAAAGAGTGATTGATTGTAAAGCGATATAAGTAATTAAAGACATTTATTAAGGCGTTTCGTTTAATGGTTCTTTCAAATAAGTCACACTTAAGTAAACAATTTTATGCTCTTTAGTATTAGAACCATCTCATGTTTGATATGAATGTCGTAATTAAATCTGCAAATTAATCACTGAAGTGTATCATTTGTGCTTATTATTTGTTATTAATTTATAAAAACACTTATTTAACCTGTCAGAACTGACAACTCCTGTCTTTGTTAAAAGTTCTTGTGCTAAAAGCCCAGAAGTAAAATTAACGTGTAGACAATATTATGATGCACTAAGCATTTTATATATCTCTTAATTATTTCGACATTTTCTAATGGTAATAATAGAAGAAAAATTATGTATTGCAAAATTATAGCACAAATATAATATTCGAGGGTCATTTTTGCAGTAGAATTCCAATACATTAAAAAATATGCAAGTCATAAAAATAATGAATAAAATATCTTCTAGATTGGTATAAATAATTTTATATAGAAATAAATTAATGTACAAATTATATTAATTTAATAATTGTAGGTATACTATGTATGTTGGTGTATACGAGACTAGTTCGTTCGTTGATCTTTCGACACTTTCCAATCACCCAAAATTGTATTGATGCTTTAATCAAGTGTAATAAAACGCTGATTGAAGATCAATTACATTTTTAAGAGGTCGTGCTAACCAGGAGCATTAAAATTTCTTAAAAAAAGAAGAAAAAGCTGATTATTGCGACCACGAAAAACTATAAGAATACACATTTAATTATTACGGTGTGGGAGTGAAGGAACTGACATTCTAATTTAAACGAAACCGGTACAATAACAAAAATTCATAAAAAAAAATTTTAAATAAACAATTCATCAAAATAAATAATGTTACAAACATTAGAACTCTTATTGCATATAATTACATGTATTGTAAAGCGAAAACAATTAATTAAATGTAAATGTAAGTTACAACAATCAATTTTTGTCTGACGTTATTATTTCTAGTAATATAATTTAAGACGAAGTTTTATAGTAAATGAAACTTATAGTTTGCAATATAATTTATCATAAAAAACTATCAATCTATCAAATTATGGAACACCCATGTAGATTATTCTACCGAAAATTATATTTACTTGCGGTAGCATTTCAATTATAACTGTCTGCTCGACATCTTCTATTGCATTACCAATAAAAAATTAGGGTATCCAATAACTGCTGGAAATTGAAACTCATTTCATTAATTATTATTTTCTACAATTATTTTTAATATTTAAAAGTACATCAAAGTGAAATATCGTTTAAAAAATTCATGCCGTGCTATGCGAGTATTGCAGCAATTTATTAATCGTGTTTAGGCGAAACCGTGATGCTGTATGGGGGTGGCTTGTAGTATTACAAAAGGTTTACAATAATTTAAAAATATAATAAATAATGTATCTACTTTTATTTGGTACTGCTAAGGGTAGAACCTTTTAGTGTTTCGTGAAAACGAAGAAAATATGAGTTTCCCAGTATATTCTGCACATTGGCACGGATATTACCCATGTTGAACAGGAGTGAAATTGGCCAGTTGGTACATCGGTAAATATATCAATAGCCAAGTTAACATGGCAAAAATAATGCGATTAATTTATTGCAACATTTAATACAGCAAGTAAGCGTTTTCTCTAATTAGCACAATTTTGAGTTATATATTCAATTAAAAAGGAAAAAATTTAAATCGTACATTTTTATAATAATTCAAGGATAAAACTAAATCTAGAACAACGCGTTTTAGCCAATTATTTATTGTTATGACTTCCAGGTTATAATAAAAATGTAATGCCGCACCTTGTTGAAGGTAAATATTGAACTTGGACACAGTGCACATCTGGCTTATAACCAACTGCACTAAAGCAGAATTAATCGTCTATTTTAGATCATGAATTTTATTCATTTATATTAAATAATGCTTGGCTTTACATCAACCATTTATAACGTCGCGTTATGGACATTCTTCGGAAGCTTTCACAGTTTACCTCGAATTACTGTTTTTCTTTTTTAGTTGATTATTATTAACCGACAAAATTTATATAGGTGAAAAACCATACAAATGTTTCAATCAATTTTTTTTTATAAAATAAAATTTTTATTTTTATGCCCGATTAAACTGATGATTAAAATTTTTTTAAATTATTTTAATTTATAAAAATGTTTAAAGATTGATGAATTTTAATATACCCACGAGATATTCAGTCATGCATTGGGTTTGGTTTTTTGCGTTTTTTGTAAACATTTATTTTACGACTTGCAAATTTTAACATTTTAAACTGTAAAATTATTTTTAATTTGGTTTTCGTTTCGAATTTTTGTTAAATAATGATGAAATTAAATAATTTTTCTAAGAATTTTAATTAAACTTTTGTCAGGTTAATTGATTATTCCAAATGTTGAAATTAAGCAATAACAGGATTAAACATGGCACGTCATTATACTTTGTAATCAAACACCATTACAATCTTATAAGAAATCTTTCGTTTTACATTTTCTAAGCAGACGTTAATTAATGGATATAATTTGAAAACTTTTAAATTATCTCATGTATGTGCTATCAGATATTATAGAATCAATAACAAAAGTTCTCGTTTTTAATTTCTATTAATTAAAACATATTTTAAATTATAATGACCATATAATTGGTCAAAACTCACACATTAAACCCATTAACAACTGTAATAATTAACCAACTTTTAGTGTAATCAAATTATTCAGATAATAAGCAATAAAAAAATTAATTAATGGCAAACTTGTTACAATCAGCCAAAAATTTGTTTCAAATCGCCATTGGATAATTTATCAAACATTGCTAATACAGGCTACAAGTTTTATTTTTTATCTTTTCAGATAATTTGTCTTGCGGGAATTAATAGTATACAGGATGTCCTAAAATTTATTTTCTGTTATGTTCGGACTCTTCAACCTCATTTCAGGACCTTACCTTGGTATCAATATCGTTTTCATTATAGTGCAATAGTATTTGTTGTAGGTGGTTCTTAAAAACATAAAAGTGCATGTACAAGTTGTATAGATAATCAATAAAGTATCTTATTTCAAAAAAAAGTTGTAAACCTTCTAAAAATAATGAACTCATAAATACGTATATACTGTGGTTATAGTGGTTACTTTAGATGTAATTGGTGCACTTTCAAGAGATTGTAGACACTTTAATTACACTGTTAACCCCGAGTAAGCTAACTGTATACCTACATAATGGTATAATTATATCGTTGAAGATAAGAAAATAAATTATTGTAATGCAAAAACAATTTATTATTAAATAAATTATTTCATCATTTGCAAAATTACTTGACTCAATTTTCATTTTGTCAAACGCGTTAATAGCAAAGCTTTGAGAGTGTTGAAATCGTGTTAGATACGTACATCATCATGGTTTAATATTTAAATGTGAGAAATTTATAGAAGGAAGTCACGAAAATACTGACCTTTGCATAATTGAAGAGACATGTGCATTACAACATTACATGGTTTATCACACACATCCTTTGCCTTTACAATTCAAGAATGTTGACATGAAAACTTCTACATTCCCGCTTCTCACTTTTAATCAAGAAGTTCTGTCTAACTTGGTATATTATGATAATAACGAAGTTGTATGTTTCAATGAACAGCGTACTATATGAATGTGATATGTCAGATACTGATCAACATGTACATACATACATACATACAGCAATTCTTGAGAATCTCGGTACTGGCCTGTTACATATTGTGTATGTCCACAGTACCTACTATACTTTTCTACAAGTACAGGTAGTACTATGTCCTTATTATATTAGGACGTACGAGTACCACATCGCACTATGAGAGCAACACTATAGTAAGTGCAATAAACTAAAAAGCGAGACAAACGCATTTTAAAATTCAATATTTTCAAATCACATATATTAATACATCATATTGCAGCATTATTACATATATTTAACTATATTCAATTAAACTAAAAAAAAATTAGAAGCAAAAGAAGTTGCAAACATCAAATATTGAATTTTAAAATGCGTTTGTCTCGCTTGTTTTTTTATTGCACTTACTATAGTGTTGCTCTCATAGTGCGACATGTCCTTTTATCAAAATATTTTTATCTCAATTCAAATAGTTTTTACCATGCCGAGTGATCAAGGTATGGAAACCAAAATTTATAAATCAATTATTGTAATGTGATTTTACATTATTAAAACATTAATCAGAATAAATTAATTACAAATTAATCACGCGTAAATTAATTTATTGTTTCTTTTTTAATTATTATTTTTTATGTTTGTTACAATTATTACCTTGCTAAATCAATATATGATTAGCTTTATGTTTAAAAAATGGAAAGGTAGCCTGAAGAAATGTTAATTCATAATAATACTTATTGCATATTTTTATGTCAGCTTTATATTTGGGTCAAGAAAACATATAATTAGGAATATTATACCTGGCTATTAGAATATCACACCCGATATAATAATTATAGTATTTTCCATTAGTTAATGTGCATCGTATAATTTTAATTAATTACCTTAAAAGTGCAAATATATTAGCATATTTATTAACATTATCATGATGTAGGAGTTCCCATCGAGCTTTTTTTTCATTAAAATAAAGTAAACGTCTTATATCGTCTTCATTGAAATAGGTACCTACATACATAGTATTTAAAAATAAATGGGTTAAATTTTTGCAAGATACTACTTTAGTTTCAATATACAAAATATAATACTATAATGTTTTATATTGCTTAAAAATAAAAACACATTTTAAGGTTACGATAAGTTCAAAAATTTACGATCCCATTTTTTTTCGATATGGGTACCTATCAAAAATAATTTAAGTCAACACATTTGTTAACAACTTATTTTTTAAGACCGTATGCTCAACGATATTTCCAATTTACTTGAAGGCATATTAAAATAGATTTATGTAGGTGCAACGTAATAATTTAAAAATGTCCAATTTTAGTAATGAGTTTTTTGCATTAAAACTGAAGAGCATTACTAATGTAAAATTTCAGAGCAAGAAACGAAATTGCATAAAATTACCTTGGCATTTACGAAAGTAAATTTACTTATCAATCTCAGAAATAATAACCAAGTACCACGTACCAGAACATCCATTACTAATTTTTTATTTATTTTTCTTCGAGTTTTAAATATATAATTTAAATTCTTAAAATTTTAAATAAAAACATTAAATAAATTACTTTATTTATTTTATATTTTTTTAAGTTTTGGCTTTGTGATAATGGCAAGTTCACCGGAGGGCCGAACTAAGAAATTCTGTGAAGTTCGGATACGAATCTACAGTTTAACGAGGCAGAACATTAAGCCACTCCTGTATTATTAAGTTTTTCATTTAGTAAATTTGGATAAAATTTTAAATAAATTATGAAGCTATGTACTACTATGTGAATTTACATATATGGAAAATCGGATTTCATTGAGATTAAGTTTAACAAAAAGTACAAGACATTGTATATAGTACTTGGTGGTTAATTGGCTTAAATGAAGGCAGTGATATAAAAACAAAGAAAAACATTTTTTTATTAACATTAAAGTGTTTATGATCATGTTCTTGCAAAATTTACAGCGGTCTCCTTACCAATAAAAACTGTTTAATAGAGAAATACCATTCCATACTTAAAGTCATTATAAACTCAGCACGAGAACAGTAATAACATATATTGACTTCATTAGTACATAATATGCTGACTTTTTCGAACTTGTAGATAATAATAAACTATAAAATATGCTTATTAGATTTTTCTAAATTATTTACAATTTTTGAGCTTTTCGTGTGAAGGCGTTTAAACGAATTAATCAATCGTCGAAAAGATGTAGCATGAAAAAAGCAGTGGGGTTTCGCGCTATATTTATTTATTTCGCTGATTTTAATCTTCCCAGATCAAAAAGAAAACTGTAAGCTAAAATCGATTAATTTATTTTTAATATTAAAACATTTTAATATATGCATTCTTTTAATACAATTTAATAGCAGATAATGGATGGAAAATAAATATCTGATTTATTATTGCACATAAAATAATATATAAGTTAATAAAATAAATGTCGTAAAAAGGTAATTAGTCCATTAAATCTTTATTTATTGGTCGTAATTTTAATAGTCCGTTTTAAATAGTACGCCTATATTATTTAGACATCTCGTGTCTCAAATTAGCGGTTTCACCAAGTAACTTAATAATTATGTTAAATTTCAGAGAATTCGGAAATTACTCAATTTACTGTACTCAATTATTTAATTTATTCCGATGAGGTGTCACCACCTTTAATGCTTGTATTACCATACCCAGATCAGATGTGGGCCATTTTTTTAATGGATCAAAATTAAAAATTAAAAGAAAAAAACGAAAAAGTTTTGAATTATAAACTACAATTTTACACAATTCAATATTGCAAACAAGCTTTTATAAAATTCGGTGAGATGTGTTAACAGTTGTTAACATTTAATACGCGGGAAACAAGGTAACCACTAGATATTATTAACTAACTCTGTAATAAAATAAATAAATAATACAACATTGTGTCAATCAATCTTACGTATTATTCAACAGATGACCAAGCAACTCTTAAGATATAGTTAACTGAATATTTCACCATAATAAACATATCACTGTATCAAAATCTATGAGACATTCAATAACAGCCATTGAAATTGAATGGTACATATATTAATTTGAGGTGTTTGATCTCTGTCAAAATGTGTAAAATTATAAATATTGCAAAATTTGTGTTAGAATAGGGATCACATCAAAAATAAATAAATAAATAAAATGAAATAAACTTGAATTAAATTATCTCCTAATCACAAGTTGATTTCTATCTTTAGTACATTGTAACACGAAGGTGTATATACCCATAACATTAGGTAAATAGCCGAGGTAGGTTGTAGGTACAAGTGTAAACTTCCTACATAACCATTGTTACATTATTTAACATACATGGAAACTAGCAACTACTCTAGATCTATTTAAACCTGTTTTTCTTAAACCGATGTATCTATTAAATTTTATAGGCTACAATAAAGAAACTATTATTTCAAAAGTGTGATAAATCTCTAAAAACATATTTAGAAAAATATTAGCAGAATTTTTTAAATATCTAGATTATAATAGACTACATGTGGTTACCCCCTAATTTACTAGCTAAATTAAAAAAATATATAATTTTTTATTACCAAAATAGTACTCGAGTCTTATCAGAATAAATAAAAATATAAAAAATAATGATAATTAATAAAAGTAGTAATATAATCTAAAAAATTTCGATGAGATATCAAAAATAAGTACCTATTGGTACCATGCAGCTATACACCAACGAAGTACTTTAAAAACAATAGCAATAAAAATAAATGTTAAATACAAAAGTTTATAGTTAAACAAGGATTATTTTAATTACAATTTTTAAAAGTTTGCAACCAATTTTTAGAGAGGAATTAAAAAATAAACGTAATATAATTTAATATTGAATGCTGGGAACAAATCCAAAAGAAACTACAGACTTAATACAAAATTTTAACTAATTAGCGAGAACAATTAAAATGTCGCATTCGACAGCATTATCAGCCTGTTTTTATTCACTTATGCTCAATTTCTTCACCTAGAGATATCTCTTAGATAACACAGGCCAACAAAAAAAATTTTTGTGGTGAATAGGGTTTTGAAACTGATTTAAGGCATATTTGGGTCGCTGAATCTAAAACTGTTTTCAGTTTTTCTTTATCATGTCTAATTTTTTAGATAAGTGTTTTTGGGAAAAAAATTTTCGCTGATAAATTTATGCTTATTATTAAAAACACTTTCACACTTTACATGTTAAGGCGATAATGCTATTAATCCGCCGTATAAATATTATGTATAAGTAAAAATTACTTCACATGTTGAATAAAAATAAAATGAGCCGAAATAGAAGAAGTTGTGTTAATCATCCTGATGTGTTTTGCTACATATGCGGAGAATAGTTGTTAAAAAAACAGCAGAAATATTACTGACTTTATAAAGAGAGTTTATCTTGGATACTTTGGTGTTAGGCTTGGTGATCAGGATAAAATCTGGGCACCGCATCAAGTCTGTAAAGTTGTACAGAACATTTAAGACAGTGGTCTACCGGAAAAGAAGTGGTCTAAAATTTGGCATATCGATGATTTGGAGAAAACCCCAAAACCACTTTGATGGCTGTTATTTCTGCCTAGTGAATACTTTTGGAATCAATCGAAACAATCGTAACAAGTGCACTTATCCTAATTTACTTTCTGCAAGCCGCCCGATCTCTCACTCAGAGGAAGTGCCACTTCCAACGTTTCACCAACTACCACAACTCTGTAAGAGCAGTATTGTTCCTCTGATACTAATGAATGGTTACAATGATTCTTGTGAGGGATGTCATCAATTCCAAAACGTTTCAACAGGCCGAGTTAAATGATCTCACTATGATCTCAACCTGTCAAAAGAAGCTTCTGAATTACTTGCTTCCAGATTAAACGAGAAAAATTTACTGGAACAAAGAACCAAAATTACCTTCGCAGTCATACCATTTTCTCGTTTGATGACACTAGAACTTACAGGTTATTTAAGTTTATTATCGAGTATTTTGTGCGTTATTTACTTTTTGATTTTATATCCTGAAATAATTTAACTGTAACTGTTTTTAACGAGAAGCAAGGAAAATTAATAAAGACATCGTTTTGGTGTAGTTCTGCTTTTCATAACCACCTGAAGAAGAAAACTTTTAAAGCAATTTAATTTTTATTGGTACTTGTTAATAAATAAATACAAATTAATAATATTTATTAAGCTACCTACACATTTTATACAATGAAGTTTGATTGACGTCGAATACAATTTAATCATGTATAATCAATTTTTAAAAGATTGTTTTTGCAAAACCCAAAAATCTGATTGTTAGGTCACAATTATTTATTGTCGAAATATAATTTAGTTATACCATTGATTGTTATGTAGTACTACTTATGACGCAAGTTTCAACTTGGAAGATTAGAAATATAGCGAACTGGCGTAAGAATAATAATTATAGGTTTTTTATGTCGTGAAAGCTATCGTATAAGGTATTTTACTGCAGAGTAAAAGATGTAATCAAAAATATGAAATTTAGAAATTCTGATTTATGACTTTTTATCTATAACGTCGTGATAGTTTTATTCACGATTCTTATTTTATAATTTTATTATCTTATAGTAATCTCCCCGTGTGCAATATAAGAAAACTGAAATATACGTTCATGTTTTTTTACCGATATTAGTAATTATTTTGATCAAAACGCCGTAAAATTATTGAGAAAATTTTGACAACCAATCAGGAAGTTTATATAAAAAACTTAAACATGATTAAAATATATTGAAACTAAAATAATCAACTAATCCATTCCAAATTAAAATACCTAGCGATGACTAAAAACTTTAAAATGAAGAACTCACAAAACTTATCCGTTGATCGACATAATCGAAAATTAATTTAGCGTTAAATCGCCAATCAATTTAATTTTTTTTAATGTAATCATTTGAATAATTTCTACCTGTTGGTAAAAAGTAGTTGAGGTAACGCTGAAAATAAAGCAAGAAATAATCCGTTAAGAATATAGTTTGGTTATCTTATTAGTAGCGATTCAATAACTTGCCAAATTATATTACCAGCAACCGAATTACAACAAGCTATATAAAAAAAATTAATACGACGTCGAAAACTGCTTAAAAAGTTTGACAAGTAGTTTGACTGATACGAAAATGAAAAAGAAATGCGTTAAAAAAAAGAAGAACGTTTAGTAAACATAATACTGAAAGAAATAGAAATAAAAGAAAATAAATTTTCAAAAAATTAGAATAACGCGAGGTGTTTCCAATAATTGCGTCGTATTTAAACTCAAAAGCAAACAAATTATGGGCATTAATTTTTTAACCAATTTAAGTATTTCGTACTTAATTTAAATTAATTAAAAAACTTTTTTTTATTAAATTTATCGCGAAAAGTTAATGCATTGCTTGAGGCAAACCAGATAAAATCCCACGCCTTGCAAATTTTAACCACGACGTTCAATGCTACCGCTAATGCACTCAAAAACAAGTATAATAAAATTTATTTTTTATTTTGTATAAATTTAGTTTCTTAATCACTGAAAAATATGTTTAAATATTCATTTTACACCAATACGCGGTATTAATGCATACAGTAACGCAGATAATATATAAAGAGTTTATCGGTGAGGTAGCTATACAGTTCCTCCATATCGCATCTATTTAGAATCTTGCTTTCTTGGGTAAAGGTAAGCCATTTTTCTATTATTTTTAGTATTTTTAGTTTATCATAAAATTTTCCTCTTTAGACATTTTGTTAGACGGGCTTCTTCTGGTTTATCAGAAATTACAAAAACGTATTAACAGTTTCTTACAAGACATGACAATTCTAATTTGGGTAAATTATAATTATGTAAATAATGATAATCAACTGGTACCGTTTTCTTTGAAAAAACTTAAAAGCGCAAGTCAATCAATGTCAAACTAAAGTTAGCACTAATCAGCATTTTATTATTGCTGCAAAAGCTTTGAGTGATCGTAAAGCTACTAAAAATTCTTAATATGAACTTAGCGTGACTAAACAGCATAATTTTTAAATAAATTTTAATTTGCGTCTGCTGCAAGTATAAAATTGAAATGCTAAAGAAACTATTTTCGTAATTTGCAACATGCTCGATTAATTTATCTTCGTTATTACAGTTTGAAGAGTTTAAACGATGCGGCTGTTTTTGCAGTTCAAATTGAATAGCATCAGATTGACTAACCACTTGGTAGGTCGATGGACTACCGCAAAAACGATAACCATTTTAGACAAAACTGTTAGTGGCTTGGTGTGGTTGCTGGTCGAGTTACAGAGAGAAAATTTCTGGCTTGAAACTTTAAGCTCGACGAGAGGTGGACGGACATAAATCTTATATTTAATCTAAATAATGAATTGGTTCTATTCTTATTTGAATTAATTCAAATGTTTGTTTGAGTTGCACGATATCTTTTGATCTTCTTTTGTGGTTTGGTTTAATTATAATCTTGTAAACGGAATTCGATCACTTAAAATTTGCGAAAGCTCCAGTACTTTAAATTTTGATATGTCTATACTTGAATCGTTAAGTACATATAATACAGGTTGATTGCATTTTATCACTTTCAAAGTGATCCAGTAATTCTTTACTGTAGTCATCATGGACTTGTTACATCTTATCTTAAAGCTTTTCTTTGTGTATCGGAGTGAAGCAGTCATTATTTTATTTTTCACTGTCATACTATCACTAAAAGAGGCGGGTAACATATTATTACTCTTCTTCTTTCAGATCACGAAAGTTCACTGTCGATGTACAGGGTATTCCGCTAAAATAAAACAATTCCTCTCAACCAATTCAAATTATACCAAAATTTGAAACTTTGTGGTCACATTTTATTTCTAGGTTACTTAATTTTTTAAAATCCTGATTTCGTTGTAATTGATGAGAATTCCACGTTAGCTATGGTTCCACTCTCTTTTAATTTTTCTAACATTTTATTAATTTTATTTTGATAACTTATGGTAGGGTCTCTTGCTATCCTTTTAATGTTGAGGTGTGACGTTAAAAGGAAGTATAACATCCCGAAATAACCACAATTTATTAGCAAAATAGTCAAAAATCTTTGTTTAATTTTTTACGATATTGACGAGGGTACGGTAAAACAATCATTGAATTTGATGGCACTGGGTTTATTGGACAAGTTCGGATACAAACTTAGATGACTTGACGTACGATTTCAGGCAAGAGTCGACTAACCCTGACTCGAAAGTACACTTTTTCCTATGAAAATGGCTTTATCAAACGAAAGAACAGAAAAATTCAAGCTCTTTAAGGGGAGGATGAATTTAGTCGGTCTTCTAATAAGGGCAAAATTCAATTTCGTAATAAATGTATGCATTGTTTTACCAGTCCGCGTGCTGTAGGTGGGTCGACAGTGACTAGCGGTGGAGAGCTATCAGTCGCTCCTTAAGATCCGTCGGGTCAACATCCACACTTTGCCTAGTTGGACCGTTCTTGAGGGATGTTTTCAATAAGTAAAACGCACCCACTTTCCGCAGCCTCCGCTTCGCTACGGCCGCTACAAAGCGGTTTTACCAAACGCACCTACGCCAAGACTCGGATTCCGCCTAAAAAGGTATTTTTTCCAAAATTTGTTGACCGACCCCAAATTGTATTTTTTTATTTGTAAATTAGACCTTCGTCTTTCATAATTTGTGGTAAAAACCAAAATTCTGGTATCTTTACTGTCGCCATAACCAATTTTAATTTCGATGGGCGAGGTTACCGTTCAAAAGAGTCAAGAACAAAATTGCATTCCAAATTAATTTTTAAAGCCAAATTAACTCCAAATTAATTTTTAATTTTAATGTTTAATGTGTATATAGCATTGTTATCATTTATAATTCACAAAAAGGTGAAAATCTCAATCAAGGTTAACCGACTCTTGCCCGATTTCATTCGTAGTGAATTGTTCTCGGTATTTTTCTCGTCTCTATAGGAGATTGGCGTTATACCAATATATGTTGAAGAGACCGTGCTCTCTAATAAGTCAAAATGTTAAATGTCTAGCAAGCTACTTTAGATGTAAAACAAATAATTTGAGTGGCTTCGGAACTTCGTCGAGGTTACTATTGAAAATTACAGGACGTAGTCCTTTGTTAAGAGGAAGAAGAAGATACTTATTATTAACACATAAACGTGCCAATGATTAGTATTGCACCAAATATTTGTTGATATTAACTTTTGTGTTTATATTATATAACTGAAGTTTAAGTTAAATTTAATTTTTAAATTGACAGCGATTGGAAAGGTTTAACATTAAGACCCCACGGTTGCTAAGTTCGGGTTGGGGAATGTGTCTGTAACTCTTTTCATTATTGATGCTGGCAGTCATGAACTCAGGGGACCACCGGCTTTACGTGCTCTCCGAAGCAAGGAGACGGAAGTCGGAGTCATATGTCCGACG
This sequence comes from Lycocerus yunnanus, assembly GCA_036346125.1. Taxonomy (NCBI): domain Eukaryota; kingdom Metazoa; phylum Arthropoda; class Insecta; order Coleoptera; family Cantharidae; genus Lycocerus; species Lycocerus yunnanus. Next base: position 14,300,420 of record JARFIX010000008.1, on the reverse strand, counting down.
ATGGATGTTGTAGCTGGATGATGATGATGAGTTTATTATATTGAGTATTTTGTTTCTTGCCGCATGATTTATAATGACCATAAGGACAATATGCTTTTTACTATTTCAAAGTTTATTAAACTTTCCAGTAATTTGTTTTTGAGTGAAATTGCTAGTTTAACCTGTCACCTGCAGAGGTCTACTTCTTTGGTAGGTATGTTTTGGATGATAAACATCTACCTGCAAATTTTCAGCTCAACTGTAATCGTAGAAGAATTATCGAACAATAATTGTAACTTTACAATTCAAATATTTGTAATAATAATACTTTTTAACTTCTGTATCCTGATTGTTACCGACATTCATTTACTATCTACCCGTAACAAATAAACACCTTTCTGTCGTAGTCTATAGACGTTTTTGGCGCCCACTTTACAAGATGCCATCTTCCATGACAGCCTATAAACCCCTATTTTAAAAGGATCTGACATCCTTCAGATCTGCAAAAATGAGAGATTTTTGTGAAATTACACAGTGTTCTTTAGTGCGGGGTTAATACCAATAATCATGAATGATTTGTTATAATTTCTGAAAACCTACTTTTAGTTGTAATAGCTTTTGCATAAGAACCCAGAAGGGTTTTTTGCCTTTATTTTTAATGTAATTTATTACAATGCCCTTGGTGACATAATCTTTAGCTTCGAGCGTACTTCACACTATGAGATCTCGCTTATGATCCTTCTTATGACTTTTGTTGTGATTATAATATGATTTATGTTTTATGTATGACTAGATAGTTATGTTTACACCTTGTGACTGTTTGTGACAAAATCACATGATAAAATAAATTTTTAATAAAGCAAACATGTCATAAAATTTTGAAATTAAGATAAAAATGACACTAAAAGAGTTTACCTCAATGTGCGATAGTAACATTGTGCCTGGTTTTTATGTACTTTGATATTTATTGAAGGCACAACAAAATTTTATCTGTCAAACTGTAAAATTTTATTTTAGTTGGTAAAGTAGAGCAACGATATTATCGAAAATCGCTTCAAAAATCATATCGAAATACTAGATTCGGTACTAATCTGACAATCGTGTACGATTTTCCTTATGACTGGCTTTATGACTTATTCCTTATGATTTTATTACATAATGTGAATACTAAAAAACTGCTTATGTTTAAATCATTAAGAAAAATCATATAGGTACCTATACAAAATCACATAGTCGGAACTTTGCTTTAGAAATAAACAAACATTATCTTTCTCTTACTTTTATCTTTTTCTGAAAATACACAGTTTTGTTCTTCCTATACAAAAGTATTTCCCAATTTAATTTTATTTTTTACTGATAGCTATCAAGCAAGGTTGAGAAGGTTGATTGAATTTATTGGGACAATCCTAGGGTTCGATGATTTTCTTCTTTTGCAACATCTGCATGAGTGAGATTGTTTACTATAAAATGCATCGAGTGCTATTATAGTGATAGCTATTTACTATTTATTGTTTACTATCAGTAAACAGCTCGTGTCATCATAAACATGGTATGTAGTACATAATTATTCCCAAAAGAAGAAAATTATAATATTTTAGTATAAATAAATATAATAATAATAATAATAAATTGAAAACACTAAATATAGTAGTTGACATAAATAATGTTGTTGATTTTAAATTTTTTATGATTTATCTATGATTTATATTTTAAAAAATAGAGGGAAAGGCTTGGAATCTCATATTAATTTTGGTAATTCCATGTTTTAGAAGGTTATCTATCCGTTATACCTAGTAGTTCCGTGTCTGAACAAGGAAAAGAGCCCGAAAAAGGTGAGATCATTAATATAGAAATATCGATGTGGGAATACGCTACCGTCTTGGTCGTTGGAAGGTTGGGGGGAGGGCAACATAATGTTTTTACATATAAATATAAAAAATAAAATCCTAGAATAAATTACAACACCAAAATAATTGTATGCTCTCATTTTAATTGTTAGTATTAACACATTATTAGTATTATAAAAGTGCGGTAACTTTTTATTTAAGGTATATGAGTAGTTTTTTCCTTATAAGAAAGTAGTAAAATAGGATTTACGTTCCTTATCTTGTTAAATCGTACTGTAACTGTTACGTTATTACTAATTAAAAAGTAATTATTTGTAACTGACAACAATTAAAACATACTTTATTTTGCAACAATTAACTTGCCGATTATGCAACGATATGTTAAATGTTAAATCTTAGTTGCCAAATAATTAATGAACAAAACTAATATACCAAAAGTGCAATTTATCGCCACCGTCTTCGTCGTTTTATGCTTTTATAATTTTTTACGAATAAATAATTTTTTTAATCAAAAACAAAAAAAATAGTTCAAATGGTTAGGAAGATTAAAGCGTAGATACTGATTTTGGACCGTTAGTCATCATTGTTAAAGTAACAGATTGCATTACAGATATTATACCTATTGGATACTTCGCTTTCACTTGTATGCACCAACATACCAGCAATAATAAGGTTTCCATTCATAAGTCAAGTTATTAAAATAATTAATGTGCAGTCCAGATTGTCTTATTAGTTAGTGATAATGATTAATAATTTTACGATGCCTACCAGTTTGCTTTATTTAAGTGATATAAATTAAAAAAATATTATCTTTATTTTCAACTTAAATTAATATGTTTCAAAAACGAAGTCAATAATAATACAGTTAAATTAACAATTAAACAAATTATTTTTCACTTACACGTTCCAATATTTAAAAACCCAAAATAATTTGTTTAATTGTTAATTTAACTTGACTATTTTGTTTATAAATTCATTGTTAAAACTTTTGAAGCAAGTAATAATAAAAGATAATAATAATTTAATTACATTCTTGAAGGTCACCACATTCTTCTGGATTAACATTCTTAATCGCTTAAAATTTTTAATAATAAGATAAATATTTGTATTATAAAGTGATGGAAGTTTCACGTGTTATTACATAATCGTCTGCATAAACAAGAGTCCATTGACTTTTTAGTCTATTATTTTAATAGACCAGGTTACTATATTCTTAACTATCAATATGTTGCAGTTATCTTGACAATTAATTTTGCTCATGTTACATTGAATAGAGAACGTGTTAGGCGTACAATATTTCTGTCAAATTAATAAGAAAACGAGCGGATTTCTTTTTTTATTTTATGATGTGGGTTGCTTATCCTTGTATACAAGATTATGCATAAAAGATATTTAGTAAAAATGCTAGACGAAAAAACTTGTTAATAAATACAATTTTATTCCATATTTTACCATGTCATATTAAATTCTTATACGTTGTAAATAGCTGTTGTTCCTAGGGAGGGGGGCAATAAAATTATGAATGAATGCAAACGACAATTTTTATGGCAAAATAGCAATAGAAAAAAATTAAGGACTTAAAGGGGAATGTACCACGAGAAAATATTTACAGCAGCAAAGGTTTTATTGAAATTTCAACAGGATGATTTACATTTTCTAACAGTGAAGGACGAAATGGTATCAATATTGAAATTTTAAATTTGATACAAACAGCTTCTTATCGTTAGAATCTCGGGCAGTAGCCAAAGCTCACGTTCGAGTATTGTCAGCTGGTCAATGAACCAGTTATATTGTTTGATTGAGTTCAATTAGAATCGGAGGCAAAGTCGGTAGTTATCTATCTCATCAAAACTATAAAAACTGCTGCTTCATTTTCAAGAGCTCCCGTAGACATAGCAAGCACTGCTTTATGTTCAAATATTTTAAAGAGTAGTTTTACTGCGTTTTCAATGCCAAAATGATGATGATATACAAATATGTAATACTTATATGATTATGTTCATCTCCCGCTGGAAATTTCTGGTAATCTACATATGTTTTTTGGCGATTGTTAAGAAGGAGATTGGATAATACACTTTCGGTGTGATTAATAGTTTTGAATAATATTGGAAAATCGTATAGCTACATCGAACTAGGACAATTGCTTATAACTTGAAGGGCGTCTACATTTACTTAAACCAAAATGTTGATTAACCAACCGCATGACACCTGAAACAAGAGTTGTATGCAAGTGTACCTGCAAAACTTTTTCCAATGCAGTTACTCAATCCCGATATTAAGTTGTCGACAAATATGGAGTGACAAGACCACATACCAAGTGTTGCCTGTTCTTCTTCCATTTCTCATTACTTAGTATTTTTTATTTCTTTTATATATGTGAGGTCATTTATTACGTTAATCCACTTGTATTCAACTTATTCGTACTTGTAAACCTATTGAAATACGCAAATCAGCGAACCTGCTGACTTTCTTATTAATTATAATAAAAAGTAAACCCAAGTCGCGAAGAATCGAATTAAACAAATTATATCATCATAAGCGGCATCTTATAAGTACCTAACTGTAAGTTTTATAATACATTTTTGCGTACAATTAAGAATCTCGTATAAGAGCAAAGCCAAACGGTTACCGCAATTTGTCACCTAATAAATAATACCATAGAACATCATACTTACATAAAAAATGGATTAATTAATCTTCTAATGAAGATTAATTACAAAGAAAAGGTTAGTTTTATAGCGATTACTGCTTTGCCTATTTATAGTACCTCCGAACAGCTACTAAAGAATATAACCATTAATCAATAATATATAATGAATAAGCATCAGAAGAAGTTATTAACACGAAAGGTAATTAACTATCCCGTGTTACTTCATTAATAGGAAACTAATCAACGATATTTCTTATACACTAATTTGTAGTTAATCTTTCTGTAAACTAATTTTGTGAACTATTATATTGCAATTACTCTTAAAATTAATGTTCTAAGGTCTTATGTAAAGCCTTCTTATGATTTCAACGTAAAGTTTCGATTAAAATCTAGCGATGCCGTTAACCGTTGCCTTTTTCTAATCAATTTTTTGAGAAAAAAAGTTAATTACTTTACAGTAAGTATAATTCGCTTCTTCTTATTTTTGGCATTTGTTCCATTAGGAATATAGTCATTTTTCTCCAGAAAGTTTTCCTTTCTACTTTTAGAGACATAATCCTTTTTCTGTTCTTCTGTTCGTTTTATAGCTTCACATGTATTGCTTAAAGCTCTCTAATTGTCTACATCTTCAAATCTTGGCTCACTTTATTCAACCGTGGTCTTTCTCCATGTGCCTCTTTGCTTAGTAAAGCTCATTACAAGTCCTAGCCACTCTATTCTTTCTATATTTTTCCTCTCTATTCTTCTCATTACTTTGATATTTTTCTTGTTTTTCCCCATCATGGATTGTTTTCTTTAGTTTCAATACCGCTCTCACGATTTTTGTTCAAAGACCATAAGTTTTTCTTCAACAATCCAAAAATTTTAAAAATAACAATTTTATTTTTAATTCTATTAAATATTAGCAGCTCCTCAACAACAACATCTATTTTTTTACTCCTGGACTGAATGTACTCTCTGTAAAATAAATTAGGTTACAATAATAGCAATTCATCAACGTACCTTCCGCAATACAGAGACGGTAATAAGAAATTTAAACTCTCTCTGAATTTGAACTATTAACGAGACAACTAACTGAGGTACAGAATTCGGCGTCGACCTGATTGAGATTCCAAATTCACGACCACAGATCGACGTACTGAACAAGCTAAAGTTGTAGCCCGCAAAATTTATTATCAAAAAACGTCGACTTCTTTTTCTTTGTAAAATATTTTGTCTGAAAAATAAGGGTGGACGTTGTAACTTGCTCGGAGTTACTTAAAATTCCAAACACTCATTAGTTTGTAAAAAGTGAAATAAAAGGTAAAATAGTGGAATCTCTGCTGATTGTCATGAATTTCCCACACAAAAAATTGTAAATATTACGAAAAATAAAAGAATTTTAATTTCTCCCCGACAGTTCCCTTGAATAACACCGTGGTTCTAACTTTAAAACGGAAGCTCAAATGTTTGAAGCGGCAAAGATACTTTAAATCAGGAGTAGGTATAAATTTTATTAGAATAATAATTATTTAAGTTTAATTTTATCAATCCCTGCAGGTAGGTAACGCAAAGTTAGAATATTTATATGTGGATCACAGATAAATTTAATTAAAATTTTTAGCACTATAATAAATTTATGAGACAACATAAAATATAAACGTAATCTCACTTTTGAAAACAACTTTTACTTGAAATAATATTAAGCGTAACATAAGTATTCAAATATTACATGAAAGACATAACTTTAAAGTTTTATTAATTTTCTACTTTTGAAAATGACCAATTAAATTCGGGATCTGATGCACCGCTCTTTAATAAAAATTAATGTAATGCTTCTTATCTTTGAACAATTTAATTAATATTATAAATAAAACGGAATACTAACTACTTCGTTAATTTAATGAAAGGCAGTAATAAAATTTTATTAGACACATTCCATATTTTACAACTTAGTCCAATTTTGAGTACCGAAATAATTAATTTACATTTACTTCTATACAACAAGAAAAATAACCTTTATTTTTATGACCAAATGATTGCTATTAATGTGGTCAGACATAAAATCAGAGCAAAAACTGCAATAATTACTGACCTACATTGTGCAAGTATGTAATCAAAATATTGTTCATTAACGAATTTATTATAAGCAAAATACCTACTAAACTCATCGTGATGATGCATTTAACCACCGGTACCCAGATAATTTTTTGGAATTTTTGCGGCTCAAAAAACCGAACCATCAATTAAATTAATTTAAAGAGCATACTGAACTGACACAAGTAAAATAATGAACATTAAATAAAAAAATGTTTTGTTTGATAATCGGACAAGAAGCGATCATTAAGGACATTGCACGTCCAAATAAAACTAGTTATTTGGAAGCTGTACCGTGTAATTGGCCGTTTTGGTAGACACATCGAGACTGTGCGTGATTAAGATAGCCGACTTTTATTTTCCTTTTTAACAATTGCCAATTATTTTTATATTTATATATTTTAGGAAATCATTAATTTTAAAACGTTTCAGTAAATACTACATTATATAATATTAATTTACTCTGGGGCTTCTGCTTATTACAATAATTATTATGCAAATGGTTCCGAACGCAGACTTAATAGGTTTTAGTACAAAATCGACCCCGATTAATTAGTAATTAATGCAACGCAAACAAGCGACGTGCAAACTGAAAAGAAAAACAATTTTGTATATTTTAAAAATTTGCGGTAGGTGAAACTGTTCGATCACATCTGAAAAAGGAAGTTTATTTAACTCTTCTCAATTGTCACCGTGATTCTTGAAAGTATTTTTTGCTTAATCATCGATTGTATTATAAAATAAATCCCACGTGATGCCTTATAGAGCGACTTTTAAAAAAATGTTTAATGTGAAAATCTAGTGTCTTTTTGTTACGGATAAATGATACGATAGGCCTTGTAAGGATTTGCAGTCAACTCACCTAACTACGAGTAAAAGAAAACCCGACATTTGATGCGTATCTCTTTAAGCACGTTGAAATCATTTCAATAAATATGTCCAGTTAGTGTGCTTTCTTTGATTTCCTGCCATTATTTAACCAACTTAACGTATAAATAGTATTTTCAAGAAGTAAATGCAGCTTATTTTTTTCCATCCCAACTGGAAACGGCACTATAGCGTTATACCTTATTCATTAATTTATATAAATTAAAGTAATAATTGTCAATTGGAAACTTAGTCTAACAGATATAGCAGATAAGTTTGCTTCTGCACTTTCTTGTATGTAATCAAAAACAATTTTAACTTAAACATTTTATGCAAAGCAATAATAATCAGGGATACAAATTATTCACTTTTTTGTTATTTTTCTTTACGAAGATGTGACTTTGTATAAACGGATTAGTGCAATCAACATAAGTCTGCTCGTCAACATTTTAGGGCCGGTTAAAGTTTTGTAAAAGACCAAAAAAGTGTGTTTGGCCAACACTTCACCATCAGGATTAGTGCAAAAAAATTGACGTAAGTATGCTTGCTCAAGTATCAACGTGGTATCAGACAGACTTGCTGTGGTTCTCTTCTTCTTCGCTCTATAGTTTCACCCTTGTTATCTCACAGACAGTGGTCCGTTTTATTTTTCTTTGTTGAATTGCTTCTTGAAAACACTTCGTAATTCCTTCAATTAATTATATTTCTGCGTATTGAAAGTATTTAAGAGTTTTGTTTAGCAATAATTTGTTGCTAAAGATACTGACCGCCATGCGCCGTATGAAAAATTTTAGAAACAAACTAAATTTTTAATTTAATAGAAGCCGACCATCTGGTAACTATTGTCATATCATGTTCCGGTAAATAATAATTAAATAAATTTGGAAATATTTTTACGATAAATGAACCTGCAATCGCATGTAAAGTTGCTACATGATAGATAAAACGTTACCTGTGACGTACTTACTTTAACGGCTCTAGCTGCAATCTTGTAATGAAACTTAGCTCCTGTTACTGTGAATAAATTTTTAAATAAACTGCCGCAAAACTTGGCCTTTTGTATTGAAATCTGTATTGACTTGAATAAAATTTTTACAATGACTAAAGATGTCACCAACATAACTTCCTTCTTGTTACAACTTTACTTTCTAACCTTATGTGTAATAGTGCGAACGTGTTTGATTAAACTAAGCAAGCAAATGGTTATTAAAATTAAAATTTCTTAAAACTAATTAAACTAAAAGTGTTGGAAAATCGTTCATTGTTTACGAGTTTTAAATCAAAGAACACTAACCGATGTTAACAGTAGCTGTTATACCAGGTCATTGATCCTCTTCGCAGACAGTGGTTCCAAAATGCAGGATCGTCGTGGTTTCGTGTAACATTTACACAGGTAAATACGAAATTTTTTATTTATTAACTTTTTCTTCGTTGTATTTTCTTGAAAATCACTTTTGTTACGTTAAATATCCATGACGTCACTAATGGCTATATGTTTCATGTCGACAAAATTATTTTGTAGGTTATCGTTCATATTTTAAATTTTTCAGGAACGAAATTTTCACATGTTCACTCGGCAAGTGAAAAGGACCTACTAAACGTATTTTTCGCATCGCGAAGCATATTAAATTGAAAATTCCTACTTTACATCTGGGTTTTTCCAAAAAACTCGATTCCAATTGGCTGGGTGAACTTATCTACCGGATCTTCTTTAAACTTTCACGAAAATTAAAGTCTTCAAAACCGTCCCGCACAAAATTGTTAGAAAAATTCTAATTACACTGGTCGTTCTACAATCGACTGTCAAAGTACGAATTCTTTCTTTGCATCCCATGTTTATTTTCACACACTTTGCCTATTCTAACCACTTGCGTAACACTTAGTTTTTAATTCCTCATCTTACAATACTAATCTCACTTAAATCCTTATCCTATTAACAAATCTATTACTAAAATTAAAAATCTGACATGTTTGCAGGTTACAATTTCACATTTTTCAATGTAGAAGATTCAATTTTGCATCTACCATCCTCACTTGGATAGCAAATCGTTCTACAAATTAATCCTCAACTTTTGGTATGCCTTATGATCTAATTACAATTTTTTATGTTATCTAAATCTCTTTTTTAGATTTTCCGAAGGATGAAATTTTCTTTGCTCATTTTAGCCTTATTTGAATCTTTTGGATTTTGGATTCACTTACAATAGTGCCAAGAAATGCGGACGCTGCTATTGGATATGCAAAACAATTCCAACTTTGATCTGTGGTACCCGTAGGATAAATTTTAATTTTTAGAATGCTAACTGCTCTGGCCAGCTTATGAAATGAAATTTTGTATTCAAAATGGCTCTAATGGTATGCCATGAACCTTCTATAAATGCTACATGCCAAATATTAACAACCCGTTACAACAAAAAGTTCCATCCGAGGTTACACTTTATCTATCGAAGCTGCGGTTTTTTAACCGGAAGATGCAATTTACTTTATTAAGGTTATTTATCTTAGTTTTTAAGTTGATAACATGACACTATATTTTCTTGTTTAATTTTGTCTCTTTAATTCCAAACAATATTTTAGGCTAAGTATAACTTCAGGTGTAACTTCAAATTTCAATTTAACTTTAACTTCAATTCCAAGTTTTGATCTGCAACTTATGGCGTTCCAATCTGGTCGTTCAAGTCTGAATCTTGAAGTTTTTAAAATTCAAAATTTAATGTTTTGATTTAGGCGTTTGAGGTAGTTCTTTGGAGTTTTACTGCAATTTTTTCATCCTTGCGGACCATCCTGTTATATGGAAATTATTGGAAGGCCAGAAAATTGTAAGAAATCAACCGGTCGTCTGAGATAAGGTCAAAAAAATTTTATTTTTGATTACTTAAAACTCTGAACACTTGGGTCTTCCATTATCGCACTAGCTTGTACATTGGTCAACAGAAATTTACTGATTGTGAGTTACAAAATAATCACTTTTCAGCATCAGTCAAATGTGTTCAATCTACGAGAAGAAATTTAAATAGTTTTTTTTTGAGAGATCAATCATGCTCTTATAAGTCAGAGAGATAAATCATGATATTATAACCTTACAGGTATATAGCTATATACATACGTGCTAGTACATAAAGTAAAATTATAGATTATTTACATTTACATCATTGCAAGAATTATATATTTTATACACTACAATGAAGTTGCAATAAATTTAATGATTGAAATTATAATTATTAAATTTTTGCAGTTTTAAGTTTCTTAATTTTATATGAACTCGTAAATTAAAGTTAGTGTTTAAAAACTGCTGGAGTCCATTAATTATTCTATATTTTGTTTTATTTGAGAGTGACCTACGACCCTCTCTACGATTCATATCTAAGCTGCCGTTCGCTGTTTGATGTAAAAGTCTTGGAGGACTAAAAACCCCAGGACGGTACAATATTGAAACCCATTAACAGGAATAGTATATATCGGGTTGAAAATTTATTTTTTATTATAGAAAAATTTCATATTTTTTATACAACAATAAGTTCAATAAATTAAGTTTGAAAAAATTTTAAAATTTCAGTTTAAGCAAAATTTTAAAACCAACCTTTTGTTAGTTTTTCGGAAAATTATTCTTTTTCTTTTTATTTTTTTCCAGATAGTTCAACAAGCTCCAGCCTTTTTGAAAGCTTGGGGACTAAAACCCCAGGATGTTACAAGTTTCTACTTGAAAAAACTCAGTATTTTTGTAGATAGTAAATAGATTTTTATCCAATACGGGAATCTTTTAAATTTAAAATATTTTAAAATTTAAGTGCCAAAAATTTTAAGCAGAGGAAATGTGTCAAAACCCAAACCCCTTTTCGTACTTTTCAAAAATTCTTCTTCATCTTATAGATTCCAAATTAAACAAAGACGGGCTTCTTTTGGCTTAAAAAATTTTATAAATATTTGACGGAGTTTCCACTGAGCTGCAGTTTTTGATTAGTTTAAAAAATTTTTACCCCAATAAAACTTTAAAAGATCTGCATTTGTCCCAGGGCCCCCTAGGGGAAGTGTCTTAACTCCCTTCAGACTCCCATCATAATTTATTTTTTCATGAACAGTAAAACTGAATTTCTCCTGTTCAGAGATTTTACTTTCCTCAGAAATCCCAAAATTTAGCACTGGGGGTGTTCCATAATTCATTGTTCAGTTTAAACGAATTAAACAAGATTCTTGCAGAGGCCTAATTTTCACTCCCCAACCCCCGGATATGTAATTAAAATTTTTAAAATTTAAAATAATTTGTTGAAAGAACTATAAACGAAATTTTATTTGGAAAGTTTAGCAATTTATTGTAAATTCAGAATTTAATAATTTATTGAAAAAGTCATTTTGGAAAACTTGAGATATGCTTAAATATTTAATTCACTTTTAATAAAAATAAATTATTTAAACCTGGGGTCTGGGGTGTGGAACACCCTCCAGTGCTTCTGCAACGGGAGATCTTTAGTTTACTTCTGATAAAAAGTAAACTACTTGGTCTGGGGTTCTGCATGTTCTGCAATGTTCTTCATTCCAAAATTTGTGCACTGGAAGGTGTTCTACACCCCCCCCAGTACTTCATGTACTTCATTAGATGTGTACAAAAAACTTCACCAGCGGTTAACCCCTCGATTTGTGCTGAAGCCACCTGATATGAGATTGTAATCACTCATCATAGTAAAACAAATGTTTTTTGATTACGACCAGTTGTATTCCACCTTTATAAAACCCACAACTTAAACATATGCGTGGATTCTTTACCGATTACCACATCTTCAGAATCCATTTCCACAGGAACGCGAGTTATTACAATTTCGCATAAATGATTAAAGTCTTTGAGATCACCGGAATGTCTTAAAATTGTAAATATGTTTAGCATTTCTAGCAATTCCACTGTCCAATTTCATAATTCATAGTCTAATAACACCGGCGACAAATGAAAACTTTTTGAACGTTGTTTTGATTTGAGTGAAAAATATCACTAATTTATAGTATTTTGAACACAAAATTATACCTACATAATTACTCTATCACATCAGGTTTTTTTACAAAATGGAAAAAACGTTTAATTTAAATTTTTAAGAAAAAATTAATTATTATGTTATAAATACATATATTTCAAAACTAACAAAGAAAATATCAAGTACAATAATTGCTACAGGACTAGTTTGTGTGACATCTCTTACGTTTAGCGATAAAATTACGTCTGGGTGTAATTTTTTTGTGAGAATCACCAATAATATCACGTTTTATTGACCAGCAGTAATCAGCCATCATATTCACATTCCATCGACCTTGGTACCTTGTTTCCATAGTTTTTATGTCTTGGTGAAACCTTTCTCCCTGTTCTTCACTATAATCACCAAGATTATCAGAGAAAAAATCTATATGCGAATGTAAAAAATGGAGTTTTATACTCATATTACACCCCAATTTTTTATACTTATTTAATAAGTTTTCCACAATCTTTTTATACTCAGGGTGTTTGTGATTTCCCAAAAAATTGTTGACAACATCTTTGAACGCCAGTCAAGCTTCTAATTCAATAGTATTTAGTATTGCATCAAATTTTTTATCGGTCATCAAAGATCTAATTTGTGGTCCATCGAACACTCCTTCTTTATTAAGCGATTAACCCGATTTGCTAAGTCAATATGGTTGTTCAACTAATATATTTTTTTTCACAGTGTCTTAACCAAAAACGCCAAACTGTAATTTAAATTATTTTTACTCAAAAATCGAAAATAGCGAATATATTAATTTTACTAAAAATCTGATGATACGATAAAATTAGGTCTGATTTCGTAATCAGCACTACAAATTAGTGGCAAAAATTAATTATATCTTGGACATAGTCTAATAATTAATTGGGATTATACCTAAGTGGTGAATTATTGGGGTAGTAATGATCCTGTAATCCAACATGGGAATTATCACGTATAATGCTGAGAAAGTCAGCACAGTGTCATTGGCATTACCTTAACTGAATCTGAAGTGTAAACAGTAATTAATTATTAAATCCCATAACGGACAAACCCATTATAAGAGTGAACAAATAACAGTAATGTAAAAATTAGATGCAGTGGGTTAATTCCGAAAACACTATAAACGTCTGTAAAGCTGCAAAGATTGTCATGTGATTTTTATTCTGTGGTATGAAGAATAACCTCTTCCAACATACTGTGCAGTTTTAGCGGGTATATTTTGAACTTTAAAAAAAAGTGCTAAAATGTGTATTTTTTAATACATTTTTTGTTCAAATGTCCACAAAAATGAGAAACGAAATCACTGGGGGCTACAGAGGTAGTACTGGGATAGAGCAGTACATAGAATAGTGACATAGAATGTTCAAAGTATGTATGTATGTAGAGGAAAAATTTCAAAGCACAATTCAAAAAGTGAATAGAACCATTACTTAAAAATTTCGTCTCCATAATATCCATCAGTTCATCAGTCAACTCACTACGTGATCAGTTTTTGACCCCAATCATGGAATGAACTGATGCGAAACTGACCGTATAACCTCAGTTTATCAGATGGAATTATGCTCATACAGTTTGAAACAGATGCATTTGACATAAATGTAATTCAAGTACATGCCCTACCTCAAATAAAAAAGATTTATTGGTAGAACAATTCTATAAGAAAGTAAAAAAAATAATAAAATTACCAAAAGACAAAGATCTCAATGCTAAAATGGGAAGAGGAGTATGTGAAAGAAAAGTTCCTGTGCAGAACCGTCGAGTATAAAGATGATAGTTAACTTCCAACGTGGAAAGGAACCATCAAGAAAAAATATTAAATACAACTGTTTTGAGTTATTAATGACTATTTTTGTGCATTTTTTGTCTTTAGATTTTACATTCTGGGATGGCTTAACTGTAGAGCCGCAGAAATCATACCATTTTTCAGTGTTTTCATCACAGTAAAATTAAAAATTTTCTGAAATAAAATCCACCTGTTCTTATTATTTAGAAGAAAAAGCAAAAGCATCGGAATAATAAATATATTACATAGCGAGGTGGAAAGCGAGTCATTACTAACCGAGGTCTGTTCTGCTGACCGACGGCGAAGCCGGAGGTCAGCAATTACCGAGGTTAGTAATGACGCTTACGCCAAGCATGTATACTATTTTATTCGCAATCGTGAAGTTGGGGTTGGTTTAATGGAAATAATGCGTTTTCAAAATTATATTAAGTTATGTCATATTTGACATTTGCATCAGCGCCTCTATTTGTAATAGCTCATACACGTTAAAACCCCGCCCATTTTGTTCATTACTGACCGCCACGTGATATAACGAGTGAATAATTTTCATTACACACCGGTTGATATTAGTAGTTGACAATATGCAACTTCCAAACTTTTTAAAAGTCGGAAACGAGCAATTACCGACCGATTGCGAATAAAAATATATTACATGGATATAAAATAAAATGCATAAAAAATAATTGTATTATACATATTAAAGAACTCAGACAAATATTTATATTGGTATATTATCTTGCATACTTAAGATATAACGACTGCATTAAAATAATTAGTAATTGTGCTTTTAAAATGCCGAAATGCATTAATTTGAAATATTTTGTGTTGTAGGTATTTATATTGTATTGCAATGTTTTCGGTTTCGTCATTACATTACAGTGGTAGTTAATTTTAAAATTTATAAAAACTGCTTTTATATTAAAGCTGAAAAGTAATTAAGTACCTACCTGTACCAATATATTGTTCACGTTGGTATGTTAGAAATTTCCAAAGAATTTCGATAAAAAATCAAATAATATATGATGCACCTCACGTAGTGAAAACCTTTGTCTTCTTTCATCACTTCAGTGGTCAAATTTAAAATTGACAAAATTAATAATTGGAATTTTATCAAATCGTTCCATCTTTAAAATTATTTTTTGGATTTTTATAGCAAATTAAAGAATAGAAAAAATTCGCAAATCTTTGTTTATTAATAACAGCTTTAGTATAAGTTCTATTAGTAAGGAATGCTCCAGCCTGCAGCAGTGTTGTTGTAATATGCACATTCAAGTTACAAGAAAATTGCTGCTATTAATCACTTCAGAATTTAATCTAAAAGTACTACGTACTTAATTTATAATAAATAAGTGAATCGGTATCGTTCAACATCTATCTTTCACCAGATATTAAGTTATTAACACAGAATTACTATTTTCTACGACCACCATTGGGCAGTAAGCTTTTCCAGCTGTCAGTTGAGAACACAAGTAAACGTTTACCGAAAAGTAGTATATGTCCAAATTTCGTGATAATTCCATTCTTTAATGTAATTTTAACATATATAGTGATGTATTGTTATTTATTTTTTTATCTACTTTGAAGTAGCAGTAGTAGTAAAAAAAGTAGCGAATATACTTTAAGATACAAACGTCCATACGGTTACTTTCCGTTCTATTTGCACAAATAACTATTTATTCCTGTGAAACTTACGCTGGGCAAAGAAAGATAGAGCTACAGATTTTATATAAATTTAATATTTTGTTATCTCTCTATATTCAGGTAATTATTTTTTAAATGTTACTTTTAGAATAAATTATAACGTTTTACCTTTTAAAAAAACGACTCCCATAGGAATTTTTTTGGTTATATTCATAAGTTTAATCTTATTATTTTTTTTACAAAATTTCGAAAGTTTTATTTTGCCTTTTTCTAAAAATAAACAGAACTGGGTAGTAATTGAAATTTTTTTTATTTTTTAAAATGTGCAGGTTTAATATTAAAGATAATATACTGCTGTGATCTAAAGTTCAAGATCCATTTGTGAGTTATGGAGCAGGCAACAAGATTTTCCCCTCCCCCAGTCATATTAGCTTCAGTGAAGGTATAATTTTTTATTTCCAAAAAAGCATTTTACTTTGGGTTTTCAATGAATGTTGAATGTTGAAAACGAACTGGCTAAATTAAGTTGCAGCCAAAAACTAGGAAGAAGCTGCACCTCATTAGAATACCGATCAATTCACAGATTGGTGTGAATGAATTTTAACTGGCCAAGTAGTCGAACGCTTCGTCGGCGATATCCTGTTCTCCAAGCATGCAGTAACGAATAATTTTTTAAATCATTGATGTCATATTTAATGTAGAAGTTAACTGATTCCAACATGAAAACAAAATTAAAGCTATCGATAGAGTAAAAAATCTAAACATGTACTATAAAAAAGCATCATTTATTTACAATATAACTATAACAATAAATCTCGAACTATCTCGACATAATTACCCCATAAAAATTCTATTACATGTTAAAGGTAGAGAAAAATATTTACAATTTAACTCTTGGTAACAGAAACGATGCAAAAACTATTAATGAGCGTAATTAAAGTTGCTTAGATATTATGATTTACATTTTTTTTGGTCATTTATGGGATTATTTAATAAACATTACAAATTGTTGTTCAATAAATAATAAAAATGTATAAGAGACAGGTTTCAAAAGCTGGCATGGCAGTGTGAACAAGTATTTCTTGTTTTTTAGTAAATAAAAAAATCAAAATTTTAACGTAAAATCGAATTTCCAATTAAGAAGGACGTACATGTTTATGTAATTAATTAAAAATTTATCACGACCTATTAAACAGAAATTTCGTGCAAGTTCAACGTTGCGATTATTAATTCGGTTTGACAAAGCTTAGTTTTAACAAATTAATAACATTATAAAACATAGGTAACTTTTTAACAATACCATATCATCAATCTTAATTTGAAAACGAGTAAACCTGTATATTAATAAAAAATAATTGGTGTAATAATAATTGTATACCTTTCTTTAATGTAGTCATATACATTTGTTATTAATAAAATCTATTAAAACAACATTATGAAGATGTCGGAAGCATCGATGATTCGACAAAATCGACAAATTATTTTATATACGCTGCTTGTGATGCCAATTTTATTAACTTCTCAGATCGTAAAATTGGTTTGCTATTAGTGGTCAAGAAAGTTGGAACCAAATAAGGGCCCGACAAAATTATAGAATAGAGTTAGGAAAGACATATTGTAATCTGTGTCTAGGTCTCTTCAAATCAATATCTGATTAGAAGTTGCCGGACTATGAATTAAAACTATTAATTGATATTTAATTGATGTGCTATGTTGAAATACCTTTTAGAGATAAATCAACGACTACGTCATTTGCATTTAGTCACAAACTGGACTTCTATCCATAAAAGTATTGCTAATTTTACCAATATATATCTTAAATCTTAAAAACTGTTAATGTGAACGTACAGCTTGGCCAAACGCTTTTAAAAGTCGTTCCATGAATTTGGACTTATCTTGGTACGATTTAGTCGACAAGAATGATATTGATGAGGTGGTGGTATCGATCATGGCGAGCAAAAAACAACTTTTTGAATGTAAATTTTATTTTTAGTAAAATACGCAAAAAGAATCGTTTAGCAAGCACCAGTTTAAAACAATCAACTTGACAAAAAATTTGAACGAGGTCACCACAATTGCAATGATCTGAATAAAGCTCAATGAAAGTTTTACCGAACGGTAAATAAAAATTCATTTTTTAACCAATGACATAAAGCACACGGAAGTAGATTTTATTAGATAATGAAATGAATTGTGCAAAAATAATTTATTCATATTATAGCACAGCGATCGTTTTTATACTCATGCATCAACACTTTTGTATTTATTTATTTATTTAATTATTTTATGCAACTGCTTAATACCGAGGCGTTTTTTTAAAACTCGCATATTAATTAATTTGTTACGAGGGCAATTAAATTTAAAAAACTATTAAGTCGAAAAATATTTCGTGCAATTATTTAATTCGCGTCTTAAAGCTTGTAAACTAAAATACAATCTTAACATTTGCGGCCAACTCAAAGACTTACTTAACTACCATTCCATTCTGACAGATTTACTGAAACGACGTTTAGTTTGTAACTCAAGATTCTTATCGAAACAGTAGGTACTTGTAAACTGTCAAGTAAAGTAAAGCATTTTCTATAAAATAAAATGCTATTCAATTTAATCAAGTACAAACGAATAATAATTATTTTCAATAGCAATATGTTCGATTTATGTTTTCTTCTATGACTAGAAATTTATTCATTAAAAACTGATAGACTTTAGACTTACACAAGGTGAGATAATTGTACATAATGTTTTCAACCTCTGAAATCAAAATCACGATAGTGATGAACGAATGTACTACACGACCAGTTGGATGAGAATAAAACTATTAAACGTACATACGTACTACGTACACATACAGAGCGTCCAAGTTTATCTTAATAACTATCGTGCAGAGATCTTCACACACCTTCAAAGACAACCTAAGAGAACTCAATTTATTTTTCTATAGAAATTAATAAACATGCTATCAACTTATGTAATTTCAAGATATTGTTAAGTTAATTGACAGAATATACTCGTACGTACTTACATAGTACAACTAAATTAATTTAATTGTACAGCTCCTATTATGACCACATCCAATATAATTTAAAAATTACCACATGATTCATAATATACATATACATCGATATAAATTTGTTTGCAGAGGAGACTTTCCCTACAAACGTTGTGAGTAGGTAACTTTTGATTGTCATTTTAGTTTAGAAATAACTTCTTTTCATTATTTTGTTCAGTTCAGTTAGCCAAATATTTGTTTTAATTTAAAGCCAAGTAGGAGTTATTGTTTACGATTATAGCAACCAAAAATAACATTTCTTTTTTTGAAATTTTTTGTTGTATTGCAACATGCAGTGTAGAGGAACTGACAAAAGCACTGCAAAACGATCGCGTAATTCGAAACTTGGTTTATAAATAGTTATTGTAGTTCATTCTTCTTCGGATACAATGTGTTGGCAACCTTCTCTCTCATGTCTGTGATGTGGGAACATAGTGTTGTCACATACACAGGGGGCCTACTGTTTAACAAGGGCTCTGAACCACGGAAATGTATACGCTTCATTTTGAGTAGGCTCAAAACGATGTGATAACAAGAATGTCTAAACCATTGGTTAAAATTTTAAACGTAATTCTTACACATACAGAGGAAGTTCATCTTACATAACTATGTGAGATGATCGAACAGTTCAAATGCAACAAGTAGAATAATTATTTTTTTAGAACCATGAAGTACATACATGCTATCAATTTTTGTATGTTAAGTTGTATCAAGTTAATTACAGAATATATGTCTATTACAATATCAATAAATTATTTAATTTACACTCTATTATCACATAGATATATATTTAAAAATGTAGTTTCAAATATATTATACAAATATTTGTTTGCAAGGAATTTCACAAACGTTGTGAAATACTATTGCATTTTAGTTTAAAAATTTAATTTGATTACTAAATATATTTTAATTTAAACAATATGCATATATTGTTTATATTATAGCACAATTAAGCATTTTTATTTAAAATTTTGTTGTATAACATGTAAAATTAAATGCACTGCAAAATGCTAAAGAATGGTTTTGAAATTTTAAGAATTTATTATTTATTCTTTAGGTTTCAATTATTGGAACTTCCCATAACATAATATTTTTAACATATTATCATAACAGGGGCTACTGTTTTTAGTTAACTCCGAAAATTCATTTTATTAATAATTAGTTTACAAAATTGCAAACGTTTAAATTTAATTCTTAGTAATGGAACCTATACGATGCATAGCGATAGAATTCATAAAAGCATGAAATCGACAAATAGCTTTTTCACTAGTCAACAATTTTAACATCTTTCTTAAAAATGTCTTTTGATTGAAAGTTTGGTCATCTTTTGAAGAAAAATTAAAATAATGCATAATATTTTAATATGTAGAATAAGTGGGATGTCAAGAAACTTCAGGTACAAAACTGTTTAAAATTTTTAAAAAAGTTATTTGCAGAGAAAATATGCAGATTTAGTGCTGAAGTAAATTTTCGATTCAAAGTTTACAAAACAAAAAGTATTATGATTAAACCAATACTATGTAAAATTTTAGAAATAAAATAATGTGCTCAAAGAAATTCAATATATTTAATACAATCACATAATATGTCTCCTGCAAAACATTTTATAGGGCAAAAAAAGATTTTGTAAGCATGAAGATATTATATCGCCTTCCAAATATTATAAGATACTAGATAAACATGAGAGTATTCGAACAACTGCAGAGATGAAAGAAGAAATGGTTTCTAAAAGAATATAAAATAAATAATGAAAGTAAATGACGAGATGGGGGAAAACAGAAGGAAATTGAGAATTAAAACGAAATATGGAGATGTAATCAATAATTGATTAAGGAAATGGAAAAATAAATTGAGAATCAAGAAAACAAGAAAGAAAAACAATATAATATATCTTTTTGAGATAGGCAAAGACGTAGTAAACGAACCAACAATTTTGCAGTTCCAAAACCGGAGAGAAAAATTTACAAGTGATACAAAAAAAAGAATAAACTGAAAGGAAGGGTATTGACAGCGATATGACAACAAAAGAGCTGAAAATACAAAATAAAATTATAGAAGTTACAAGAATGGAAATAGAAAACGGAAACATAATTGGAATAGACTACCAGAAAATAATTATCTATAATTAATTAATTAATAATAAGCATAGAATGCTAAGAACTTGCGATTATCTAAGTTTCACTTTTCTTTATAAAATAGATAACTAGCGCTTTGGCATTAGCGTCCATGGTATAGCTGACATTAGTCCGGATTAAATAATGAGGATTAACGGATTATACATCTTAACGTATCTTGATTATACGCGTATCAATAAAAGCTTAAGTTAGGTTAGTGTTTAAGAAACGATATCTTTTTAATTAAAATTATTCATAAAATTTTAATATTCAAAAGTCATTAGTTAGCATTCCGTTAAAAGGACCAACAAGCAAGCGAATTTAAAAATATCCAATCTTGTTTCAACGTACCAATGGAATCAAATTGTTTGGAAAGTTTGAAAATTTTCAAAATAAAGTAAACCATTTCGTAGATTTGCAAAATAAGCAAATAAGAAGCTAAAATTAAAATTAAATAAATTGTGTTTATAAATTGATAAATTTCAATAATGGAAAGAATGATAAAATAGGGGTCACAAAGATGATGATTTTAAAGTAGTTATTAACTAGAAAAATTTAGAAATATAAAATCAAACAAAATTAAAAAGAAAAAAGCAAAGAGAATTGAATCAAAAGAATTACCATAATTAAGTCAATAAAAATTTGGATATACAATAGGCATGAGATTCAACCAACGGCTACTGGAAACCTACATCAACAATCAGATATGTTAAAAATTTTAAATTTGATTAAGCAAACTTTGTACTTGAAACCTAAGTAATAACAAAAACTTCAATCAATCAATCAAAATCAAAAAATTCCTAATTTTAACCCGTAGGTATTGAGTTAACAAAAACTTAAGAAGAATATTGTTAACAACAAAATTTAAACAGTGGTCACTTAAACAATTATCAACATTTCATGTCAAATCTTATTTTAATTATTGTAAACTTTTGAGGTAATTTTAAGTTAATTTTCATAGGATAACAAATTGCAAAACAATTTTAATTTATCTAGATTTTTAATTTCATAAACTACCTATACTTTTTTCACACAATAAATTTATTAATTTTTATTTTAGAAAGATTTTAATTTTTTCCTTCAAAAACAAAGAATTTTAAAAGTGTCTGTGCTACTCAAGAGCAAACAGGAAAATTTTAATATGGAAGCAAAAACCTGTGAATACTTCTATAAGTCTTGCACTCAAAATTTATTTTAAACAGCAACAAAACTAAATCGAAACATAGCAATATGTTAACGATATTATGGATTCTAATTAATTAATTCAGCGGTTACTGTATATTTTTTCTTTTTTTGCGAAAATATTTTTTTTAATAAAGCATTTCGTGATTAATAGATTAAACAATTTATTTTCTTTTAATTATTAGATTACTAAAAATCAGTCTTCTATCAGATAGGTACCTAACAATGAATTCAAAATTTCGAGGTGAAATTTATAAATTAAATAAAATCAAAGGCAATTTTCCCATAAAAAGCAAATAGTTTAATGATGACGCCTTTTGACCTAAGACAAGTGCATATTATTATTAATTAATTTTAATTTATAGATAACAAGAGTTAAACATGCTCTAGATATGTTTTATGTTTAGTTCAGTATTGAAATCTCGTTAATCCATTCAATAATTTAACATTAATAAATCTGTTAACTACGGCAACAACGCACACCCCACCCTTGGAGGTAAAATCCTTTCCCCATGAACTAATACTGAAAAATTTTAAAATACCTTTGTAACATTCGAAATTGAGGTTAACCTTTTGCGTTAAAATCGCCATTATAACGTGCCTGTGAAAAGCGTAATGTTCTAACACACAAAAGTTAGTATTTTCCATGTTTAGTATAGGAGTCATTAATCTAATTAATACATTCAGCATTAATGTAAATCTTGTTAATCCACTCCAACGCATTTTGAAATTGGAATTTTATAATATAAAATAAATCGTTAGATTCAAAACATGTAAGTGTGGTTATAATACAGCTAAACGATTGAAAAGGGGCAAATTTAAAGTTTCAAAGCAAATACTACATGCAGTTTTACATTTAAAATTCTTAATTGTTGATTGAATAATGAAAATAATATATTATAAATTAATTATATAATCATTAATTTTACTTTTTTAATATAAAACTATTTTCTACTTAATTAATGTAGGCAGAAATTAATTGATATAATTGAATTTTTGTTTTCTATGTTTATCCTGTTATCGTGCAATAGAAGAAATTGTTAAGTCGAGATATTGAAAATGAAAATTCCAAAACTTCAACTTAGTCAAAATACCGGATATTTTGAAACGAGGGCATGTGGTATAATTTTATTAAAATTACATTGTACTCGTGAAAGTCACGAGGAAGAGATTTATAGTTATCATTGTGTTAAGAATATATTTACCGCAACATTTGACAGTATCGTAAAGCATCCCTTAAGACATTTGATATCGAACAAGCAAACAGCGAAGCCTAACACAAACCTATAGCGTGACATTAATAGCCCAGGTGAACAAAGAGTGGGTGTGAATAATATTCATATAATAAATAATTTTGTAATAAATTTATCTTTTACAAAGCAACTTATCTATTATAACTAGAAGTATTTTTATTTGCTCGCTGTACGTTTACTTTATTGTTAATGCCAATATTTACAATTATTAATGGTAGACATGCCACCTACAAATTTATTTAAATTTTGCGGTATTATTTATTTACAGTAGGTACCTACTATTTGGAGAATAGAAGATTTCATTTTTCCCAAATAGTAGTTGGGAAGGGAACATTTGAATTAATTGTGCAAATGCTTAAATTATCAATGATCAAATATAATATTAGAAAACATTTGAATTATTGTCTTCGCAAAATATAAAACTTGTATTTTTAAAATATTGATAATATTCAGAAGCATCGCAATGCCAAATTGCCTTACCACAAGGCACTGCGCACTGTTAATTTAGTGCATTATATGAAGTAATAAATTTTAAACTTCATTTACGAAGTGGTTAATTCATTTTTGCCTTTCAAAAATAATATCTACCCATATGTAATTACCGAAAATAACCATATTGATACATAACAGTTCAATTACATCCTTTCCGATAGAAATTTCATTAAATATTTTAAATTTTATCTTGAGAAAATAATTGGCAAATTAATTTAAATAATATGATGGAGTAGAATAAATGATTAAGGGGTCCGAGGGTTTACAAATTTTAATAATTTTGATTTATAATACTGAACCTGTTTGTATGTGCCTGCATCATTAAACTGCAATATTCATTTCAACTGAAAATAAAGACTCGTAGCGTTTAGCGTTTTTCTAAATAATTTTGTCAAAGATTTTATTATACTTTTGGTTAAGTATTTTAATTCGGCAATTAAACTAGTAATTAAAATAACTGTCAGTAAACAAAATGTGATACTCATGTGAAAGCTTTTCGAACTTTTTTAAATTAATTTTTTAGTTGCTTTGGTATGCTCAAATTGTTTCTCGAAATTAAATTTAGATAACTTCTTATACTGCTCGTTTTTACATTAACATGCATTATCGAAACTACGCTGTCATGTCATGCACATTACTTATGAATCACTTCGTGGAATTTTTTGTTATTCCTTTTAATAAATTAATTTAAAACATTTTGCTTTCATAATTTGCTATTGGGTATCGTTAAGTTTGACTGAACGAAGGTCAATAAAAAGTCAGACATAGCAAAATCATTCAAAAAACTTCCCTTTTATCTTTATTTTCAATTATAATTTGAAATCAGCCATTTGCCTGTACTTAATTGCTCATCTTCGCTAGGGCAGGGTGGACATTCTAATCGTCACTTCCATTAATGGAAGAATTTCAGAGTAAACTCAAACTGAAAGATCATGGATTTTTTTCGAAAAAATTAGAAGAAATAGTTTTGATGATTAAATTAATTAAATTTTGAAAAGTTTAAGGGTTTGTTTTGCTGACCTACTTGTGCATAACAATTACTATCAAATTACGATCTACTTTTTTTTCAAAATTTTTGGTTGGTTTCGGCAGGACAGCGCCAGTCAGCTCTTTTAAAATCTTAAGATTTGATTTTTTAGCAAAAGACGAAAAAAATAACAGAAATCAACTTGCTGAAGAAATTTTGAGTTGTATGCGCTTGATTCGAAAATATCAAAGGATATTTTATACTCAAGTTAACGAGTACATGACATTGCAAATTATTATAATATATTGTCGAATTTGTTAGTATGATTAACTTTACAACTCCTTTATTGCATAAAATTATTTAAGAGAAGTCGGAAAGCATTTAAAAGTTTATTCGACCATTAAGTTTACTACGATTTAATGATGAACCATAATTTTTGAATTGTATTTCTTTAATTTATTTTGACATCTAATTAATTGCAATAAATGGCAAGTATATTTAAATCTTTATATGAAATCTGTGTTAATTTGAAATATTTCTAAATAAATTAAATCGTGACGTAAACTGTTATGCATTATTTTGCATGGTCTTGGTGTTACTATTTGAAGGTGTAACTTTTTTGAAAACTTTGTGACAGACATGTTATAACTATATTTAAATTAATCAAATAATCAACTTATAATAATCATATCTTTTAAGAACTTAGGTGTGTACATCCTTTATTTAATAGCCGCCTCAGAACTTGTTCGTAAAGAATAAATTATTGTTTATTTGTGGGGCAACACCCAGATACCTTGTAGTTGAATCCTTCTCACTTCTAAGTAAAATTTATAATTATTGCTGGACCTAAACGTAGTCTAAAAATTTTAACTTTTTTTATTTCAAGATCGACGACAAGGTTCTCGGTTCAAAATATGATCCTTAATATTTTTAAATCATCTCGATGACCTACTAAAGCAATAAAGGATCGTTAATCCTTAAGATATGGTCCGACAGAATAAATCTCGTAAGTAGAGATTTAAATGCTTCTTAGTATAAATATTGTATAATACGTACTTCTTCGTTTCTTTAAATTATTACTGCTATATCTTTCGATTATATTTATTAGCATTTTGACCCTTTTACACAACAGAGCAGATATTGCATCTAACTTAAATAATGAAATAGCAAAAAGTGAAAATTAAAATTTTTTTTGACAAACGGATTATTTCTATAGTATAAAGAACACGTAATACAGTAGGTAGCAGACGTTATATGGATGCAACGATGATGATGATGATGATGATCGCTCCCGGAGGAGCGAGCCATGGTTCTCTGCAAGCATTGTATTTGTTCGAGCACGCTGAATTTTTATAAAATATCATTATCGATTAATATTACTACAAATAAGAATGTAAAAAGTAATCTAAAATAGATCATTGGAAAGTTGTGGGTGTTGATATTTTAATCTTCGACTTACTTGGAATGTTGAGACATTGAAACCGAATTTGATGGTAGGCAATGGAGTGAAATATTTGTGTTCTTATTTGCTTACACTAATCAAATTCAACTTGTATAAATGACATAATTGAATAACTAGTTTACAATGATAGAAAAATATGCTAAGTACCTATCCATAGTTATAGTTTTGCAATGCGAATCGCGTGATTATATCTAATTTAAAACAAGTAGCTGTCTACCAACTAATGGAAACTTGATTTGTTAAAAATAAGATATTAAATTATTATTTGAAATAAAAATACCAGATAACACAAATTTAATTAAATTTTGACAATTTATATAATTAAGCTGTTGATGCTCTAAAAGAATTTTGACTCTAACACGTGACATGAATAGATAAATATTTAATTGTCACCTACAAGTGATTTTCTTAAGAGAAGCTTAAAAAAAGATCGTATTAATTTTATCGTTGATTTATTAATTCCCATCAAAATTAACCGATTGCTTTGGAATAATTTTTTGAAATCTACTTAGAGATGCTTTTTGATTGTATGACATATTATGAAAGGTGATAGTCATGTTGGAACCCATTTGCACGTCAAAATTTCGAATAAAAAAATTGTCTAAAACCTTCTGTATTTGGCAGTTATTTATTTTCGACTTATAACGGACACTCCTGTATGTTTATGCATGTATGCGAGTATACATTAAGTATTTACATATATTTGTGACTGTGTAATTATCACTCATATACCGATATATGATGTAACTAACTAGTGTTTTAGAAAAGTATGTCAATATATTTACGTCACAAAGAAATATAGGTATATTTGATGGTCTTTCCATGGTACTGCTTCAACTTGAACTATACCAACCTACAATAGGCATAATTTATTGCTTTTTAGAAGTAAAAATACTTTGTATAATGGCTTATTAAAAGTAGATTCAATTTATTTTATTATTTTGAGTATCATTTAAATATTTAACGAACCTGTTTTATGTGTTTGTAAATAGGATACACTATATAAAATTCTTAGTCAAAATATGCGTGGTCCTTCGAACTATGTTTAATCTGTTTTCATTAAATTAGTTACGATTGAGAGGTGTAAATGACAAAAAGTTCGGGATGTCAAAACAGATTCAATCAATTTAGTTAAAATTAAATTAATACTTAATTGATACCTAACGAAATCTGGTCAAGCTGACAGAAAGGATTATTTTGATTTTGTGTGGTCAATTCTGCAATAGCTCGACTTGCCAACTTTGTCAAGTATATTTCGGCTCGAAATTTTTCAAACGGGATTACAAATATTTTATCTCGCTTTAATTTTACCTCCCCCTTTCCCCCATAATATGTGCTGTAATAATTGTATTACACTGTATTATTTATATAACTTATGATATTTTTGAAATATATGATATAACAGCTTTGTAAATATAAATAATTTTAAAGCGTACTATATGATATATAGCAAAGTCATTCTTAACTGTAGTCCGTGGACCCCCAGGGGACCATAGTACGCGACGATAAAACTTTCCTTATTCCATTACTGGAATAAAAATATTCCACTAAAATAATATAATCATAATTTTGTTTAAATTTATAATCCAAGAATCTGCAGTGAAATAACATATTATGAGGGACTTCGTGGTTAAAAAAAAGTTGAGAACCGCTGCTCTAAATAACGTGTCACAAATTAAGATAAGAATTACGTATGCATACGATTACAGTGAAGATTAGAGTAAATAAAAATAACAAAATTGATCTATCAAGCACAATCATTTTTATTAATTCTAATATTCAGAAGAATTTTTTTTCACAATTCACGTAATAATTTCGACTTGAAAATGTTATTAAATCACATTGCTCTTCTTTTAATAATATGTAAGTAATAAAGATCATTATATAATTTTAATTGGATAAAATTGTTATCTGGTACTTAAGCTATAGTTTATTTAAATTTTAGCATCTTCACTAGCGCTTGATTATCCAGTTGTCAAAACTTTGTCGGGAACTGTTCAAGGATATTATAAGGAGTCATACCAAAACCGCAAATATTCAGCATTTGAAGGAATCCTTACGCTCAACCACCGATAGGTAATCTCAGATTTGAAGAACCCGTTGAAGCAGAACCATGGAAGGAAATTTTTATTGCCAACAAAGAACGTACGTGTATGCAAGGTTTTCCAACCCCATACTTCAGTTCACTGGGAGACGAAGATTGCTTAGGAATAAACGTATACGTACCTAACGAAAACCCATCGATTGAAGACAATTTAGATGTTATTGTTCATATTCATGGTGGAGCGTTTATGATAGAAAGTCCTGCCATTTCAGGACCAGCATTTCTAATGGACAGAAATATAATTTACGTAAGTTTTAATTACCGCATGGGACCATTTGGATTTTTGAGCACAGAAGATGACGTCGTACCTGGCAATATGGGTTTAAAAGATCAAACGTTAGCTCTTAAATGGGTTCAAAAACACATTAAACAATTTGGAGGAATCCAAAATCGGTTACTCTTACAGGACTTTCTGCAGGAGGCGTGTCTGTTCATTTTCATTACTTTTCTAAATTATCTAAAGGATTATTTCATCGCGCTATATCGCACAGTGGTACCGTTCTTGCACCGTGGGCACTTCAAGAAAATGCTTTAGCTACAACCAAAGGTTGGCAGCAACATTGGGATGTGATAATGATGATAATAAAATACTAATCGATTGTATGAAAGAAAAACATACAGACGAAATTAACAACAATTTAAAGCATTTTTTCCTGATTATGGAATGTTACCCCTTGCTCTTTTTGCACCAGTTATAGAGAAGCCATCCGCTGGTGCCTTTTTAGTCGATCATCCTATAAATCTGTTAAAAACTGGAAATTTCCATGATTTGCCGTGGATTTCGTCAATAGTAGATATGGAAGGAAGCATAACAGAACTTCTTATCGGTGCTGAAATTTATAATGTAGATGATAAGTGGAATCAAGATGTTCAAATTATAATGGATTACAATTATACCACATGTGATTCTGATAAGTTATTCATTGCTCAAAAAATTAAGGAACAATATTTTGGAACACGTAAAATAAGTTCTGATAACTATAAAACTTTCTTAAAACTAATCGCAGATAGATATTTTGTGCATAGCCATGAGAAAAGTACAAGAATGCAGGCAAAAATGTCTAAGTCAAGTGTATTTGCATATATTAATACTTTTAAAAGCAATTTCATGCAAGCATTTTGCACAGAAGCTAATAAAATATTTTGTAATGGAGTAGGTCACGCTGAAGATTGTCTTCTTATGTATGCTTTTAATTTAGAAGAATTTTTAATTAAACCTGGGCAATTGGATGAAAAGATACCTTGATGAAAGATTTACTCTTGGACATGATTATTTCTTTTATCCAAAATGATTTACCAAAAATTGGAAATATTAATTTAGAACCAATGAATACTTCGGGAAATTTTGTGCACGTTCATATTGCAGATCCTAATGACATTAAAATAGAAAGAGTAAAAGAATTAACTCCTACGCAGTTTTGGGATTCCCTACCCATCAGAGAAAACGAAAAATTTTCAGAAACAAAATGTAATGAAAATTTAGAACCTATTTATAAAACTGAATTATAAATAATTATTATTTGTTATTAAACGTCTGATGGCAGCAGTAACCATTGCTGAAAGCTTACGAATAATTTCTTCTTATTGTTTATTTAATCTAGTAATGATGAAAATTTTAATCTGATATAAATAATTTTTAGGTGCAAGTGGTTTTATAAATATAAATTAAAAACCGCTAAATGACTGCTTCTTTTAATTAAATGTATTTGTTATAAAATTACTTTAAATTTTATATGTTGTATAAAAATTTACCGTTATGTTTTTTTAAATAGTGTCTCCTACAATCAGACGCCTTTGTGAGGTCACAACCTTAATACCCTCACGCGGCGGCCCTGACTTTAGTAATCTTAAATGAACAGATAAAATTACATACATTCGATTAGAGTTAAGATTACAATTCATAAAAATAAAAAATTGATGTATCATTTCAATACTGATTATAATTATTGTTCTAATGTATAATTTACGCTAAATAGTTTTTACAATTCTCATAATAATTTAAACTTAAAAATGTTTTCAAATTACATCGCCATTCTTTTAATATGTAAGTAATAAATATTACATAACCATAATTAAATAAAATTGTTATCAGGTACTTGAACCATACTATCAAATTTTAGCATCTTCGCTAGCGCTTGATTATCCAGTTGTCAAAACTTCTCTGGGAACTATTCAAGGATATTATAAGGAGTCACACCACAACCGCAAATATTCAGCATTTGAAGGCATTCCTTACGCTCAACCACCAATAGGTAATCTCAGATTTAAAGACCCTGTTGAAGTGGAACCATGGAAAGAAATTTTTATCGCCAACAAAGAGCGTCCATGTATGCAAGGTTTTCAAATACCATTCTTACCTTTACTAGGGGAGAAGATTGCTTAGGAATAAATGTATACGTACCTAAAGAACACCCATCGAATGAAGATAATTTAGATGTTATCGTTCATATTCATGGTGGTGCATTTATGGTAGGAACTTCAGCCATTGCAGGACCACAGTTTTTGATGGACAGAAATATAGTCTACGTAAATATTAATTACCGCGTGGGACCATTTGGATTTTTGAGTACAGAAGATGACGTCGTGCCTGGTAATATGGGTTTAAAAGATCAAGTGTTAGCTCTTCAATGGGTCCAAAAACATATTAAACAATTTGGAGGAAATCCTAAATCAGTTACTCTTACAGGAGTTTCAGCAGGAGGCGTGTCTGTTCATTTTCATTATTTTTCCAAATTATCTAAAGGATTATTTCATCGCGCTATATCGCACAGTGGTACTGTTCTTGCACCATGGGCACTTCAAGAAAATGCTTTAGGAACAACCAAAAGGTTGGCAGCAACATTGGGATGTGATAATGATGATAATAAAATACTAATCGATTGCATGAACGAGAAAAGTGCAGATGAAATCAACAACAATATAAAACAGTTCTTTGCAAGTTACGGAATATTACCCCTTGCCCTTTTTGCTCCAGTTATAGAGAAACCATCCGCTAATGCATTTTTAGTAGACCACCCTGTAAATTTATTAAAAACTGGAAATTTTAATGATTTACCGTGGATTTCATCCATAGCAGAAATGGAAGGGAAAATAATAGAACTTCTTATGGGTTCTGAAATATATAATCTGGATGATATTTGGGACCAAGAAGCTCAAGTTATAATGGATTATAATTACACCACATGTGATTCTGATAAGTTATTAATTGCTCAAAAAATTAAGGAACAATATTTTGGAACTCGTAATATAAGTTTTGATAACTACAAAACTTTTGTAAAACTATTTGGAGATAGATATTTTGTGCACAGCCATGAAAAATCTACAAGGATGCAGGCAAGCAATTCTAAATCTGGTGTATTTGCATATATAAATACTTATTATAGCAATTCAATGAAAGCATCTTGCACAGCAGCTAATCAATTATTTTGTTATGGTGTAGGTCACGGTGAAGATTGTATTTTCATATATCCTTTCAATTTTAAAGAATTTCTAAGTGAACCTAAGCAATTAGACGAGAAAGAAACTTTGATGAAAGATTTGCTCTTGGACATGATTATTTCTTTTATCCAAAATGATGTACCAAAAATTGGAAGTATTAATTTGGAACCAATAGATAATTCGGGAGATTTTGTACACGTTCATATTGCAGATCCTAATGACATTAAAATAGAAAGAGTAAAAGAATTAACTCCTACAGAATTTTGGGATTCTTTACCCATCAGAGAAAATGAAAAATATTCAGAAACAAAATGTATTGAAAATTTAGAACCTATTAATAAAACCGAGTTATAAATAAATTTTACGTGCAAACAGTTTCTGAGATATACATTGTAAATAATATCACCTTTTTATTTTGTTAAGTAATCAGGAAATTAATTTTTATCTACTTTCCTGGTAGATAAATTAGTAATACATTTGTTGCTTTGCTCAGATATTTGTATATTCCACTTTTATAAAATAAATTTATTATATCGGCAGAATAAACTAAGCATTTAAAAAATTCTTAATTTTTTTTCAATTTTCCTCTCTTATTATTATTTGTATATTTCGGGTTTCCTTATGTAAGGATACAACTGAAGTCGTTTACCCATTCTTCTAAGAGGGTATTCTAGCATTTAATACTCAAGATTTAATTTACGTACCTTCCGAAGCACGGAGACGACCATGCAAAATGGACCTCTGCCCAGATTCGAACTGTAGCTTGTAGTCTCATATTATCACTTTATTTTCCCAAAATATTTACATTCTAATTTAAATTATGCAAAATTCTGATTACATATTTTATTTTTTTTACAAACTTGTAATTTTATAATTCATTTCAATCTTATTCTTAATTCAACTTTGTAGTAAAGAATTAGAATTGTTATGAAATCCTCGAAAATAATTTTTGTGGGAGACTCGAAGTTAAAAAAAAATTACACCAAATTAAAGATGAATCCACATTTTCAAAATAATAAAAAATTAAAGCACGAAAAACGAAGAAGTTCATAATAATGAATTCACCCTGGACGACAGTAAAAGTAATTTTAGAGAAATTTTCAAATTCGGTGCTACCATATTTAATTTATTAAGTTCATTTTATTTACTAAATTTATATCACAATACATTTTCTACATATCAAACAATTCCGTATAAATCATATTTATCTTCATATAATACGGATTACATTTATCTTTTACTCTTCATCTTGATTACAAGACTCATCAGAAAATTCTACTAGCTCTACAATAGGTAAGGAATTCCAAAATTTAGTTGGAGTAAATTCTTCAGTAACAGCCATTTCAACTTCATTTGGACTCTTGATAGATAAATATAAAAACTCCTTGGAATTGCCAACAGGTTCCACAGCAAAGCCATTTATTATTGGAATAGAATTGCTAGCATAAGAAATATACATATCAACCAACATGTTTTTGAGTATCTCATCATCTGTAGACAGTTTTGAATTTATATGATGACCTCCCATTGTCACATCATAAACAAGATGATTATCCTCGGTGTGACTGACACCAAGATCTAAATCGAAACCCAATGACTTTCTATAATCATCTACAAAACTGTTTTTATATCCGTAAATGTAAGAGTACACTTTTGATTTTGCAACACTTGCTTGAATTCTTGTCGAGTTCTCAAAGCTATGTATGAACATTCTATCACTAAAAAGTTTTATTATAGATTTATAAGTGTCTATTCCCATTTTCTTTTCCAAAATACTGTTCTCTTATTTCTTTAGCTATAAATTCTCGGTCAGATTCGCAAGCGGTATAATTATAATCCATATAGTAATGAGCCCATTTATCAAATTTAGAATCAAAATTATCCAAATCACGATATAATGCCATAAACGGGGTATGACCCTTCCTCTGTACACGTAGATGAGATCCAAGGAACATCATAAAATTTCTTGTTCATCAATAAATTGTAAGGATAATCATCTAAAAATGATGAACTCGATGCTTTCTCAATAATTGGTGCAAAAATCGGCGGAGGAAACGAGTCAGCTGGTGAATTTAAATATTTAACGTTGTCGACAATTTCATCAGTAGGTTTTTCTTTCAAGCAATCAATTAATATACGGTTTGTGGTATCGCTACATCCAACCAATGCTGCCAAAGCTTTAACTCTTTCCATTGCACCTGTTTGAATAGCCCATGGCGTTAAAGCATTTCCACTTTGCGATATTCCACGATGAAATAACCCTTTTGATAACTTAGAGAAGTAGTGAAAATGAACAGATGCACCTCCTGCCGAAGCTCCAGTAAGGGTTATCGATTGAGGGTTTCCACCGAACTGTTTAATATGAGTTTGAATCCATTTTAGAGCCATCGCTTGATCTTTTAAGCCATTGTTTCCTGGCACCACGTCGTCTTCTGTGGTTAAAAATCCAAGAACTCCGACGCGATAGTTAAAATTAACGAATACTACGTCTCTGTCCATTAGCAAACTAGGACCACCAAACTCTGGACTACCTCCCATGAACCCACCCCCCGTGAATGTAAACGATAACATTTAAGTTGTCGTTTGGATTAGGATTCTCTCTGGGCACATACACATTTATATATAAACAATCTTCGACCCCGCTAACTTCATTGGATTCAAAAATTTGTGAGCATACATATTTCTTGTTGGCATCCAAAGTTCCTGTCCATGGATCTATTTGAACAGGTTCTTCAAACCGTAATTTATCCACCGGTGGCTTGGCATAGGGAATTCCTTCAAATGCCGAATATATATATCCATCGTATGATGGTTTATGGTATCCTTGAATATATCCTAAATTTGTTCTCACCACAGGCTGTCCATCAAGTGCGACTGATAAACCTAAAAGAATGTTACGTAATTATTGTTGTCG
This sequence comes from Lycocerus yunnanus, assembly GCA_036346125.1. Lineage (NCBI taxonomy): Eukaryota > Metazoa > Arthropoda > Insecta > Coleoptera > Cantharidae > Lycocerus > Lycocerus yunnanus. The sequence continues at coordinate 14,265,617 of JARFIX010000008.1, read as the reverse complement.
TAAACAAAACTAGAAAATCTTCTTTTATTCATATAAAATGTGAATAAAATCTTTGAAATAGTAAAATTGAAATTTATACTTACTTAAAAAAATCACAACTACATGATAAGGTAACATTTTAAAATTTAAAAATGTTGTGAAGCCTGTTATTAAAATTTGCTACTTTATATAAGTTTGAAAACATCAAATTATACACGTTCATAATTAGGTACATAATTAAAATCAATGACGAAATTTACACAACAAAAACCTTGATAAAGTTTAAATTAATCAGTAAATAATTGCAGATCATATGGAGATGATGATGAATTAGAATAATTTATAGACGTACGGGGTGTCCTACCGAGTATAAAATAGGTCATTTGTGTTAAAAAATATCTGATTTGTTCAATAACTGATCCAAGTCTATTTTATCTGCATGTTTCGTTATATAACTGCAATAAGGGTAAATTTCATCCCAAACATTTTAAAGGACACTTAGAAACCTGATTATCAGTTTTTGAGTATATGCGAAATATGGCACATTTGTGGGTGGTTTGACGGTATTCATTGAGGATTTTTCTCATTTAGCCGGAAGCCTTTAATCCAAATTATTAAAATTATACCTTTACATATTCCCAAATGTGTATAAATGTAATCCAAATACTAGAGATGGCATCATATCATTCTCGATATCAGATAGTTAGTCTTGATAAAAAGTGCATTCGTGGAAAAACTTATGAAAACTTAACTTGAAGATGAATTTGGATTGTTTACAAAGTAAACATGTTACTTATTATCTTCCAGAATAGACTTGAAATGTCTTTGAATACTACAAATTGTAGTGTAATAAATAATACATACGTACTATATTTTCGCATACATATCCGTTTCCAAATTTTCTGATCATATCAAAAATATGCCTGTTTCGCTTTTGGTGGGCCTCCCTGTATGTGCGTATTCATAATTAAATTTATTATTTTCGTCTAATTGTTTATACTTGAAGTATATAGTAGTAATTGGAATAATAGAGGTTGAATTAAAATATTTTTTTGGAAAACTTCAATATGTATTAGGTTCTCAAGTGCTCAATTATATTAATTTAAATAATAGATTGGAACAAAGAAAATTGTCAAATCTTGGAATTATATACTACAAATTAAAATAATTATACTGCCTTGTTAATATTTAATTTGTATTATGCGGTAAAGGCTTTATAAGAAATAAATGTTTTTTTAATTTATAAGAAAAGCCTTTGTTCTGTGATACATTTCTTCAGATACCCCACTCATTAATAATTTCCTAACAAAACATTTACATGAATATTTACTATCTACGTGGGTATCCAATATTCCCATTTGGACAAAAGTGCTTTTGAATGGTTTTTCTCTTCGCTTACTTCAACGTGAATGAAAGAATGCTCATGATGGCAGAATTCAATTAATTGGGGGGCATATAATAGGAATGTTGTTAATTTATTTTCTTAGTGACAAAATTTATAGCATGGAAAGCCTGGAAGAATCCAGAGCAATATGTGATTTTAGAAAAATGGAATTAGATTTAAGAAGAATTCGTTTGTGTTCCGTCGAATTGTTCAGCATTTTTGATGGATTTTTTTCTTTAAGGAATACCTAGTCGTGAATTGTGATTGATTCCTCTTCATCGTCAATGGTGAGTCTAACAACTTTCGGATTCAACTGTGCACTCACGACTACCGTTTGGAACTGTTATAAGGGAATTATTCGTACATTCTAAACAAGCAATTTTCTGAATAACCTTTAGATTGGGAATAGGAAAAACGAGGTATTTATGAAATGTTAACGGTGCGAAAAATCAACAACATTAATTTTCTTTGCTTGGACGCGGTACCTACTAAAAGGAAGCATTAGAATGTAATGTCTAAATAAGTGGTGTTTAATTGTTATAATTCGTTAGATGTTTAGAAAGATTAAATTACATTTATTGATTGAATGACTGTAAACGAACAGCTTATTATGAAATTAGATCAACTAAATATTTTAAATACAAAAAACTTGATCCGAGTAGGCCATTAAAGATGTCCTATTATGTATTTTATAATGAAGAACCACCAATTAGTTACTAAGCAGTTCCTATAATTAAAATTGCGGGAGTCAATTTTTCTAACAGCATAGGAATAATAAGTGTGGAATCGACAGCAATTAAAGAAGCAGTCACTACGTGTAAAAGCTCAATCCTTGACTTCTGACTATGTTTACCTTATAAAGTATACTTTACAATATTCAGGTTGCTTGAAAATTCCAATTAATCTTTTCATTTCGTTTCACTTAGATTATTCTTTTGGTAAATATTAGTTTTTTAACTTCGCCAGGAGGTGTATGTAGGTGAAACAAACAATAAATTATTAGTAGAAGTATAAATTTTAGTCAAAAAATTATTTACAGTTTTTGAGATTTATTCCTTGTCATGTTTAACATTTGAAACTTTGAAATTATTTAAATTTGATACTAAAACATACAAAATGTGGGTAAGTATCCTATTTTTGATTAATTACGTGTCAAATTAAATCGTTCGTTTTGTAAAAGGTGATTTTAATCAAAATACCTTACAACTCGTGAGTTCCAAAAAATTTTTATGGTGATGTAAAGTTGTATTCCATGCATTGCAATATTGATAACTTTTACTAATATATCATTAACATATCTGCAAATCTAATCTTAACAGCAAGTGTTTTGAATAATAATTGCACCGCAAGTTCGTGTTATTTGAAATCAGTTGTAAACTTAGAATGGATAATAATAGAAGTAACGTTAAAATTCTTGAAATAATAATCAAAAATTGATTTGTCTACAATAAATATCGATAAAAAATCTTTAACGAATTCATAAAAAGAGCGTTTGTATTGATGATAAAAATAGCTGCGAACTATATAAGGAAAGTAGCATCGGCATCTCTAATTTCCATAAAATTAATTGATCGTCATTAGTTTATATAATATCTTTTCCTTTTTTCCATGCATACTATACGAGGAAATTAATAATATTATAATAATTTGTGCTTTTCAAGAAATTGCGATAAACTCGCTCCATAATATTGCATCATTGAAATTTAAAAAATTCCGCATGGTTCTAACGAAAATAAAAATTTTTTAAATTCATACATTTTATTTTTATTTAAATCTTTGGTATATAAATTTTTTTCGTGCGTATGAGAATTGGAAATGATTATAAATTTAAAAATGGGTAGGTACCTACTTAAAATTATTAATTGGTATAACAAAAAGATTTATAGTTGTGATTGTACAGCGATTGATGTGAATAGATTCAACAACAATAAAACTGCGGTAAGCTTTGTTAGAAACACGTCGAAAGCTAATTTGTTCATATATGATACCTGAAGCTACATTATTTTAGTTGCATTATAGTTGATTGTTTATATAATAGCAGCAATGAGCCGATCAAAATATGAAAGTAATTTTGACAAGTCATGTAATTGAGGCTTGAAAATTTACTTTGATGTTATCTAGTAAATTAACCAAATGGTGAGTTTCTTAGTGACCACTATTAATCATTACATTAAATTTTCTTATTATAAAAAATAAATTATAAGCGATTGCAGAAATAACTTTTAGCAATCTAATATTAACAAAACATATTTTAAACTTCTTCGACAATTTAATTTTGGTCTTCTTATACCTATCTACCAACCATAAACATAAATTTTATGCAAATTTTTTAATTTGACGTAATTATTTCGGTACATATTTATTAATGATTCTGCACATTAACAACAAATTTAAAATTATAAGCAATTAAATAACTAAATCGATTCGTTAATTATTAACAATAAATTTAATCGCTTGGCATTATCAGTTCGGCAGTAAAATAATTTAATATATTAAGTGGAAATTAATTAAAAATTAACAAATTGTATTGCTAAACAATTAAGTAAATGCAGTAGGTGTTGCTATTTTAATTACGTTTTTTTACTTTGTTCCTGTTTTGTTCTTATTGTCCTGGCAATATTAATAGCATTACAAATTTTAGTAGTTGATAATAATGTTGAATAAAATATTTTTAAAGGTTACAAGTTGAATAAAATTTAAAAATTTTATTACAATTTTAATGAAATTGGGATAGTTTAGCTGATGATATCTTGAAAAGACAAAACCACTTTGCGCAATGGGGTCCTAGACTAAAATGTAAGTTAGAAAATTTTCAAATTTCATTATAATCGTAATAAAATTTTTAAATTTTATTCAACTTGTAACCTTTAAAATATTTTATTCGACATATAATTTCACAAGTTAATAAACATTTACAATTGTTAATAATAATGTTAAATCTTTTAAAAATACAACAGAATTTTAAATAAACAATTTTATAGAAAATTAAATTTAAATAATTTTCAATGATAAAAAATATTAACTGAACATACTTACTAGTGGAAACTATGTTAAACATTTACGTTCTCTGAGAGGTCGAAAGTTAGTTAAAAAGAAATAAACAAAATTCTACAATTTGCACAGTTCGTGTTAAGCTAAGAAAAAGTTTTCAAAAAATGAAACATTCGTCAGAACTACGCAAACCTGCCGAAGATGTTAAGACGAAATTCATAGGAAAGTTTTTATTTTGCTACTTAAGTAAACCTAGCACTCTCATTTCTTCAAAATCAAAAATGAATTTAACCTAAAATTTGTGCTAATTCAATAAATTACTTCATTCACAAGCATTGTGTTCTAACAGTTTTGGTAACTGTCAACAATGCACTTCCATGCTTAAATGTCATTGGCTAAATTAATTTTCTTTAAAGTTCCCACTTTACGTATTTACTATTTTAAAAATATTAATTATTACTGAAGATCCGAACGGCAAATAATTCTTAACTTAAATTAACTTGACTTAATTTGCATAAACTTACTACCGTGGTTCTTAAAGATTGCATTAAATCTTTGCAATTCAAAAAATTATTTAAAAACTAGCCCTTCCACTTCTTATATCCTCCAAAATATTAGCTCAATATTTCAAACTGATATTTACAGTCATTTTTTAAATAAACCCGAAAACTGTTACTGCAAAAATAAATTAACGCTCAGACAAGCTGTGAAAAAACATCTTTTGATTTTTCGTGTGAAATCACAAAATCAAATATTGAATTTTTATGTTTTCAACTTTAAGATCGACGAAAACATATTATATTTCAGTAACTCTTTGTAATCTTAATAGAAAAAACTAAAGCATTTATACTTAGTGCTTTTTTAACTGATTGATTGCGAACTCAGATTTGCAAGATTCAGATTTTAGGTCAGATTTCCAATACTCAAAATGGCGGTTTTAAAATGGTAGCCTTAAACCTCAAAAAATTACCACCTTTTTAGGTAAAGACAGATATACTAAAAAACCAATTATTCAAACACTGAAAGGCCAATTTCATTATTTTTACAAATGTCAATTTTATTTAAGAACAAGAAACGTGGTACGCAAAGTGAAAAAACTAACCACGAGAAAATTACGTCAATAAATACACGTGAAATTTGATAATTTAAAAAACCCGACATATTTCCAGTTTTTGTTTATACAAAATTTAGCATTAGTTAACCTTTAAAAATTGCCGTGATAATTTTAGACAAGAAGAATAAATAATTTGGAAGATGTTGAATACGATAACAGAATAGAAAATTTTGTTTGTACCTACCAATCACATTTACATTATAGAAAATCAGGAGGTCTATTATTTAACTGTAAAAATGTTGAAAGATTTGCGATTTATAATCAACTTTCCTAATTAGTTAAAAATTACATTTTTTATGATTAATGATTTTTAAATTAACCGACAAATTATATAATTTCGAATTCAAGTTCCCATAATCTGATATTATTAATTTCATCACTACAGGATGTTGTAAATAAAAGTTTTAAAAGGTTAAATTTAAAAATTATGAGACGATTTATAATTTAATAGGTAAAATAAAAAAATTGAGATTTTCCATTTCACAGTGTTTCATAAATTGGCAGGATATTTTTGATGTTATTTTATATCAAGAAATAACCTGATGAATATATTTAAGTACACTAATTTTAGGTTCTAATAAGTTATGATAAACTTAAAGATATAAAATTACAACTCGCTGATAGTTAATTTAAATAAATTATCAAAAGTAAGAATTCTATAAACAAGCAAAGAATGTAGTTTCAAAATTTTTTGCACCAATCTCACACCTTAAATTATTTAAATATTTCTTAATAAATTTAATTTAGTAGTTTTATAATTATTTAGTAAGTAAATAGTGGGTAATAATCAATAATAGTAGTGTTAGGTACATGAATACGTAATAATTCAACACATTTAATCCAAAAATTTTGATAAATGAGGTCAGGGTTTTCATAATGTGACGTAAATATTTCGTCATTACACTCTTTAAAGGTACCTAGACAATTTAATATGAACTGTTATTTGAAAGCCATCAATCATTTCAATAATTTACAATATTATTTCAAGAATAGTAACACAATAAAATTTTATGGCTATTATGAAAATTGTTGAATTTTCCGATGTGTAAATTGCGAAAACCGTTTGTAAAACTATTGTAAATAAGAAAAATGTCTTCATTTCTCTTCGGTCTTATAATATCCTGCCTGCCTGTTAAAAATCGTTTCGACGTTTAGACCCCACGGCTGCCTACATCCGGTAGGAAAATTGTGTTTAATTTTGCTATTGTATACATAGTTTTACCAAAAATGACACCTAGTACTTTTACCGCACACATATTAACTCTCGATGGTTTCCAATCTGTGAGTTCTGCAAGTTGATTTCAAACAGTTAGAAAAACTTTTGCGAATGTGATTGTAAAATACAGCCACGATAGCAACTGGTTGAATTAATTACTGAGAGTTAGACGGTGGTGTATTATCATCGTATTCAATCAATCGATACGTTCACAATTTAACGATGTTATCTATGTCGTACTTTTTTTAGATTAAAATAAAAATTGGAAATTTTAGTTAATTCAAGTCGCGTTGTCGATCATATCACTTTGAGCGTGCATTTTATAAACATAGTGGTTAGTATGCTAATATTAATAATTGTAAAGAGGTAATCTCTTAAGTGGTCGTCTTTTTAAAATAAGTAAATACAAAAATTACAATTTATTTTTATTTTATTAGCTTGAAACGATAAACTGTGCGGTTTCGTATTTTAAAACGGTTGCCGATGTTATTTAAATTGTTTATAATTCAGATTACTTAAAGAGTATTTAAGTGCTACCGATACATTTTTTTTAAGTCAACATACTCATAATAATTAAATAATACTAAAATACAAATAAAGGAATACATTTTTTTGTGTACTGTAATTTAAAGAGATTTTTATTTTACAGGCAGAATCATAAATCAGATCTAAAGATATAAATGATTGATTTCGTATTTTATTAGCGTTGATAAATTTAAAAGTTTTGTTTTTCTTTTAACGACTATCCGCATCAGGTGAATTTAAATTAGGCGCTATGAGCTACGAGTGAAAAGTACATAATCATAAATTAAAATTTTACAAAAATTCAGCTATAGCACTTATGACTCAACAAAATTTTTTTAGTAAATCATCTGGTTACTTTTCAAAATCGAATAATAGTCTTCTGCATGAAATCGTTGCGTTGTCTGAGTGTGACCTAGAATTTAATTAACAATAATTGCCAAACAAGCAGCTTTAATTAAAAATAAAGTTCTTATACACCTTGATTAAACAATTAATGGCAATAAATATTAAATAATTAATTAAATTTATTAATTCGTTTATGAACACCACATTATATTATACTTAGGATAAAAACAGAATTAATTATGGCGTGTTAAGAACAATAAATTGTTCAGATTTAATTTTTATTACTTTAGAGTAACAAATAACTAGCAAAACTATAAATTAATTTATTACAAGGTTTGTAACAGCGACGGTACTTTGTAAAACTAATTGATATTTAATTTGTCACGTTTTGTTGGAATTGGTGTAAATCGTAAGTCACCTTTTAACGTAAAGTTTTCCTGCTCAATTTAAATAAATATGGGCTAAATATACATATGTATGTATATTGCGAAACTGTGAAAATAACATAAATCAATCAAAGTAATAAAAATATATATGGAATTTTCGACATTCGAACTAGGAAAACTTCGAACGACACAAGTAGTACTTATAGAAATTAATTCGAATTATAGAAGTTTTGTTGCAAAAATTATGTTTAACAACGGATGCTGAGTATCTTAGTTTTACAAACTACCACGCTTGGTATAAAAAAATTATAAGTTTCCTCAGATCAGTAATGCCAATTTCTTGTTTAAATGCATGTACAATAATAATAACAGGAAACTGCAAGAAACTGTAACTTTTCTAATTTGATTGATAATCTTGCATTAAAAAATCACTTGCATAGTAATTTGTCTATTCATATGTATATAATATGTAAATATATTGTATATGTGGGATTATCTGGGGTAACCCATCGCACTCTATAAAGGTAGTATATCAGAACATCCATAACAGAAAATCTTGTCGTCTCCTATTTGTCATTCATTTGGAAACATTACTTCTTGTTCATATAAACTTTTTCGATTATTCCATAAATAGTATTCTCTTCTACTATAGCTCGAGAACAATCTTATCTTCTTATTTTTTTAATTATCTAAAATTTACAATAAGTTGCCTGATGATGGCGAGCTTTGGAATCACCGAATTTTGGAAGAAAGGCGGACATCCTTGTTCTATACAGTGCAGATGAACTTATTTGGCTGCCTTTGGTATAGGTATGTATGTACATATTATGTGCTTTTCTTGAAGATATAATTATTTATGTTCAAATTTTTTTCTCATTATATAATATTATTTATAATTTTTCCGAAATAAAAATGTTTATTATTATATAATATTATTTTTAATAAATATAAATTTATGTTAATCTGTAAACTCATATTTGTATCTTTTTTCCTTTAAAACACAACTTAAAAGTAAATATAGTTGCTATTAGGATTATTTTTGTTATACGGTTGAAGAATTCTTTAATATGTTCTTTTTTTGTTCTGTATAAGTATGTAATTATGATAATAATAAATAAACAATTACAATTTTATCCATCATTTCATGATACTTTACACATTGGCATGGTAATAATTGTGATTCGTGGTTTTTAATGAATTTTACTAAAACAAATTCTATTACTTTTCCAGATTTCCTTTGATTAAAATTAAAAATTTTAACCCAAGAAATATTACAAATTGCAATATATGATAATGTAAAATACAAATTGGAAATAGTATATTGCTTAATAAGGAGCAAAAGTAGAACTTTTCGTTGCTAACTTTTTGTAAACTTTTTTTTCTTCAAATGTAAAAAATTTATTTCTTGAAACTATACTTTTACTTTAGTGCTTCCCACCACCAGTACTAAAGTAAAACAATTGAATACGAGGGATATTCATTTGCTTTGTTCGTATATGGAGTATTTATTAGTTATTTGAATATATCTTAATAGTGCTTCCCCGGCCCCCCAAACGTTATTAAAAGTTTAGGACTTACTTTAGGATTAAACTTTATCTCTTAGATTATTATGGATACGAAATCACTTAACTCGGGTCAGCAATATCACTTATGCCCAATTTCTTCACTCATAGTTATCTTGAAGTTAGCAAAATTTAGGTTAAATTAACGAAATAACCGAGGGGTCAACCGCTAGAGGAAATCGTATACAATTAACTTCACATTTCACGTAATTTATGATAATTCTTCATACTTCTTCGTACTTTATATAATTCAGCAGTAATTCACGGGATTTCACGTACTTCACCGTACTTCGTCAACAATTCACGGTACTCCATCTAATTCATCGATACTTCATTGTATTTCACGTACATCATTAGTATTTCAGAGACTCACCGAGATTCCAAAATTTGAGCAATGGAGGGTGTTCCACACCCCCCGGATCGAGTAGTTTACTTTTTATTTTGTTGCAGAGATCTGCCTCCCGGGGGTAAGGAATTTATAATTACGCAGTTTATAATTAATTGTCAAATTACGAATTAAACACATTTACTTGGCCATAGCTAATTTTATTAAACTTGAGATATGTTTAAATATTTAATTCACTTTTAATAAAAATAAATTATTTAAACCGGGGAGTCTGGGGGGTGTGGAACACCCTCCAGTGCCTCTGCAACGGGAGATCTTCAGTTTACTTCTGATAAAAAGTAAACTACTTTGTCTGGGGGTTCTGCATGTTCTTCATTCCAAAATGTGTGCACTGGAGGGTGTTCCACACCCCCCAGACCCCCGGATTGAATAGTTTATTTTTATCAGAAGTAAACTGAAAATCTCCCGTTGCAGAAGCACTGGAGGGTGTTCCACACCCCCCAGACCCCCGGATCGAATAGTTTATTTTTATCAGAAGTAAACTGAAGATCTCCCGTTGCAGAGGCACTGGAGGATGTTCCACGTGAAGTACTTCATGTACTTTACATGAGATGTCATGTACTTCATGAGATGTGTACAAAAAACTTCACCAGCGGTTAACCCCTCGGAAATAACCAATCAGACGACAGCAAAACAAATAAATCAATCATCTCATTAGTTATTTTGTCAATTTAATCTGAAATTTGCTAACTTGTAGATAACTACGAGTGAAGAAATCGGGCATTAGAATTTTTTGATAACAATGTAACACTCAAACAAAATTCTATTTTTTTTAAATGTTGTGTGGTTCACAGATTATAAATAATATGGCGCAACTTGATTTTTTTTAATTTAATTAAAGTACTCCTATTTGTTAATTTGGATAATTTGTTGGCAATGTTGAATTAAAATATTTCATGGATCTATGGTTTATTTCTACCCAAAGTTTGGAAATCGTTTTTTTACGGTCCACCGAGCCATTTCTGAGGACAGTCCACTTGGAAGATCTAAATAATAATAATAAGTTTTTTATTTAGCAACAGCTAAAGTAGAAACTTTTATTTTTATTTTCTTCAACTTTTCCTTTATGTTTTAAACTAACTATAATTACTATGCCATTACTTTAATCACAAGTAAATGTTTTTAACAAAACAATCACATTTTGATTTTGCTTATACATATTTTGGAATCATTAATTTTGTAATAATGTCGTTGGTTAAGCATTTGTAGAGCAAAACGAAATTTTAACTGCAATATCGACTTTCTTTAATGGAATTTTTGGGCAAATACTTGTAGAATATTTTTTAATTGTTCTTAAATTCTGATAGATATTTCTCATTTGAATATTAACAGAATCTAGGTTGTCTAAACTACACATTATCCCATAGATAGGGTATTCTTTACATGGGCTCGGGGGTTAATCAAGCAAGAATTCTTGTGTGCAGTCGCTGAGAATTCTCTGGAAATTTTTTAAAATCCAAAATAAGAAATTTTGAGAGAATTCTAAAAAAATTCTTTATTTTGAGAAATCTTTTATACGTTTAATTTTGAATAAATTAACCCATCGAGGTATTACAGAGGGTGGGTTATTGTGAGTTTTGGAGTTACTAATTGTATATTAGTTTTGCAATAAATAGAAACATTTAAACGTAATAATAATTAAGAAATAAAATTACAATAATTGCTAGTCAAATAACTGTTGGGTGTAATATTTTTTTATAAATAGATACATTCAAATGCCGCACAATAATATTAAAGTTAAACAACATTATTTTACGGAAAATACTGTATTTTATCATTTTTTTTAAACAGACAACACGTATGTGAAAGAGATTGCTGTTATTTGCATAAAATATTAAATTCCGACAATGTGTACAAAGTATTATTAAAAAATACAATGTAGCGTATATTTTTAGGGCTAAAATAAAAAGTATTTTATATTATTGCAAACGGTTGCTGTGCCTTCGGCATTGCCGCGGCTCATTAAAAATATCCCTGAGCCATAACAACTTTTGAAAATGTAGATACTTGAGCCATGAGGTTTGGGTAGTTGGAGACAATAATTGATCTATATTTATGCGATGAACATAAACCGAATATTTTCCAAGAAGAATTCATCTCCTTGAACTCTTTTTTCTTAAATCAACTTTGCTTTAGTAAACAGAAATTTTAATGAAAGCCAAATAGTTTCTTAATTGAGAAAGTTTGGTTTCATTTTTGAAAATGCGAGAGCGTTACACAATATCATTGAATTAAAACGGTAGTTACATACCAATCGCTACTAGTAAGATAAATACAAACACATTCAATGTAAAATAAAGTCATTATGATAACCGTGGTTTTATTAAATACTTATTAGAAAGAGTAATTAATTCTACACACTCTCAATGAGCAATTGTATGAAGCTGCAGTTACATTGATAGAACTTGACATAATTCAATATAAAAATAAAAGTTGTACTTGATCTACAAATTTGTTTAACAACACACATAACTCTTAAATTGAAATAACTAATTAGTAAAAACATAAAATTAAATTCAAATTATAATTTATGTAAAAGTAATAATTTATAAAATATTTAAATAATGTTCTTATTACGCGTTAATATTCAAGTTCTCCTACGTAAAATAAGTAAGTTTATTAAGATAGACGTTAAACTGATTACATGGAGTTAACATTGGACTTCTGAATATCAATACCTGATAAACTAAATCCATAATGCGGTAATGAATTTATTATTATTTAGTCGGATTAGTATTTTTTGAATCAAACAAAAACAGCTTATCTTGTAACACCATTATTAATAAATTAAATTATACATTTAATAGCGACATCAAAACAAAGCTGTAATAATAATTTATCTACATCCTATATATTACTATATAATTTCCCATTTAATTTTTTGCATAAATTTGCATTTCAATATGACATTTTTGTAATGTACCAACAGTCTAATATTTCATAAAACAAATAAAAATTAAGCACGATAAATATATTATATATTATTATACATACATACTTGTGCTGGTATACATATCATACAATAATTTTATTACGCACATATAATTTTACGGCTGAAATTATCGTAGGTGTTTACAAGCTCGATATGATTACCATTAGTGCATTTTGTATGCCACAAGTTGTCAATTAATAATTATAAATCACGTAGTAAGATACTTGGAAAAATATTCAAGAAAAGTAAAAAATATCGTCCTTTTCAGCGATCACGTTGAACCGTATTTCAGAAATAAGTCAATTAGTAAACCTACGATAGGTTTATTGATAGACACAAGAATAATACTAAAATTAGCTACTTCTGACGAATTATTAATTGGCGGTGTCCCGCAAGGTAAATAAATTAACTACGACTATAAACAAATTTTTTTGTCAAATTATTTTTAAATATAAGATGCTTGGAGGTTTAACTCCGGCATGGTTACAATTGTCCAAGTAGGTGGTATTCATATATCTGATAAAAGCCGCTTATGATTACATAGTAGAATTGCGGTGTTCATGATTTATATTAATGGTGTATACATGATAGAAAATTACGATTCGTATCGTGTGTGGCAAATAGCACAATTTTGCAGTAACATTATTATTTAAAAAATTTAAACAACTTATTTCAATTTTTTTTTTTTAATAAACAATTAATATTTCCTGTCTTGTCGCATAGACAAGATCGCGCACTTGCTTAAATAATTAATAAGCTTACAAATTATATCAACAATCTAAATGTTATCTGTTTTAGCACATCTAAAATCATCTTGAAAACCTTACTTTCTCTTCATTCTGATAAATACATTTTTAACTGATAAATTTTTAGTTACCGTTATTATTTTTATATGTATAAGCAATCAAAACTGTGGAATAAAAATTTTGCATTTAGAATTATTATTATAAAATTACCTTGGATTGGAAGAGTCTTTTAAAATTATCCCTGGTATATCTAGGTTCTTGTAACACAATATTAGAGCACTGTTTAAGTTGAGCAAGGTGCAATCGTTCCCTTAAATTTTCTTCCTCCATGCTCGACATGGGGATAAACGATTTTCGGCGTCTAGCAAGAAGTTCGTCCGCAGCTTCTTTACGTAAAACTGAAGCCGTCGACGTCGCCGCGACCTCGACGCCATCGTGTTTAGGTTTGTTTTCTTTTAATGAATCACTCATGCCATTTGGTACATCACCAAGAATCATTGTTTCTGTTTTATTTTTAAAATCTTCACTTCCTTTAATAACTCTTTTTTTGAAAACACTTAATCCATTATTGTTGTTACTGATGAGCAACACTTAAAATTTCACGATTAAAAAGATATGTATGCTAAAATGATAATATGAAACATGCGGTTTCTGCTAGTTAGTTAAAAATGACTGCAAAAAAGATAGCCTTGATTGAATGATTTAAATTTATATAATTGCGAATATTGGAAAAAAGTTTTACAGAGGAGAGGTTAAAGATTTAATTTCAGAAAATTCATATACGCATTTTACTTTCTTCGAAATCCCTACTGACACGTAAGTGCATTAACTAGATTTTTGTAATTTTGTTTTACTAGTTCTTCTACGGATATGCGCTTGCGTAAGTAACGGTAGCAAAAGACGAACTTAAAAAATTTCACAAATATACACTAGTACTTCGCGTTAATACACGGTAGACTGACAAGATGTTAATCCTATCCAGTAGGCCGGCTTTTACCATTCACCTGTACACAGGGTGGGAATTAAAAATCGAAAGAAGTGAGCAAATTTTTCTAATAGATACGTAGGTATTGACGATACGACTTGATCCACCGCAGTTGATCGCACATCAATCATTTGATCAGACGTGATTTACGAAAATTCAAACATTTTTGAAAATTTTTATTTGTGTATATTTGACGTGGTGATGTTTTGTGCTTTTTTCGCAGTGGGTGTTAATCGACATACGAGACAAAATTTATTTTTTTAAAACATCACCTAATTTTTGCCTGTGAAATTTTTTAAAAAATATGTGAACGTAATTTTTGGTGATAAAGAATAAATTTTTGTGTGGTGAAATTAAAGAAATTATTACAGATAGATAAACCTGAAAAAATAAAATTTTAAACGCCGATAACATTTTTCAGAAATTTTACAGAAAATTAAATAAAATAAATTTTTAGTTGAAAAAATAATTAAGATTTATGTCCAAGTATTTTTAAAAGTAAAGTTGTTATGGTCGTTTCCTTTCACTGATATTATTGGTCCCCTTCTCATAATAAATATTCCAGTATCCCCAAAAAAGTGCACTAATCTGCTATTAACCAGTAGTAGAAAGAGAAACCGAAACACCTTCCACTACCATTAATTTATTGTATTGATTGATTATGTTATTTATGAAATTTATTTATTGCGTTTCGAATTATAAAATTTGAAACTAAGTTTTAAAATTTCTAACAAGGAAAAACATTATTCAAAATTAAAAACAAATTATTTTCATTTGATATTCTTTCTTTTTTTATGTTTTCCACATCTTCGTAAAACCTGCTTTAATGGTAAACCAATACTGTTCCTACGGCAAAAATTAAAGAAATTTTGTTGTATTGTATAAAATTCAATAAGATGCACAAATCGTGACATCCCAAAAGTAGGTACTGACAGGTCATGATTATAAAATTGATTGGTTAAAGCTATTATAACATTTTTTTAAAAAAACGAAAAAGTGAATCCTTTTTTACTTAACCACTTGTTTGTTTAAGTTTTTATTAACGGAGAAAGGAAACTTTTTATATTGTTACCTTTCTGACAACCAAATAAAATTAATTGCTATGCTGGTTATTGATGCATTCTGCAGTTATCGATTTTGAAATAAATTTTAATTGTTACAGGAAAATTCGTTAGATATTTTAATTTTATAGCACCAAGCTTACCGTAATGTCGAAAACAACTTAGAAGATATCAATAAATAAAATTTGGGCGTATTCAATTTGACCACTTTCTAAATTTGGAGCGGTTGGAATTGCTTTTTAGTTGTCAAATGTGTAAATGTTTGATTTGTTGCCGTCGTAATTTTTATCCAACAGATTTTGTTAAATTTAGATATTTACCGTGATTAACACTTTTGTAGGTAGGCATTTATTGTACGTTCTCGTAGGTAATTACATTATTGATTTATAATATTATGTGTTTAAAAAATAAAAACCGATATACTATAATTAAAAATAATTATTGATGGTTTAACGCAGGTTGACCGATTTTCAACATTTGAGTACTTCAAAGTGACATTCATTAGCAAATATTTTATTGATTGGGGGAATTCTTTTGCAAAATGGACATCCAATTGCTTAAAACATACAACCAAAAAGTTTAAATTTCAAAACAAATATTTAATTCAATTTTAAGTTTATTTAAGCTAAGAAATTAAAAAAAAATTTGATAGGCACATTTTCAAAATTTCGATCCAAATTATTTTATTTTCAAAACGATATAAGCTTCACTTTATATGAAGTTTTATGAAGAATTACTTAGTTCGAAGAAAATGGCTATGCATGGGATAAAAAGTGATGCTGTGTTAATGACAAGGCCTGCAGAAATTGGATTTCTTTAACAAATACATTGTGCTTCTCTGTTTTAGATCGTTTACTTAATGAACTGTGGGCCAGATAAAGTTAATGATTTAAATAAATCCTGATTGATTTGTACCTACGTTCTACTTTTTAGAATTTACGAATGTTTCCAAACACACGTACTCTCCAGAACTGTTTTCCAAAAAAGGTAAAGTATAGCTATGTCGCGCCGTGAATAAGGTAGTCTAATAGCTTGCCGTGGCAATAAGAATGGAATCTTTTTTATTTTGAAAGCAAAAAAATTATAAGTTAACAGACTGGAGTGCCATTATGTTCCTTCTCTAATGCTGTTCATGGTCAACAACTAATAAGTCCCCCGTACATGTACATATGTATATGAAGAAATTTCAAACCGCATATTACAAACGTAATAGACAAGTTCACGAGGTTAAAACGTTCGATACTAAACGACTCTCCCTCACCCAAGAAAACTTGAGACGAATAATTGTATTTTATGGTATACTTTACGTTTCCAAAAGGCAATAAAAAAGTGAAATGAATAATTTAAAAACTTACGTCCCAATTTTTGTCGCATCAAGTGTCCCCTATTTCAGATTTTTCAGCTATAGTTTAATTCAAACAGTAGAAAAGCTTTCTGTTTACCCTAACAGAAATTATATTTTTTATATCTGTTACTGGTACGGTGTGGTCCAGTTATCATAATTATAAAGGACCGTAATGAAGGTTAAACTGGTTAATGCTGAAAATTGGCCAACCGGAAATGATCGTTTATATCGGCAAATTAAGTTGTTTCCAAATATTTTTAAAACTGATTGCTTCAATGGAAATTACAAAACATGTCACTGGACCTTCAATTTACTTAATTTTTAAACCAGTCTTGAATAAAAATATTCGTACCGAGTGCCGGTGCTATAATTCAAACTTAACTCTTTATTTTTTTATTATTCATAAGTCACTGGAACTGACAAGTTGTAGTCCCATTATAGTTAACTCAATAAACAAAATACGCAATTTGATGTGAGAATCATTAATCTTACTGTTAATATTTGTGTTCCAGTTATGATTCCAAGATAATTGACAGCTTTGTTCTTCTTATCTTGGTCGCTGTTGCAATAATTATTAATGTGAATACAAATTGCGAAACATAACGAATGTAAAAGCTTTGATTATTATCTGAAAGTATTCAAATCAATATTTTACACTATTGAAAACATGTTTGTTAGCTGTACTTCTATTATTGTTAACAAATTGCTTTAAATAAAAATTCAAAGCCGACTCGTGCATTGCAAATGAAGATATCATAAATACCTGTCACAATTCTTGAGTAAATACTTATGCCATAATTTCGGTTTTAAAAACTTGGAAGTTCTCAACTTACTATATCGATAATATGCAAAATGCCCCGATCGGTCACGTTGCATTGTATTAATAAAATAACTAAGCTATTATTACTAACTACCTATTAAACAATTACTGAAAATTTAAATTTATGTATTGGCTTTTAGCTTATATTAGGTGCACATTTATCATTAATAAATCGACGTTTCAGAAAAGAGCCTAAAGCTGACGCGCGAGACCAGTGAAACAGCAGGTTTTAGTCTGAGCTGCAAAACTAAAAATATGAACTGATGCACTCACTATTTCAGTTATTGCAAACTTAATAAAAATTGTAGCAAAAAGTATAGCGAATTGTTATGAGATGTCAACATTTATCAATTTCTGTAAAATCAAATATTTAAAAATTTTAAAATTAAAAACTGTTTTGATTATGTGATCACATTTTTTATAATAAGATAATCTAAAGCCACCCAAATAAAATTAGGAAATATTATACAGTAGGTTTATAGGACTACAGGATTTATAAGCAACTAAAATATGGAGAATAGACACTAATAGAAGAGTTGCAAGTAGTGTTCTTACAAAAAATCATGCTTGAACAAATAATATCGTCAGAGGGGAGAACGGGCATTATTCAAAAAGATACCAAAAATTTGTTGGAAAATTTCAAAAACATAACTTTATTAGCTTGCACTCTCAAATTGGTAACAAATTTAATCCTTCAAAGGCTAAACCAAGTTCTGTTAACGGAGAACAATTTGGATAAAGACAAACAGATCATCCACAGAGGCCGTTTTTACTTTCATCATTTTTATCATTGGGTCTTATGAATAAAAATGAGCATGTAGTTTATACTGCAATTTTGAAGTTGATACTTCAAATGATATGAATAAAAAATAGCGAGTAAATACTTACCTTGAGTAATTACTCTTATATACATATTTAGTAAGTATAATCTCACGTGTGGTAAGAATAAAAGGTAGTTAGTGCTCATTACAACCGAGTAATTACTCGCGATTTGTTGAGTCTGGTTGTTAGCAAACTCATGCAGTATTATGACTCAATTTATTCCTAATTTAAGAGCAAAGAAAGTGTATAAATGTAGAAAAATTAGTTGTGATAGTGATTACAAGGTTTTGTACAGATTTAGTAAAGAAAACGTTGAATGGCTAGCCAATTATTTCTTGGGCAAAGATACAGGAGAACGTAGAGGTGGTGCAATATCCAAACTTGATAAAATGAAAATATTTTTGAGATATATTTTGAGATATATAATATTTTGAGAAAATTATAGGAAAATACTCAAAATTCTTACGAATTCTATTTAGCATTCGTTACTTTAGTAATTTGCTCTTCACTATCACTGATAAATAAGAGCACAACTTGATATGAGCAGAAATGCAATACGAATAAAACCGCGTCACGCATTTCAAATGTTGCATCTTTTAATCAGGTATATAAGAGTATTTACTCCATATACAACACAAATACTGGAAACACATCAAGCATTTTTATTCATACAGTTTGCAGTATAAACTAATACTTCTTGCTCATACTCTCAAGTTTGTACTGAGTATAAACTCATTTTTATTCATAAGACCCATTATCATTAAACGTAAAAGGTTTCTCGCCGCTCGAAATACGTAAATGTTTTCGATGTAATCAACTGTTTGTCAAGTTCTCTTCAGCTTTGGTTTGCGATAATAATTTTGGAATACACTGCAATCATTCCTATAATAATTTCAATTAAAACAAAACTGTTTTTAAAAAACACCTGTAATTAAATCAGCAGTGAAATTATACACTGCAGATGTATTATGTCTCTGAAAATTTATAAGCAAACTTGGGGAAACTACAAAGAAATTCCAGCAAACTCTGGAAAAATTTATACTAACTCAGTAGAACTTCGAATAATTCGAGGGAACTCAATCCTAAAGAGAAACTCTTGGTACAAATTTCTCTCGGCTGTCCATTCCTTGTTAACAAATAAATAATAAAATAATAAAAATATTTACAAAAGATGTTTTAATTCTACTGCGTAATGTAGTTATTTCCTAATTTAAACCTAAAAATAGCATAAAATCTTCTTTCCGTATATAATAATCAAGAATAGTTTCCAATGAAATGAAAATGATTTTAAAATTACAGCAGGCAACCATCCATACGGTTGAGCATAAAGATTTATTCAATTAGGAACCGGATTTATATGCACACTAAAGATGTTAAAATTTGCAGTTCTTCTTTTTCTTCTACATTTCAAGGTTCATGCCCTAGCCTGTTCCTGTTTATTGTAAGCTAATAAGGATATATACTACACATACATTTTAACCTTTATACTACTGGAAAAGTACATGTGTACCTATTGCGTTTTATTGTGTTAATTTTAGGTTTAAGACGAAGATAGAAATTAGGACCTTTGTGACATCTTAAAAGTCAACAAAATGACACTTTAAAAACTTTTTCTAGTTTTTTAATAATGTACGGGGCAACCCAAAAGACCCTACAAACCTAATTTCAATACCAAAAACCACAAACTACTCTTTTATCTAAAATATGTAATTACATTGTATTACAAACAAAAGTATGGTTTTATTATAACATAAATAAAAATATTTCGATTAGTTGTATTAAACTGATTTGGAGCAATTGTTGCACTTATTCTTGTAATTATTGCTCTTGGTACTTGTTTATGAATGTTGTTTACAGACTGACTTTGAGCGTAATTCACAACTCTTGAGTGCTTTTCGTTGTTTGTGATTTGATTTGCGATATTTAAAGCAGCCTCTGTTTCATGTAAGTTGCATATTTGGTAATAGAACTCGCTTATTCTTGCTTACCGTATCAACCTGTGATGAAGTTATACATACGAGGGTAGTCCCAAAAGTGCCCGACCTAACAAATAAAACGCAAAAAATTTGAGAAAAATATCTTAATTTCTCAGCACAATCTTCTTTTAGCTCTATATGCTTTTTCCAGCAATGTTCAATAGCTTTAATCCCCTGTTTATAGTGAGAACCCCTGAGGTTCTCAAAATAGGCATCAGCTGTAGACTTCTCCACTTTATTGTTAGCAAATCTTTTCCTGCCGAATCATTTTTTTAAGTTTTTCAAGAGAAAATAATCCGAAAAGACCAAATCTTGCAAATAAGGTGCGTGAGGAAGCAATTCAAACTTTAACTTATCGATTTTTGCCACCGCAACAAATTATGTGTCAACTTGCACTGTCAGTACTTTTTTTCGCCAAATGAAGCACTTTTTTTCTTGATTTCATCACCGTTGATTTTGCCCTTCTTGAATGTAATTAATAAAATTATCTCACGTGCATCTCAAAAATCTAACGCCAGTTGCAGATGGAACTGTCTTCGCCTTCTGTGAAACCGATTCTCCCATTTCAATTCATTAGTTTGACTGTCCCTTCACCTCAAGTATGAAGTAATGGATCCAAGTTTCATCTATTGTTATGAATCGACGTTAAAATTAAGCTTTATTGCTGTGAAACAGTGCCAAACCTCGATTGAAACATCCTCGCGACGTTGTTTTTATTCCATTGTGAGCAAATGCGGCACCCAATTGTACGCACAGCTTTCTCATGTCCAAATTTTCAGTTTTTTGACAGCACTTATATAAAATACAGCACGTTTTGAAATGCCTGCAGTGTCTGCTTGCTTGAGCACTTTCAGTCGACGGTTTGTAGATTTTATTTTTACAATTTCTGGGGTGGTCATCTCACTGCGATATTCGACTTGACAGCTTGTACGACCTCCTTTAAACTTGGCCACCCAATATTTTACTGTTGTAAACCAAGAAACAGACTCCCTCAGAGTATAATCTAGCTCGGACCACATAATAATGGTCAATTTTTTCTATACCTACAAATTCACTGAGAGCGTTCACTATTGATGGCTGTCAGACAAATACTAAACAACGCAGCGCCTTCAAACTTAAGTTTTATAAGGTTGGTACTTCCTACCATCGTAATTTTTTTCAAAGAACTACCACCATTATAATATATGTGCATCAGATTGGGTACTTCTAGGCCTCGTATGCATCTACTAAATCCTTTGGACGCAGTAATCAAATCCAAGACTGTCCGCTCACCAAAATTCACATGACAACTACCTTCTGGAGACTTTCAAACGTAAAATTGTCTCTGTAATGGATAAACATTTTGGGCACCACATGGTCAAAAAACTTTTATGCTCTATTCTGCAGGCTTCCGTGAAATATATTGAGTAAATTTTGTGTGACCTCTGTAAGGAAAAAGCTATTTATCTACAGTAATACCTTCATATAGCTTGTATCCTCTTGTCAAGTTTCTGTTGAGTATAATGCAAATGTATTAAATCAGCTCAGTTTTTTCTGTTATTTGTGCGGCTTTACAAGTTTTGTAACTATTGAAACAAATAATACTGAGTAATAGTTGGAAACGATCCTACGACATATTAGCAAGAACAAGCGGTAAAACACTTAATTTTTGTAATTCTGTTAGTGGTTCTTTGTTTGATTTATATTTTCTTTCGATAATTCTTTAAATAATAATTTCCAGAAAAGCGTTCAGTTCTCTTTCCCATTCCATGATGGAAACATCTTCTGTTGTGGTTGTGTGTTAGCATTGAGATATTTGAGTATTAGCAAATTTTTTGTTTTCTAAGATTTTGTTTCTCTAAGATTGATGTCACACATCACGATGATAATAATAATTGATTTAAATATTTCTTTATTAGTTAACATATGAATTAACTTTGTAAAATATTGCGACTCATTGTTTGTGTTAAAGAAAATTAGGCATCTATGCCTTTTTTATTTGTCAATATCACAAGCGTTTCATCTGTAGTTTTCATATTCATTTTCATAAATCATATTCTTCAGTATACACAATTACAATTTCCAATTCAGCGTCAGACTTTTAAATACTTCACAGTCGGAAAAAAACACAGAATCTCATGATTCTGAAATTGCTCGCATGTATGCAGCCTATTAATGTATAGAATATTGAATGCAGCCTATTAACAAAAATTAAAAATAACGCACTTCCAATGCAAAATAATAGAACTCCTTCATATAGATTTCTGGTTGCACAGTAAAACTGTAAAATATTCGCGTGTAAAATTATAAAAAGATTAAAATTCTTATATTTTAACATAACAAAATTAAGAACTTATTCACACGACCTTACATAGTTTTGAAACAAACGACGTAATCATAAATGGGGTTTAAATATCTAAAATAGCCTTCTCTAACATTCTCCTTTGGAATCGAGGTTATATTTAAGTTTTCTATCCACAGCTACTAACAACAAGCTGTGCTGAAAGAAACGACGTTGCTATTTGATAAAATTCCAAACTCATATTTTACTTATTAAATATTGTATTAGTACATTTAATTTATTCGACAGCAAATGTAAGTCTAAAATTGGATCGTTATCATCTGAACTACCTTGGATTAACTCTGTAAATGAAAACATTAACATGTAGATTTTTGCTCAAACTAGGATTCCTCTTAGATACATACACATTATTTATAAATAAACAATCTTTTGAATCGTAATAGATAGAAAATTTTGTAAGCACATATTTCCTTTGGCATTCCAAGTTTCATTTTAAGGATGTATCTCTACCAATTTAATTTTACTCTAAATTAACTCTAAATTTTAGAAGCAAATTAATTTTTATACAGATGCTTTTAAATTTTTATTTATAATTGTAAATATTAAGTTTTATTAATAATAATCTATAGTTTATTATTATGTTTTCTCATTAATTAAATATAAATTTGGAACACCAATTTAGAAAAACCAACCCTATACCCTATTGAGAACAAAATTTTCCTGACTGGAAATTATTTCCAAAATATTTTTCGAATATTCAGTTTGAGATCTGTAAATTTATTTCTAAAGTTTCTACAAAGTTTACACAAGTGTCACACAGCCTTTGGGTTGAGTTATTGAGTATGAGGTGCAATTCAACAGTACAGCTAAATCAAAAAACCACCAAAGAACCTACAATAATAATATGGTATATTTTATTAGAAGTAACTAAATCAATTACCAGAAGTAACAAAGCTGAAATTCGTTGAGTTCAATTATTGAACTTCGGTCGAACTTAGTTGGTACAATCATCCCTAAAATACTTTTAATATTATCACCGCACTTTAGCATTTACTTGTCAATAAAGTTTTCATAGCTAAGTAGTCAAAATGCGTCAAATTGTAACCGATAATCAAAAATACACTTAATATCGTATAATATTACAAGTGATTAATTATTACAAGAGCCACTTGAAGAATTTTTGTAATATTTAATTTAATCTGTACTAATTTACAATAGACAAAACGGTTGGAGTACGCCAAGTGGGTCTTTTTCCTGTGATTATTTTACAAATGTTTTTAGAATTAGGTAGAGAACGTTAATACGAGTGGAATGTACTAAGGATGAATTCGATATTTGCAATAATAACGCCAAAAATCGATTTTAAAAATCACAAAATCGGGCAAATTATTCATTTTCATGACAGTACGTGCATTTCAATATGCATGAAAGGTGCTGGGGCGGGGCCTACTAGAGCATCGAAAAGTGGGGATTAGTCGCTCCCTGAGATCCGCCGCGTCAACTTGGAAACTTTTCGAGTTGGAGCCGCTTAAGGGATGTTTTTAATGAGTTTAGCACGTGTCAAAACCGCTCGAGCGCCGTACGAGCCCCGGAGGGCGAGGGCGGTCGGAGAATAGGTTTTGAAGTACAACCACCTCAGAAACGAATTCACACAAAAAGTGATTTTTTTAAATACTCCTTAAATCGATGCAATTCCATGTTTTATTCAAATAACAGTACACATATGTGACGTCTGCATCAAAAATGTGATAAAATACGTAATTTTTTGTAAAATTGCTACAAACAATTCAAAATGGGCGGGGCTTGAGGTTTAAATGTAGCCTATCATGGATACGTATTTCAATTTTGAGTTTTAATGCCTAAACGAGAAAATTTTTAAATCATCCATAGTTTATAATATTTGTAATTATGTTATTTTTCATAATATTATACCATTTCTATAGGGAATTTGCGATTTTCGAGGCCCAGTTCTCGTACCCTGCCCGACAAAACATTATGTATAGACAAAGTCGGGTGCGGTTCGAATTACCGGAACGGGATTTTTACCATTTTTGAAGTGGATTATGAAAGATGAGGGTCTAATTAGCGTATAAAAAAAATAAAATTTGCGGTCGGTTCACACAATTTTGAAAAAAACGGCTTTAAAGTTAATTTGGAATGCAATTTTATCATTGGCTTTTTGAACTATAACTCCGCCCCAAAATTGAAAGAGGATGTGGCGACTGTAAATATACCAGAATCTCGTTTTTTACAACGAATTATGAAAGATAATGGTGTAATTAGCTAATAAAAAGAATTAAATTTGTGATCGGACAACAAATTTCCGAAAAAAAATCACTTTTTGTGTGAATTCGTTTCGAGGTGGTTGCACTGTCAAAACCTATTCTCCGCACCGCCTCGCCCTCCGGGGCTCGTACGGGGCTCCGAACGGTTTTGACACGTGCTAAACTCATTAAAAACATCCCTTAAGCGGCTCCAACTCGAAAATTTTGAAAGTTGACGCGACGGATCTCTGAGAGCGACTGGTATCTCCCCACCACTAGTCACTGTCGACCCAGGCACAGCACACGTACCGCCAACAGAATAAATGATACCTTTTCATTTTAATACACTTACATGTATTTCTTATGGAAATTTGCAATTTTCAAATGAAATTGTGGCCTTATTACAAGTCCGACAACAATGATCCTCACCTTAAAGAGCTTGTATTTTGTGTTCTTTCGTTTTGTAAAGCCATTTCTATAGGAAAAAGTGTATTTTCGAGTCCGGTAAATCGAACTCTACCCGACAAAATCATCTCTTGCCAATTCGTTCTATTAAAATCAAACTTTCATTAAGTGAAGGCCTGTATTCTGTAACTCGTTCTTTACGTAAAGATCCCTTAAAAGATGATAAAACTTACTTTACACGCAAAATTTAGACACATTTTTGACATAATTTTACATAGAAACTAAGCTTTTCCTTTGGTGAAAGGATCCCTTCGCAAGGGATTAGTTATAAAATTCTGACCTTATTATGGTTACAGAATTAATTGGGCCCCTTTATGTAACAGACCTTTTATACCTTGAATACTTGAATATCTATCTCATATTTTCACATGCTCAAGTAAATACAGGCTATACAACAACTTACCAATAAAATAAAAAACACTTTTGTCGTGGATTAGTGCCTTAGTTTCACTCAGTCGTTTTTCATCTCATGTAGTCATACCGAATATAGTTCCTCTTTTTTATAAAGGTCTATTTCTTCCTTTAAAATATATCTAGTAGAAGCTTTTTTACCTCTCCAAGCTAACTTAGGGCTTGCCAAATATATTTTTTTGTGATATCTTCATTACAGAAACTAAACCTTTGGTTATGTTTTTTTAAACTAATAGCAACCAAATATGTTTCTCTTTTGTAAAGTATTTGAAAGAATCAAATTGTATTTCGCAGTTTTTGAAGTAATTTTCATGTATTTGTTTAGTCACACGAAAGAGTTTAACAACACTTTTCTTTACATTTCGTCCCATCTTCATTTAATTTTTCGAACCATTTGCACCTACCAATTTTTTTGACAAATATTTGAGGTTTCCTGAAACCTTATCAATTTAAATAAAAGACAATAACTAATTTTGGTTTTTATAATTGAATTTTTCCCAAAAAGAAAGCAAAGATTGTTCTTATCGAGTTTCTCATACAAACTTTAAATTTTGGTATACCAATTTTAGTATACTTGATCTACAAAAAAAATATATGTATACGTAAATATTTGTTAAATTTAAGAGTAGTTCATTCATCAGTTACAAGATTCGAAAATTCTAAAAGTCATATCGAAGGCCATATCAGAATTTTTCATATTCAATTAGTTAAAACTACAGTAAATTTTACTATAGTCGATATTTCATATCTGAATTTAGGATGTAATAAATTTTCCAACAAAAAATTTACAAAATACCTCTAAACGTATTTTTTGGAATTTTTAGTTTTTTAACAACTTTGCTTATACATAGGTACCTACTGATTGTTAATGTTTTGAAGATAGCAACAGAGAGAAATTATTCTACTAATTAAATTCAAAATTAATGTTTTTAGTTTTCTTAAATTTCATTTGTAATGATCTGCTAAACTGCATAGCCAACATTCGTTTCTTTGCATCGAAAATTCTGGATAAAAGATGCACCCAACTTGTTACTTGAGAAAATTTGCACTTCTACTTTTGCAGTCGTGCATCCCCAGCTGCGCTATTATCGTCAAATCGCTATTCACTTTACATTATTTTGGAATACTAATACTTCAGTAATACCATAATGTAATCGTTTATCTCTGTATCTTATTGATCACGTATTTTGAAAATTTTTAAGTAGTCTATGGAAACACGTACATAACCACTTATCTAGTACTATAAATAGAACTTGATAATTAATTATTAATTTTATAATAATAATGTATAATTTCACATTTACATGTATATTAGAAACTTGTTTTATAATATCTTATAAGTTTATTCTAGTCTTTATCATCATTATAAAAATTTGAATTATCTATCGTTAGATGCGAGGTCAAACGTAAGCCTTCTCTTAGTCCATGCAATTTCAACCTTTCTTCTGATGCTTTCATCCAATGCGTATCGTTTTACATATACAGGTTGGTTCAAAAGTAGATGAGAAGGTGCAAATATGGAATACCATTTTGTTTGGTATATAAAAAAATTTTTGTTAGCAAATAGAATTAAACCAAATTTAGGTAAAAGTTACTTCAGACAATTAGACACCATAATCTAAAAGCAAATGTGTAATTAACTAAAACATTTTTACAAAAAAAGTTTGAAAAAAAAATTACAAAATGCTCACCTAAGAAAAGGTGGTGCAAATATGGAATACATTAAATATCTAAGAAATAATTAAATAACTTATTGTTCCTAAAAACTTAAACTAACTATAAGGGTTAGATTAACATATTACTTGCACCAGTCGCAAATATACTCGTATTTTTCGGCGCTTGCACACTCATTATGAGCATGGTGGTATGGAATACTGGTATTCCATATTACCGACAACCAATGTCATCAATATTTTAGGCTAGATCTACCCTATCATAACAAAAAACTAAACAAATACAACGTTATCTTAAACTTTAGTTTATATACAATGGCATCGTAACAAATATTTAAATAAAAACGTGCAAATAAAAAAATTAGGCTTGCATATTCACTTACGTGTTAAAATTATCAATGTACGAAATTCACATGTACACATGTGGTAAACTAAAATCATACTAAAACGGTACGGGGTGGATCGCCTCCAATAAAGAAGGCAAGCATTCACAAATTTAGCCGATTTTCGACCGAGGATCTTACTTGGTTTAGTCAAAACCGATGTATTCCATATTACAAGCATATTCCATATTTGCACCTTCTCCTCTACTGAAAGCGATACCTATTAAGCAGTAGAGGAATCAAAATTCATACGTCATTTTGATATTTGATCTTTCATATGAACCTACTAAAATTTTATTTCGATCTGTCAATTCATTCATTGTTTACAAGCCATTTGAAGTCGACGTGTCGGTGTATTTTTAACAATGGAAAAACTGAGTATCGTGCAGTGATAAAATTCTTTGTTTTGGAAGGTTTATCAGCAACAGAAATTCATACAAAATGGTGAGCGTGTTAAAAGAATCTGCTCCTTCATTTCCAACTGTACATCGATGGGTTTTAGAGTTTAAACGTGGTCGTACAAGCGTTGAAGATGAACCACGTAGTGGACGACCAAAACTGCAACAACACCAGAAATCATTGAACAAGTACATAATATTGTTAGTGAAGATCCAAGTTTGACTAAGCGTGAAATTGCTAATACCATAGGCATCTCAGACGAACGAGTACTCTATATTTTACATAAAGAATTACGTATGAAAAAGCTGTTTGGAAAGTTAGTGCCGCATTCGTTAACAATTCAACAAAACTCACACGAAAGCAAATTTCTCAGCATCATTTGAATCTTTTAATAAGAATAAAATCGATTTTGTGCGTCGTTTTGTAACTATGGATGAGACTTGGATCTACCACCATGATCCTAAATTGAAACAAGAACGATTACAGTGGACTGAGGCTGGTTGTTCAGCTCCAAAACAGGTGAAGTCAGGACGATCAGCAAAAAGGTTATGGCATCAGTTTTTGGGATGCAAAAGGATTTTATTGATTGATTATCTTGAAAAGGTAAAACAATTAACTCTGAATATTATTGTAACCTTTTGGATCAATTGAACGAACAAATTCGTGAAAAGAGACCCGGTTTGCAACATAAAAAAATCATCTTTCACCAAAACAACGCACCTGTCCACAAAAGTGTTTTAACAATGGCAAAATTCAAAGAACTAAAGTATAAATTGCTTGAACATCCACCGTATTCGCCAGATTTGGCTCCTAGCGACTACTACCTCTTCAGAAACTTGAAACAATTCGTTCGTGGAAAGCGTTTTTCATCGAATGAAGAAGCTATTTCAGTCGTGGAACAGTATTTTGCAGAGCTTCTAGAAAATCATTACAGAGATGGAATAAAATTATTGCAGCATCATTGGAATAAGTGTATTGAAGTTGAGAGAGATTATATTGAATAAAAAAACTAATTTCATTTAAAAGTTCGCATTCTTTCATTTTTGCCTTCAATACTTTACAACCAACCTGTATCATTTATCCATTAAACCTGTGGTTGTCCTACACTTCGAATTTGGGCTTGCGGTTTCTATTTCATTATTTTTTTGAGTGGTCCAATTTGTATGATGGCCTCTCTGTTATAGTTTTTCTGTAAAGCTTATAAGGAATCAATAATAGATTGATTGGTCTATAACTAGTGCTCTATTTCTTGACTATTTGTCTATCTTCTATCTGTTGGTTTTGTGTTGAGATTGCTAAAAATTCTCTGTAATTTGAATTATTTTTTCACTTTGTGTGTTATTCTTTCATTTACTCAGTTTGAAGATGTTAAACTTCTCTTGCAACGTTAATTTTATAAAATTGCAAAATTGGAAGATCTCTTAACAATGTACAAAAAGTTAATTATACCTCAAGAACACCATGTCTATTACCACGTTTTAAAGAGTGATAAAAATGTCCGAGATGCGATACCAGAGCCCAATTAATTCGAGGAAGAATTAGGAAGAATTATTCAAACTCAAAAACTTATTTTATTGCACCATGAATTACATTAATAGAAATTATCAGTTATACCAAAATTATTAAAGTGCATCAGTAAGTCCAAAAATAAGAGAAAACATTTTTAAAATGATCGTTAATATAAAAATGGTTTAAATTATTGAGATGAATGAGGTGAATTTTAAATTAAGTTTAAAATTTCAAATGCATTTTACTCAAAACTGCTACAATGCACATTTGTGATTTTGGGCTAAGGGGTGATTATATTTAAATTAATCTAATCATTTGAAGGTTTTTGTTGTGCAAATTTTGAAGAGTAGAGATTGGCTAGAAGTAAAATGAAAAAAACCATAAGTGATAATACATAGGTTCCTTTCCACTTAACAGTAGAGCATAGTACATTGTTTTTTTTTAATGCAAATGATTGCAAAAATTATTGCAATCAATAATTTAATAAATAGTTAAAATAAATAAAGAAGGTGAAAACAATAGTGTAAGCAACGAAATTTATTTAGCAAAATTCGAAACTTCATGTTACAATATTTAATTTATTACATTTAATTTTACAAAAGTGTATCTACATAACAAAAAACTTATGTCTCTGTATGGCATACCCCTCATTCTTCATTTTTGTTACAAGACTCTTCAGAAAATTTTACCAGATCCACAATAGGTAACGAATTCCAAAATTTAGTAGGCGTAATTTCTTCAGTAAGATTCATTTGAACTTCAGTTGGACCTTTGATAGATAAATATGTAAACTCTTTAGTGTTGCTTACAGGTTGTACAGTAAATCCATTTATTTTTGGAATAGAACTGCTGGCATAAGAAAAATACATATCCAGCATCATATTTTTGAGTATCTCATCGTCTGTAGACAAATTAGAATTAATCTGATGACCTCCCATGTACACATCATAAAGAAGCTGATTATCCTCGGTATGACCAACACCAAGCTCCAAATCAATACCCATTTGCTTTAAATAATCATCTATGAAACTGTTTTTATATCCATAAACGTAAGAATATACATTTGAATTTGCTACACTTGCGTGAATCCTAGAAGAGTTTTCAAAGCTGTGAATGAACATTCTATCGCCAAAAGTTTTATTATTGATTTATATGTGTCTCTTCCCATTTTATCTTTTCCAAAATATTTTTGCCGAATTTCTTTAGCTAAATATTCTCGGTCAGATTCACAAGCAGTATAATTGTAATCCATGTAGTAGTGAGCCCATTTATCAAATTTAGCATCCAATGCGTCCAAATCAGGATATAGAAGCATTACCGCCAAAGCTCCTTCTTCTGTACATGCGGATGAAAACCACGGTACATCATAAAAATTTTTATTCATTAGTAAATTATAAGGATAATCATCTAAAAATGACGAACTTGATTTCTTTTCAACAATTGGTGCAAAAATCGGTTCAGGAAATCCGTCAGCTGGTGAATACAAATGTTGAATATTTTCCACAATTTCCTTATCAGATTTCTCTTTTAAACAGTCGATTAATATACGATTTGTTTTATCGCTACATCCCACCAATGCTCCTAAAGCTTTAACTCTTTCCAATGCACCTTTTTGAATAGCCCATGGCGTTAAAGCGTTTCCACTTTGCGATACTCCTCGATGAAATAACCCTTTACTCAATTTGGAAAAGTAATGCAAATGAACCGATGTACCTCCTGCTGATGCTCCACTAATAGTTACCGATTGAGGATTTCCACCAAATTGCTTAATATGAGCTTGAATCCATTTTAAAGCCATCGCTTGATCTTTTAAACCGTTATTTCCTGGTACCACATCATCTTCTGTGGTTAAAAATCCAAAAACCCCAACACGGTAATTTAAATTCACGAATACTACATCTCTATCCATAAAAAAACTTGGCCCACCAATATCTGGGCTACCTCCCATGAAAGCACCGCCGTGAATGTAAACACTAACATCTAAGTTATCGTTTGAGGTAGGATTATCTCTAGGAACATATACATTTAAATATAGACAATCTTCGGTACCTTTAAATTCACTAGAAATTTGTGAGCACACATATCTTTTGTTGGCATTCAAAGTTTCTTTCCAAGGATCTATGTCGACGGGCTCTTCAAATCGTAATTTATCTACCGGGGGTTTAGCATAAGGTATTCCTTCAAACGCTGAATATGTATGTCCATCGTAAGATGCTTTATAGAATCCTTGAATGTATCCCAAAGATGTTTTCACCAAAGGTTGTCCATCAAGTGCCACTAACACACCTAAACGGATTTTACATGTGAATAATAATTCTCGTTCTATTTTATTTATTTAATTATTTATTTATTTATTCAAATTTATACATAATTATACTTACTGAATAAAAATACAATCTCGTAGTAATGGAACATTTTTTTGGAATTAGAACAAGTTGTGAAGTCAATTATTGGAATTGCCCACTATATATACGTGAAGTGGTGCACAAAGTCTATACGACAAAATCTTGATAGTTTAATTCAATCGATTACTTCATTCAATAATACTTCGCATGTTAGTATTTCCTGCTTAAGTAGACACCTCAACTATTTTTAAATATGACATTGAAATAGAAAAATTCGTAAATCTATGAATATGGCATAATAGACTACATGGGCAAAATAAAACTACTAAAAAATAATAATCTACAAGATAAATACGTAAATGATTATATTTTGATATGATGTGAAGTACTACCTACTCACAATAAAAATAGAGAATTATGTCACAAAAATTTCGTGGCATAATAATTATTTTATATATATATATATACTTTTGGTTTAACAAATGAATTATGTTAAATTTTTGCATAATGAATTATTGATTAGTTATAATATATTTATATACATTTTAGTATTTTGGGCATTAGACAAATGAAAATGTGGATTTTCATGCTTTATTTCCGTTTAATACTGCCTGTAGGATTTTATCGAAGTCCATGCTTATGGGAATTTAGAAGTCTATTAATTGTCTTTGAACTGCTAATGGAAGAGGCCTTTAAACCTTTGAAAGCAAATGGATGAAAGAAACTTAGGTAAGAACACTAGAAAGTTTGATTTAATTGTTTTATCGATGTACTTTAAACTTCAGAGAAACATTAAATTTAAAGGCACCTCCTTTAAAAAGTACAAGTTAATATACTTTGAAAAAATGGAGAAAGATTACCCATTTCCTAAGGAAGAATCTTTTGACTTTTAGTAATTCTAGATTTTGATTTTTAAGTACGTAATATTCGACTTAAATTAGAAAGGAGAAGATTGCCATTTTGCGAATGCAAAATCTTTGACTTTTATTTACCTTTAATGATTTGGCATTTTGAATCGTCTCCTCTTCGGAATATAAAACCGGTGGTCCTGCCATTGTTAAGCTTGACCAACTTAACAATAAAAATGGACAGGCAATTATGAAGCCACCTTGCAACCTCTCGTGTTAAAACGTAAAACGGTAGTACTAGCATTATTATGATTGCTTCTTGATTAAAAAATAGTCAACAGTTAAATTTAAGGTAACATAAAAGATTAGATGTAAAAAAACTATATAGAATACTGCAGTGTTTGTAACCCTTTCCTAACTGTGTTTAAATAATTTTGACAGATCATAATAGTAACTGGTTATTAGGCAAGTTTAAAAACTCTAATAGGATTCACCTTTCTTTTTCAATTAATCTGACACATTTTACATCTTATTATTATATCTATTTTAAGGACATTATCTCTTAAGTCGATTGAAAAGAAAATCTAGTGAAATAGGTTCCTCTAACTAGGTAATTCAACTTTCTTTTTAAATTACATCTAAATTTTGAAATCTATTTTATATTACTGTCTTAAACAAATCTTAAGAGCTTAAGAAATATGATAGATAGGCCTCAAGCGTATAGTTTCTTAAGCGAAGCTAGCCTTTGAATATGCGCTTATTTTTATTGTCGAGAAGGTCCGTTAGGGGACTAGAGCAGGTATACGGCAAATGCTATACCTCTTTTCTGCTACTCAAAACTTTAAACGCGTTTATCTCAAAACTACTTTTTGGAGTTGGCCGGAAAGATTACTCAGACAATTTTCAACCGATTGACTTGAAATTTGGAAGATATCTTCGAAAATACATTGTCTAGAGAAGTACGTAAGGATTTTTTTTATATTGCATAGTTCATTTGTTATTAACAATTATCTGACGATTTTTAGGAAATTCTTCACTTTCCACTTTAGAAGTGCGCCATTTTGTCAAAAATCAATGTATCGAAAAAATCCTACGTACTTTCTAGCTTATAGTATATAAATCGAAAAATTAACGCCCTAATCATGATTCATTAAATTACGGAGCTGTTCTTCCGGCGTGGAGCATTGAAAAAAAGACGTTGTTGCAAAAACGCTGTACCGCTGCCATTTTGAAATAAATTGCCTCAAAAAAAATTGTATACAGTTAATGATATGTATAATAAAGTCTCATTTGTGTAATCTCGATTTATTTTGTAATACTTCTGGAAAAATTCCAAAATACCTCTTTTTCAGCCTCTAGGGTGGCCTAACCTTAATTTATAATTCAAGTCGACTATGTTTTTGTCTCTTTTTGCATTTCTAAAAATTTTCAAAATTATTTTAATTTTTTAATTAATTTTTCTAATTTCTTCAAATTCAAATGGCTATCACCTCAACTATATTTTCTTTTCAATTTATAATTCAAGTCGACTATGTTTTTGTCTTTTTTTGCATTTCTAAAAATTTTCAAAATTATTTTAAAACTTTTTTAATTAATTTCTCTAATTTCTCCAAATTCAAATTTTGGTGCTGCTATCTATTTTCAAGTAGAATAATTAATTTTTTTAAATTTGTATACAGTAGTTAGTCTTTTGAACATCATCAATAAGTTATTACCCAAGATGTGTTCTAATTTTTTTCTTAAAGTGTTTTAAAGCAGATGGTTATACAAATTATGTTATTGTCACATAGGAAAAATAACAGAATAAATAAAAATAAATATCAATCTATAATTTTATAAATTATTAGGAATAAAAACTGTCGATAATTATATAAACAATAGAATTAAAATAAAACATTGCCCCTCCTGACGTAACAAATTCATGAAAGTAGACTCAGCACAGAGGTTAAAGAACATTATAAGTCGGATAAACAGAATTAAGTACATTAACGCATGAAATCACGTAGGAGGGATTTGGAA
Organism: Lycocerus yunnanus; assembly: GCA_036346125.1. Taxonomy (NCBI): domain Eukaryota; kingdom Metazoa; phylum Arthropoda; class Insecta; order Coleoptera; family Cantharidae; genus Lycocerus; species Lycocerus yunnanus. Next base: position 14,230,425 of record JARFIX010000008.1, on the reverse strand, counting down.
AAGTTATAAAAAATATAAAAAGACTAGGAGAGTTCAGTTGGTGCCCATCGAACGTGGAGAGTCTTTTGCGTGAGTGTCCTTGAGAGATGATTTCCAAATCCCTCTGGGTGATATGGTTATTAGGGTAAATTTATTTAGATTACATAATGTATTATATTTGATTCAAATTTTTTTAAATTATAAGGTTAAATGAACAATAAAACGTTTAATAATAATAGTGCAATTACATGGAAACGAATATAACGTATTGTCATTTGAGACGATTTCTTGATCCATAAAATTTGAAAGATAATTGCAGGTTAAGAAACAACCTCACATAAGAACTCATTAAATAGGAAAAACTTATCCCTAATACGTTATTTGCAGCTTAGATGAGTAGATGGCTGTAGATATTACTTAAACCTTCGATGTCGGTTTTTCTGTTCATTGCATTTTTTCCCTCTTGATGCAAATCATTTCGTGAAGAAGTCGATCTTTGTAATTGGTGACTGATTTGCTTATCTTGGTATATTATATTTTATTATGATTTAATACATTATAAATTATGGTATTATTTGAGCTTTATTAAATATCAGTTAAACATGGCTTGACTATTATTCTATGCTTATTAAGAGCCACCGATTCCGATAAACCTCAAAAGCCAAGCGAGTTAATAATGGAGTCAAACCGTCAGCTATTCGTATCTTTTAAATGCAAACTACCCTTCAATAAGTTAAGATGCAACATTATAAAATAAAAAAATTAAAATTCACTTCAACTTTTGAGAACGTCAGATATACATAGATGTTTTTTTAAGGATAATTCCTTAAATATCCGAGGTCAATCTACAAAGGCAAAATATACACATAATACCTACCTGCTCAGAGTTATTCGAAGTTTCAATTCTTGATTCAATAGCTTGGTAGAAGCTATTAATGTGATGAAAATGTAAAATCATTAAATTTACAATGAAGTCATATTGATTAGCACCGGTTTCTTGCAAAGCATTCAAAATGGGATGAAAAATCAAAAACGGTTTCATGATAGAACAGAACATGAAAAAAACAGAACCCAAAAGAACAAAAAAAAAGAACAGAACAGTGAAAAAACAGAACAATGGAAAAACAGAACAGTGAAACAACAGAACAATAAAAAAACAGAGTAACGTAAAAACAGAACAGCGATAAAACAAAACAATGAAAAAAAAACCAGGAAAAAAGAGAACACTGAAAGAACAAAACCTTGACAAAACAGAACACTGAAAAATGAGACATCGGGATGAAGTTTTGTCAATTGTTTTCATGAGTTTTGATTCTTTAGTTTTGAGTTTTAAGAACGTATACACCGAAAATAACATATTTTAACAATTTTTTTGGTCCAGCCGACACGTATGTGTAAGAGAATGCTGTAATTTGTTTAAAATATTAAATAATGACGTTCTAAGAACTATCTTTAAAAAATATAATGTAGCGTATATTTTGAATAAAAATTTATGTTAGAGGGGGGGGGGTTAGATATTATTACTGTTAATACTATTTTAAAATTAGCAAAAATTTGAAAAAAAATTCCTTAACATCTCGGTCAAAAAATGATAATATATTATGTTCACAAGTTTTTCAAATAGACCCTAAAATAAATATGTGAAATGATTAATTTTCGTGGATCTAATAATAAGCACATACCTATGAGTACTTTAAACATTTGGATTTGTAGAAATACTTACCTAATATTTTAAAGAATAATTAATAATCAAAAATTAATTTAATTAAAACTAATTGATAAAAATTAGTGAACCGCACATAAATAAAAATAGTAAAGATTTATCATTGCGTAAAAAGTTTAAACAATAATAACTGCGTACATTTTCTTTGCCCTTTTACTTAATGGATAATTAAATGTTATTGATTATTATAGTAATTATTATATCGTTATACTATGTATTTATATTTTATTATGTGATAATTTCTAGTGTCACAGCAAATAGTATAAATAATGACTTTGCTAATATGAACAAATTGCTATACTATAAAATTTTAAACAATCCACAATAAAATTTTATGATTGATTTCATCACATCTATCATAGATACATATTAAAATTGTCAAATGAGACATACATAAGTATAAGTACACATAACGAGAGCAAACAGTTTACACTCATTCAGTTCAAATTGAAAGAATTTATAAGCTTTAATGATTTTTTTGCTTAATTAATTGCATGAAATCAAGTCACCTTAAGATCAATTCCATCTAAGGCAAAGGTAAAAATAATAAAAATAGTGCATTTTGCAATTAAAGTCGCCAAGTTAGGTAAAATCAAGTACGACATCAAAAGAATGGATTATAGTAATTGTTTTGTTCCGCTGCTATTAATAAAATTTAATTATTGTATATGTGTACGATAGTTTGCACTGCATAACTAGGATGTCGGTTCTAGGTAGATATACTATAAACAAAATAAAAATTGGCTAGAATAAGAATTTTATTTGGCCAAATTGTAGTAAAAAAATATAAATTAATGTAATACTATTATCACTGCCTAATGAGCTCAAGGTTCTAATGTTTCAATAATCCAAGAAATGTGCTCCTTAACGTTTGAGTAAATAACTGCTTTATTGTTTGATGAACTGTTGATAGAACGAAATGACATGACACCAATAACATAATACTGTCTTCTAGTGGTAAAACCTTGTAAAGCACCCCCAGTGTCTCCATAATAAGTATATGAATCTTGAGTTGGTGTTGCACATAACTGATCAGTCAATTGAATACCATTATCTACAAATCTCGATCCACATTTTGCGTTATCTTCAATTTTCATCTAAAATTATAGTTTTCTATCAGTTATACTTATCGTTTAGACCACCAGAGTAAATTGATAGTACTCTTTGAATTTTGCACACAATTCTTTCCTCTAACTTACCAAAGTTTTTTTCTTGATATTTTCTGTTGGTTCATTTTCTTTGTTTGCATTCCAACCGCAAGCTGTTGCTGAATTACGAGATATCAAATGTATATTCTCTGCAGGGGTTTCCAAACAAATTGGAGAAATGTGGTCTAATTACATCAGAAGCGATTAGATATTGGTAAACATAAGCAAATTTGTTTCATTTACCTGAAAATGTGATGTCCTCGACAAGTCTGAGTAAAGCAATGTCGTGGGCTAAAGTTTCAGTATTATACAATGGATGTACAATTACTTTCTCGATTGACACCTCTACGGCGGGTTCGGCATAATATACCTCACAATCTAAATTTTCAAAATCTGGATTTCTACTTAAATCGTGTTCACCTAAACGAACGCTTCTTCTGTTTAAAAAAAGTAAAAGTTAGTGTTAATATTTTTTATTGCGCAGTTTTATCTCCTTACAAATTCCAACTTCTGTCAATACTTTTAGGGGAAACACAATTAGCAGCCGTTAAAACATATCTTCTGCTGATTAGAACACCTCCACAATGAAATTGTAGGCCTTTGGCTAAAACAAATATTTTTGATTAAACATTAAATATTTAAAAAGTTGAATAGAAAATTCAGGATTTCAAAAAAAAATCAGATACGTCAAACTTGTAGGAGTTTTGAAAAAACTTTCAAACTATTATCCAAGAGAGTAACAAACTCTCTATGGCACTCAGTTCAGCCAAAAAGTTTATAATTAAGTATTTACGTGTATTATATTGGAGAAGCACAGTCCACGCAAAAGTATCTAATGGAGTCTCAATTCCATTGTAAATTATATCCTCATATGGAAATCCACATTCGTTTACATTTGGAAGGAGACTACCGTTATTATTATCTAAAAAAAGTTTTGTTTTAAAGTGACAATTTCATTGATAATTATGATACTTACTTGTCGGGTTTACTGGCACAGGATCAACTTCGGGAGTTTTCAGACAATCGTCACACGGGCAACAAACTTTTGGATGAATTCCTACAAAGCCGCAGTTAACCAATTTTAAATAGTCGAGATTTGGCTGCGATATTGGCTTTTTAATTACTATACTTAATAACGGTGGACAGTATCTAAGTTGTATACATTTTCCAGACGTCTTTTCAGGTGTGGTACATGATTCTTCATTAGCTGAAAAAAAATTGTTTAATAAATACCAGAGACAATAAAAAGTAATTTTCATATTGCAGTAAACTTGTTGACAAAAATACTTTTAAAGAATCTTTTTTATTATTATTGTGTAAACCATTTTAAAGCAAACAAATTATATTAACAACAAATTAGAAAATGTTAGTGATATTTTGAAGGAAATAAAATCGTAATTAACGTTCCAAACACCGAAAAAACTTAGTGGAACTTGCTTGCATTTTTAAAGAACCACCTGGTACTGCTTAAGTACCTACATACTGCCAGTCTTGTCTATATACTGTCAGGTTCTGGCTATGTACTGTCAGTCCTGCCTCTGTACTGCTAGGTTCTGCTTATATAATACTACCAAATTTTGCCATCATTTATTTGCAAAAGTCTCAGTTGAAAAGTCAAAAAAATATATAGAACATAGATGTTTTTAATTTAGTTTTCTTTTTTCTATATTTTAAAATAATTTTTTTTATATCAAGAAGTTTACAACTTTTAGAATATTGCATTTCAACAAATATTTCAAAAATTAACATTAAATTTAATATAACTCGGTCGATGTTGCTCTAAGTAAGCAATTGCTTCATCTCGCAAAAGACAAAACAAAGAATTCGATATGTTTGATGATGTAAAATTTCAGATGCATATGGGGGATTCTGAGCCAAATAACGTGGTCGTCTGCTTGACCCGTTTGGATTTATTTAAGACATTTTTTAGGCTTCTTTTCGGCTAATTTAAAGCTAGAATTTTTTATTTACTCCTTAAGAATCGATTTTCATATATAAGGCGCCCGGTATGATAAAAATATGAGGTGTAAAATCTACTGATGAATGACCTCGTTATTTTTAGTGCGCACCTATGGTGCGCAAGAAATGACCGCGTTATTTTTAGTGCGCACCTATGGTGCGCAAGAAATGACCTCGTTATTTTTAGTGCACCTATGGTGCAAGATAATATTGCCGGAACATCTAACAACCACGTGGGAAAAAGGTACGTTTTAAAAACGAAAATGAGAGGCGTATCTTTACATTAGCGCAACCGCACCAAATCCTGCCCGCTTTTTGTTATACATATCAATAATTAATATTGTTATTGTGAAGTTATAATTTTATCATTATATTTCGATATTTAATCCAATTTAGACAATTTCTAACCTAACCAAAAATTATTTTCGATGTCTATAAATTCCTCCAGGTTATTATGATTTATTTTATGAATAATTTTAAATATCAATAATTCAAGTCAATAATTCGATAATATTATCTGAAAAATCAACAATATTTCTTTATTATAATGATGATTATATATAATAATTTTTTTATAAAATTTTCTTTCGAAAAGTTATTTTTAGCATACTTAAATAATTTTCATGTACTATTTATTATTGTACGTAAAAGATTTAGTGACAATTATCTTTTATAACCATATTTTGTTAGTTATTAAGATAATATTATATTTTAAATAAAAAAATTTAATATCAATTTTCTTAAAGTTGGTTATTTTTACTGAGTAAACTCCAGTCGTGCGTCGGAGCTGACACACACAGTTTTTAATTTTTATCGCTTTTAGCCGATAAAATCGAGGTTTTTAAATTCATCTTTTAGAAATCATCAATTCCGACCCGTTTTTAATTCATGAAATTTTTTGTGCAAAATCAGGAAATTAAACCACGTATATTCGGTTAAAAAACAGAGTGGGTCAAGATTATCTTTTTTTTTAAATATAGAAAGATATTTTTTTTCTCAAAAACAAAACAAAAATTTTTCTTCATTAGTTTTAGTAGAAAAAAATAAAATAATGCAAAAAATCTCTTAGTGAATAATTCTATAAGTTATAATAATATAAATAAAAAATAGTCTGTATTAAATTCAATAAAACATTTTGATTAAATCAGCAGAAAAATAAATAAGACAAATTCTGAAAAAATTATCTGGTGAAGCAAATTTTTTAAATTAAAAAAAATAGAAGATAATCTTGGCCTATTTTTTTAGAGTACTTTGAGTCCCTCATTTCACACACAAAATTTCATAAATTAAAAGGGGTCAAAATTGATGTTTTCTAAAAAATGAAAAAGCAATAAAAATTTCAAAAAAATTCAAGCTTCAAATTATCCTAAAACCCTTTTATTATTTTTATTTATTTTTATTTGTCGAGCCGACTTCCACGTGATTCCGGTTTCACGAGACACTTTTCCATCACAGTCTCGGATTTTTTGAATCCGAAGTTGAATGTTATTTCGATTCCGGATAGTGTTGGCAAAACATTTTTTCTTCTTCCGGGTCGTTCTTCCATATTACCAAGTTCTTTGAATCGTTTGATGGCGTCGAAAACGGTTTGTCGAGAAATTTTAAACATTCGAACTATTTCACATTGACGATTTTCTGCTTCAAATGACGATAAAATTGCGGCGCAACTTTTTAACATTTTGTGACTCACAAACTGATTGTTTCATTTTTTGATCTTTTGTTTTTCTGATCTCCATAGTTCTTAGAATCGGATTACTAGATTATTTTTCAGAAAAATTCAGTTTTTTTCGCGAAAAGAGAAAAACTTGTTAGTCCGGGGTCTTGTGGGTTACGCTGTATTTATTTAATTTTTAATTTTTTTTTTTGAATTATAAAAGATTAATATGACCTTTTAGATAATGGAAAATTTCTTTTAGATAATTATGGAAAATCTTAAACAAATACCAGTACTTACTAGCCATATCATTTATATCCGGTACATGTATTGAAGAGTGGGAAATTACGGACAAAGACAATTTCTTGCAATTACTTACAAGGGCAAGAGAACCCCGCAAAAATGTGTTCCAAAGATTTCATTTACCGCTCAGGCGCAATTTACAAGTAATGGTGTAAACAACTGTAGGAATGAACATACAAATTAATGGCAAGAATACCGCTGTGACAAAATTTAATTAAAATAGCGCCGACGTTATAAAAAATAATACTGTAGAACACCTTTTAAAAAGAGTGGCATCTGTATGATGAAAATGAAATTAGACATTTTGAAAATGTATTAAAATAAACTTTGTGAATTTATTTATTTATTTCGTATTTAACTTGATCGTTATTAGCGTATTTTCTGTGAAATCGAATGTTTTTCAAAAATATTACTAAACTAAATTTGTAGCCCGTTAAATTTTCTATTTTGATTTGATTTGTAAGATGTTGGGTTTAAAAGGTACAGGGTGCGCTAAAAAAATAAAACAGTAAAACTTGTAATTTTTTAATATTTCTTTCTTTAATTTAATTCATAACTCAAAATCCGTTGATTCTAGACGATAAAGGATAATAATCTAGTGTGTAGGAAAGCGAATTGTCTTAAAAAATCTCTAATTGAAAAATCAATACTTTTGATGCTATGATCGGTTGAAGGCAAAAATTCAAAATTTACTTTAAAGAGAGTTACAGACACAAAACTTTTATGTGAAAATTTCTCTTAAAACAATGATTTCTAGAACCACCGCAGAGATTATCTACGATGGCAGGATACCCTGTATATATTTTATAAAAATTAATAAATTATATTTTAGAGAAAAGAAATTATATTTCAGAAAAAATATATATATTTTGCAAAAATAAAAAATATTTTACAAAGTAACCATTTTTATAAAAAGAATAATAATAATTATGACCCAAACGGCGCCTCATATAATAAACCTTGGTCTCTATTTTAAATTTTAATATTTATATGATTTAAAATTTGCAACCAAGCTCCAACTATGGGTAAATTTAACGTAAGCCTACAATATTTATTTCTCCAACATCGAAATCATTCAATAAACAATAACTGAATAACATTTTGATGTAAATTAATGTTAATGAAATACTAATTATTTGTAAATGTATTTACCTGAAGAAACTAAAACCAAAAGTGTTAAAAACACAGTTATACACAAAAAATCCATTTTAAATTGTTTACTAATAACAGCACCTACACACATATGCAATGCTATGTACATACTAACATAAACAAATCAAGTAGCACAAACCAATTTTACAAACCAGTTGAAGACATGGGTGTCTTATCTTTTTTAGTCAGTGACCCACGATATCACTAATAATATTTAAAATTCCTTTATTAATTTACCACTAAATATAAATCAATCGCGCGAATTTGTAGCATAAACGCCGCTCCCATGGAAAATTTACATTTTTCCATAAAATCATGATTCATGTCTATAAAATTACTGACCAAATTTGACGAATGCTTTTAATTTTTTTAAACCCCTCCAATGCGTACTTAAAGTTTTTGAGAAAACCCACTCTGTCTACAAATTGAAATCTTTCTATTGAATGTTACGCTACGGGTTTTACCAATCAAATTATAGGTAAGTAAAATGCGTAAAAGAAATTTAATTTTTGCAATAAAAATTTATTTTTAAGATTAATTTCGTTATCTGACCGGTTTTGAATTATTTATAGCTTGACTAGTTACGCTTTCTCATAAAACAGGAAATTGTGTTAAATAAAAATCTATAAGGACAACCAACATTGTGATGTGTACTGCGATTCTGCCTTTCCCATAACTTTAAATCAGAATAAAATTAATAAAATAGCTAAAGCGAATATTATCAAAAATGCATACCGCAATTAAAATAATATAATATAAGCAAGTACTAGTTAGTTTACATTAATATTTATAATTTTTACGTTCTGGTTCTGTAATAATCATTAAATATAAACCTTGCAAAACTGTTTTTTTTTAATTCAAGTTCAATTTTATAATTTATATCTCGTCTTCGGCCTACTTATTATTCAGATGGAAACAGGAAATATCAGTCTTTGTCTGCTCAGTTGGAGTTTCCATATTTTGAAGTATTCGCCGAGGACACTCAAACTATTATTAAATTTATTAATAACTGCGAATTTAAACTAATCAAAAAATATTTGTTGAAAAAATTATTCACAGGATTAAATAAATAAATTGGTACACAATTAAACGCGCCTTGAAATTCCGTTCAACATTTTTCTCGTAGAACATGAAACATCATTTAATTCGAACGTATCTACACACAAAGTTGTTGCACCATCCTGCAGTTCTTCTAGGTGATGTAAAAGATGACGTTCCAAAATTACCTCTCTCGTTGCATTTGTTGTTGCTATAGTTATAAATGTACTCCTCTTTAGTAGTACCATTAATTACTAACTTTAACTAATTAAATTAAATATTTAAATTAAATACTAATTAATGGAAATAGTAGAAAGAGAAACTGTTTGTTGACATTGGCTTGACCAAAAGTAACGGATCCACCGTTCCATTTAAAAACACATCCAGAAGTTGATTTTTTTATATTTGGATCATTTGCAAAATTTGAATCTAATAAGGACTTTATCTATTTTAGACATCCTTCTTCTAATAGAATTGAATACTTACAAATTTTGTTCTTTTTAAATAATACTTTCAATGCGATGTATCGTATTTGTTAATAAATCTGATGACTAACCCTACTGCGTAAGTTACGTATTTATCTAAGTACTACATAACGTACTTTCGACTGCAATAAACAAGCAATCTCTCACTGGTGCCTTACATGGAATTCCCGTGTAGAATTATTCTATTGGTGGAGCAAATCATGGGATTTTCCACCTATGCAGCAGTCATCTTAAAACTGTTTGTACGAGTAACTTGATGGACGTAATTTGTTTTACCAACACCAAAAACTTTTTATCAAAAATCGTTCTTTAAAAATACGACATAAGAATAGTTTCCAAAACCACAACAAAGTAAAAAATAATTTTACTAAGCACGGTTTTTATTACACCAGAGCTTCTTACACTATTTTTATTCATGATCCCTTTTTTTATCGAGATTTTTTCGCAACCCTAGATATTAAATATAAAATAAAGATATAAAAAAAAAATTTCCCACAAATAATTTATTTCTTTGGTAAACATTATAATACATATGTAGTACATACGAAAAGAAGTAGTTTTAGAAGTTGTTTCAAGTATGCGAAATATTTAATAAAATTGGGAAAATTTAGTTCTAGCTCCCATCCAGAATATAGTCAAGAATTATTGTGGAAACCCAACTTTTAAGTTTCAGCTACTTGTTAGCTCTACAAATAGGTAACAAATTTTATTAATGTCAGTCACAATAGTTTTTGAATCTAATACAACTTTTTGAAATCAAAATATTTCAAACTGTGTTTTTAAGATTTTTAAGTGATCTATAAAAAGTTTTACAATAATTATTTTTTTCTATTATGTAATAATTGTCGATCGTCGAAAACATTTCGAATGAATCATTCCCCACCCTATTCTTCCAAATTGTTGATCTTTTTAATAAAACCTTCAATATCATTATTCGAAGTAAATATATAGCTATTCTTTCCTTGAAAAAACAAGTTGTGAATAAAAAAAATTATTATAAATAACCCGAAACAATAAAAATTCCTACATTTGAATTAAATTTTCGATGCCCAATATCGTTGTTTATTTGTTACAGTTTTAAATATACATAGATGAAATCTCAACCGAACGCATTGCGAATCACCTACCACAACTATGCCTGCTATGGCTCTAGGTGATTTGGTCCTCGGTAATTTGACCCCGGCAAATTTGTCTCTGGTAATTTCACTTCACAGTTAACCTAAGCCCGACCGGTGAATCTCTTTGAGCGGTCTTAATTATAAAAAGAATCTGTCACAATATTGATAACACGATTTAAACTTTTCCTATTGACTATTGATTTTAGGGTGTATCCGAGATTTGTCGCGGTTACGTTTGTTTAAACCGACCCTCCGCACCCTCCGGGCCGTTTTGACAAACGCTTTACTTATTAAAAATATCCCCTAGACCGGTCCTACTTGGCAAAGTGTGCTACTATAAAGGGGTGGATCTCCTTAATGTAAGAGTTTTTAATACTGACTAGGTACTATTATTATAAAAAATCGACAGATAATAATTTTATTACTTGAACTGTAAAGTTCACTGCAAGCCTCACACCTTAAAGTTTTGCAATAGGTGAAGTTATCGGGGTCAAATTACTGGAGACCAAATTACCTGGAAATGAAATCATCTGGTGACCAAATTGCCGGGAGTGAAATTGCCAGAGGATCAAATTATCAAAGGTGAAATTATCGGAAGTGAAATTACCAGGGGATCAAACTACCTGGGGTGAAATTACCGCGAGTAAAATTATTGGGGGTCAAATCAACGGCTAAAAAATAGTTCTTACCAGCTAGAATAATGTACTTGAAATTGACCCAATCATTCAATGTTCTTAAATTAAAACAAAATTTAGAAATGTCGTACTTAACTAATAATGCAGAAACCAATCAGTAATGAGATATCCTAAGTTGAGCATGCTTCGTTTGAATTTAAGAATGTTGCCATGATTGGGTCAATTTTAAGAATTTTTTTTAGTGTAGGGGTGGAGAGATCTGTTACGGTAAACTTTAGCTATTGCGGATGAAAATAAGAGAAATAGGGCGCCACAATGTTCCAATATTAACAGGTACATTGCATTTGGGTGAAACATTGAAGTTCTCACTTATTGGATGTCTTTCGCCAACACATTATTCGCAGTAATCTTCCATGGCTTCGAAATAACTATAACCCAATACTACAATATTCAATGCCCCTGAAATAGTTAAAACAGCAATAAAACTAAATATAAGAAACAGAAATATAATTGATCAGTGATAGTAGCGCCAAAATTTGAATTTGGAAAAATTAGAAAAATTAATTGAAACAAAAATTTTAAAATAATTTTGGAAATTTTTAGAAATGCAAAAAAAGACAAACATAGTCGACCTAAATTATAAATTGAAAATAAAATATAGTTGAGGTAATAGACCAATGAAAATCTAACAAGTAGACACCTTTTTCACACTACCAACGTAAACATGCAAAAAAGCAAAGTCACATTCAGCAACATTGTCGAATGAAAAAAATAGCAAACAAAAATTGTAATTTCTACAACTTACTGGATGATCTAGGGTTTCGATCTTATCCACAAAGTCATAATTGATCATAACAATAATGTAAAAAAAACATTAAAATTAAAAGTAACTTCATTCTTGCTAAACTTAAGTGGGCGTGTCTTAAAATTAACAATAATACAATAACTAATTTACTGCTAACAAAATCCAACTTTCTCTAATTAACATAATAATTACCAACTAAGTTCTCTTTCACTTTTTCGCGATGAACACACATCGATTTGTCTCTATATTCACATTCTTAAACTGATTTACCTAATAAGCATGCAATGCATAGCTCACACTATGCCGCTGGTACATTAAAATCAAACTTTCCTTAATAACCTTGTTCTACCGGTCTCACAAACTAATATTATCTTCCCGGTGCAAACCCGCTTTACTCATTTTCGTATACTAACGGATAAAACTAATTCTGATTTCAAACGGCCAACTTATAACGATTTCACAACTAGTATCTTTTCAAACCACCACCAGCTCGAGACAGTTTACATGTCTAAGACACAACCTTTCGGTCTTCCAACCCTTGACCAAGTGCCACGTCCAACCTGCTCTGTACGCTTCTTCCCTTGTATCTTTAAAAAGACCATTTTACAATGAGATCATCAGAATACCATCGTAAAGTATTTCCTGTCTTAACTAATTATTGAAAATCCGTAACTGGGCAAACGTATGGAATTTATTTTCCAAACATAAGTTTATGATTTTTTTAAAAACTGGAAAAAAATTCAAAACTAAGGAATATTTAGAAACGGGGCTGTAGGTATTTATGTAGGGTGTGGAACACCTCCAGTACCTCACTGTTGATAGGCAAAACATTCAATGTTTACAGATTACGAGAAAGCAAGTCCGTGGCCAGAAACGTACACCGCCCCCTGCAAATCTTAAAACAATCAATTCTTTTGAAAGTAAAAAATTTGAATTTTGAAAATAAATAAGTGGTGGTATTTTCAAGTAGGAAAATTTTTACAAGTTATGCTGATGGTCCCCCCGTCCCCTAAATGAAATCCAGGCTACGGGCCTGTGAGTAAGGTTTATTATAGCGCTTTGGTTTTCTTGAGAACGATTACATACATCATTTGGCTTGTGTTTACGTCTTAATTTTGTTTTTCGGCAGTCAGACATTTTCTTAGACCAACATACAATAGATGTATCTTAACAATCAAAGTTGAAACTAATGTTTGTCGTGTTTCATCAAAAGCAGCTGTGATTTCTGAGGATATACCTAGTTGTCCAGGTTGAAAAAGTGGATTTTTTTGCATTTTATCAATGTACATCATTTTAAGAACGTTTTCCCAAAATGTTATAAGCGATCGACGGCGACGGTCAGTTCTACTGCCTCACGAAAAAACTTTTTTTTTTCGCAGTGCAGTTCCGATCAGAACAGCACCTCCGTTTGACTCCTAGCACATTGCTTTTGCCAAAACGTTCCTCGAAATTCGTTCTCGGGTCTGTTTTGGTCGAAAACAAGTCATCCTCGGAATTCAAACCGAGATGCTGTTCTTCTACGAAACTGCTGCACACGCAGAAAGAAACCTTTATAGCTTTGGAACAAATGATACTATGTAAATCTGAAAAAATTAATTGTATCCCTGAAAAACTTAGACTCAAATCTTTAAATGCAATTATCTTGGAATCATGTTTTTAAGAAAGTGCTGTTGCAGTGAGCACAATTTCTCGAAAACAATTTAACAGATCAATTTTAATCTTTCGCCAGCTTGTTTCTAATTATAATGGCTTGTTTGTGAACGAAGGAATTTTAATTTGGGCCACAATTTATATATTTTTGGGTCAAAAAACTTAATTTTGGAACATTAAAAATCAATCTTTTCGGAAAAATTGAAGACATTTTTATTAAATCAAAATTTTTCTTCACGAAGAATGTATAGTATATTAATGAAATATTTTTAGTTTTTGATTTCAGATGATCTGTTTCGAAGATATCATGCTCACCGTGGGTGATGTTTAAAAAAAAGTTTTAAAACAGCGATCACATTTTCTAAAATAGTAAAAAAATTCATAAAAATAATATGTATAAAAATTTGGGGACGGTCAATAAACCCGAATTCGGAATTTCATGATTTTTGAAGTGAATTATGAAAGATGAGGGTCTAGTTAGCGTATAAAAATAAAATTTGCGGTCGGTTCACACAATTTTGAAAAAACGGCTTTAAAGTTAATTTAGAATGCAATTTTATTATTGGCTCTTTTGAAGTGTAACCTCGCCCTCAAAATTGAAAGAGGTTGTGGCGACTGTAAATATACCAGAAACTCGTTTTTACAACGAATTATGAAAGATAATGGTGTAATTAGTTAATAAAAATTGTTTGCGCTGTCAAAATCTACTCTCCGCAACCGCCGCGCCGTCCCGGGCGCAGACGGCGCTCGAGCGGTTTTGACACACGCTAAACTTATTAATCCTTATTAACATCCCTTAAGCGGCTCTAACTCAAAAGTTTGAAAGTTGACGCAGTAGATCTTAGGAGCGACTAACTCCTATCTAACGTTGCTCTAGTTGCCCCGCCCTAAGGTTGATCTGCTAAGTAAATCTGCACGGACGGTCACCAAAATGCATAAAATTATTGCGTAATATTACACAATAATACACTTACATGTATTTCTTATGGGAAAATTGCAATTTTCAAAATTAAATTGTGGCCTTATTACAACTCCGACAAGATTGATCTTCACCTTTAAGAGCTTGTATTTTTGCGTTCTTTCGTTTGGTCAAGCCATTTTATAGGAAAAAGTGTACTTTTGAATTCGGGATTCTTGACTCTACCCAAAATTTCACAATATCTAGTAATTGATAGTATAGTAGTGTATTTTACGAATAAAATTATGTTAACATGGCTTAAAAATCTCTTCACTATTTTAATTAATGTGTATTGCACAATTTTACACGAAAATCTTAACTGTTTTGCAGTTTGTCGTTATTATAGGCTTGCTTACTGATAGTACAGATTATCACTTGGTTATTCCATAATAATTTTGCTTTCGTTTTGTGTGCAAAACAACGAAGTGATTATTTTGAGAAGCACCGAGCTGAGACCTTACCAAATGCGAGTATAATTATTAGCCAACAAAATTACTGTTAAGCCTTTTTTCAAAAACAATCGAAATATCGGTATTTGTCAAAACGTTGAAAAGTCGAACTTTGCCTATAGCTTAAAACAAAAGAGACAGCAAATTTTAATTTTCGCCATTGAGTTTCTCTCAAAAGATTTCGGGATGTACCATCAATTTTTGTAAATCTCTTATAGTTATCGAGTTCTCCATAAGAACCATCGCAATTGGCAACTTTCTCACTTGCTCCAGTCGATGTTTATCTTGGAAAAAGGAGGGACTTCCCAAATGATGACACAGTTTAGATTAAGTTGGTTACTTCTTTTAATGTAAATTTCGTAACAATTAGTCGGGAAGAGGCGCCAAAAGCGATAAAAGTTTTTAAAGCTGGGGGGGGTCAAGCTTCTTCTCCCTTATATCGGGACGGTACACCTCTGCTTCAAAATAAGGAATCTTTGTATTTATTTAGTTACAATTTTAATAACAAAACTGTTTTTTCCACAAACTTGACTAAAAAGTTAAAAATAAATTTTTATCGTATCGATTAACTACATTCAAAACAAAGAGTATTGACATCGAATAAATTTACATAGATTAAACTGCGATCAGTTGCATTGTTTCATACTTTTATAAAATTATTATACAATATTACACATTATTAGGCTAATTCTTTGGAAAACTGATATGAATATTTTAGGTAATATTATGCTGTGTATTTTATCTGTATACTACTGGAAAGGTACACGTGTACCTGTAGCGGTTTATTGTGTTGAGATTTTGGGTTAAAATTGGAGTTAGGAACTTCAACTTTTATGACATCTTAAAATTCGACAAACGCTACACTTTAATAAAAGGCTTTATTAGATTTTAAAAATCTATAGGGTACTCAAACAGATCTTACAAACTTTTTATCCTCTTACACAAATGTTCCTTATTTATAATAAAACAGATAAATTACATTTTATGCAAAATATTTATATTTAATACAAACAAAAATATTATTTTTTATAGCAGTTATTGCACTTGGGCTTGTATTTGAATGCATCGGTATGCAACCGGTATCTCTTTGTTGATAAACATAATATTATAAATTTCCAATAATCCAAATTTACAATATAATTGTGAAAAAGTAAACAATACATAAGAACATACGAATGTTCTTGAAATTTTTGCCGATTTTAGAACAACTATTGACAAATTACCTCGATCTCAAATTATCTACAAACTGCCGGAAACTACCACTATGTATGAGCAAGCTACTTCTCCGATACAGAAGTAATAGTAGAAGCCTTGCTGAAATAATTAAAATGTCAACAAAAGTCATTGGTGGTATTAAAAATAATTGTAAATGTTTATTAACTTGTGAATCCATTTTCATTCATTTAGGGTTAGTTTAGCTGATGACTTCTTGAAAAGACGAAAAAACTACTTATGCGCAACGGGGTCCTACACTAAAATGTAAGTTGGAAAATTTCATTGAACTTGTAAAAAATATTTTCAAATTTTGTTAAACTTGTAGGGGAAAGTATTCCACAATCAGACATGTTCCACAACCGGAAAAAGCGGCGGTAATTTTATGAGTGAGTTTTCTTTTGTAAGTTATGTAGTATTAAGTTTACAATTGAATTTAATTTTGTACTGTCGCTTGTGTTCCACCTTCGGACAGCATGTTGGTTCCACAATCGGACACTTTCTGATTATGCAACATAATACATGCCATCGAAAAAGTAAATTTTTTGTAGCAATTTGATTTATATTCCAGAAAAAATGGCTCGAGGACGGCAACGAAAAATCAATAAAGGTCAGTTTGATAAGGAATTCATGAGATCCGCTGTTATCATCTGTTAAGACAAGCGGCTGAATGATACAATTTGAAATTTCAAACGGTTTATGAATATTTGAAAAAGCAAAAGACAGAATTCTGCAGAAAAAATTAGAATGGCTCCAAATTACACCTGTAAAAAAAAATTTTCTAAAGAAGAAAAAAAAGCTTTAGCAGATTTTGTAGTAACTTGCTCAAAAATATGCTACGGGCAAACGGTTGTTAATATAAAAGAACTTCCTTATGAAATGGCAACCATTAATAAATATAAAATTCCGGAAAATTGGTATAAAAACAAGGAAGCTGGACGCGACTGGTTTCTTGGATTTATGTTCAGACATGCTGAATTAAGTCTTTGTCAACCGGAAAGATGTAGCTTCTCAAAAGCGACTTTTGTAAGTCCACAAGAATTTAAAGGATACCCAAAAGCTGGAAAACGAAAATCTAATAGAAAAAAAAGAGAAAGAGGTAAAAGTATAATCGCCACAGATACTCCAGAAAAGGTTGCTCTAGAAGCCAAACTTCTGTTTGAGAGAGAGAAAGAAAGAAAAATATTCAGAAGAAAAATGTTGTAAAACGGAAAGTATTGGATGAACATCGTCAACAGACAAAGAAAATAAAAAACGAATATGATATTGACTGAAAATTCTAATGATGATATTGATTTTGTAGAAGAAATCAATCCAACACCACTTCTAGACACGCTTAATAAAGTGCCAGAAACTGGCGATTTTATTTTGATTGAATGTATTGATAAAAAGAAAAAAATTACTACATAGCTGAAGTTTTATCAAAAAAGGATGAGGAGTGTCAAGTTAAATTTTGGAGAAGGTCGATTAAGTATGATAACAGCTTCATTTTCCCCTATAACAGAACATTTCTTTTGTATACTTGGAAACAATCAGGATGGTGCTACCAAAACCATCATTTATGGGAACAACAAAACGACAACGTTCATATTTGAAGTTTGAAGTAAATTTTTCAGCCTTGGAACATTTGTTAAAACATTGCTAATTTTTTGTCTTATAGTGGAACATACAGTGTCTGAAAAAAGCTTTTATTTGACAAACTTGTAATTTTAATAGTTATCATCTTTTTTGTAATACAAATTAACATACTAACTTTAAAAATTATTATTGCTATACTTAATGAGTTTAAGGTTCCAATGTTTCAATAATCCAAGGAACGTGCTCCTTAACGTTTGAGTAAATAACCGCCTTATTGCTTGATGAACTGTTCATAGAACGAACTGACATTATACCAATGGCATAATATTGTCCTAAAGTTGTAAAACCGTGTAAAGCACCCCCAGTGTCTCCATAATAAGAATATTGATCTTGGGTTGGTATTGCACATAGTTGATCTGTCCAATGAATACTACTATCTACAAAGCATCTTCTGTTATCCTCAATTTTCATCTAAAATTATAGTTCGCTATCAGTTCCTCTTATCGTTATACAACTAAAGCAAATCGATAGTATCTTTTGCAATTTGTAAACGATTCTTTCTATCAAAGAATCAAAATAATCAACTTGTTTTAGTCAATTTCTTCGAATATTGTCAAGTTTTGACAATATTGTCACATGCTTGACAAGTTTGTTACAACCTTGTGACAATCGTACAATGCTATTAGGGTTCATACTTACAAACGTTATTTTTTTGATATTTTCTGTTGATTCGTTTTCTTTGTTTGAATTCCAACCGTAAACTGTCGATGAACTACCGGATATCATATCTACAGTCTCTGTTTCCAAACAAACTGGAGTAATATGGTCTAATTAGATAAAAAAAACAATTAGATATTTGTAAATATAATCCAACCTATTTCATTTACCTGAAAATATGATATCCTCGGCCAGTCTTAGTAAAGCAATATCGTGGGCTAAAGTTTCAGTATTATACAGTGGATGAACAATTACTTTCTCGATTACGACGTTTAATGCGGGATCCACATAATATATGTCATCACCAGCTAACTCTTCAAAATCTGGATCTGTGCTTAAATTGTGTTCACCTAAACGAACGCTTGTTCTGTTAACAAAGATAAAATTGTTATTAAAATTGTTTACTACATAGTTTTACTTTCTTACAAACTCCAGCTGCTGTCAATACTTTTAGGGGAAACACAATTAGCAGCAGTTAAAACATATCTTTTGCTGATTATAACACCTCCACAATGAAATTTTAGGCCTTTGGCTAAAACAAATATTTTTAATTAAATATTTAATTATTAAAGATTATAAATTATCATTTTATCTGTTTACAGGGATTTGTTTATTAACCGTCAGTAGGGGACACCCGTCAATACAAGTTACACCAATTTACACTGGGTTACACAACCTACACCAGCTACACCCACTTTTGTAAACTAGTGTAAGTTGGTGCGGAAAAACAAATAAACAAACTTCACAAACTTCAATTTTAAACACTTTTAATTATTTTAGTGCCCAATTATTAATATTAAATTAACAATATTTTATTTCCATTATACAAACATTCAATTTTGTAATTTGTTTATTGCCATATTTAAAATTACAATAATACTTTTGCACATATCATCGAGAAGTAACATTGCTCCCTGACTGTTTATTTTATTGATGAAAACAAAGTTAAAACCGAGGGGTCAACCGCTAGAGGAAATCGTGTACAATTAACTTCACGTATTTCACCAGTAATTCACCGCACTTCATCATTAATTCACGGTACTTCATCTAATTCATCGATACTTCATTGTATTTCACGTACTGCATCGGTATTTCAGAGATTTACCGAGAATCCAGAATTTGAGAACTGGAGGGTGTTCCACACCCCGGATCGAGTACTTTTTTTTATCAAAAGTAAACTGAAGATTTCCCATTGCAGAGGCACTGAAAGGTGTTCCACACCCCCCAGACCCCCCGGATTAAGTAGTTTATTTTTTATTTTGTTGCAGAGATCTGCCTCCCAGGGGATACGGAATTTATAATTACGCAGTTTATAAGTAACTAGCTGGATACCCGGCTTCGCCCGGGTCTCATTAAAAGGTGGAACTCTGCCTTTGTCTGAATGATTGAATAGCTGGATACCCGGCTTCGCCCGGGGTCTCCCTATAATTAAAATACTTTGCCTTTGTGTGAAGTGTTTAGATTTTTCCGAGTATCCTGCTTCGCTTAAGGTTTTCTTCTCGACGAAATCTTGCTTCCCGTTGCTAGAGCGTTCAGAATGATTTTAGTGTTCCCGTTGTCGAGTGTTTCAGAACGGTTTATATTTAGGGTCCTAGAGAGTAACTGTGCAAAATTTGGTTGGGATCGGTCGAACGGTTTAGGAGTTATTAAAGACGAACAAACAAACAAACAAACAAACAAACATTCAATTTTATATAATAGATAGCTGACCAGGTTGTGGCCTGAAGACCGCACTGTTGGGAATAATTTTAAATTCACCTTGTATGGGAATCTCGTTCCATTCATGCGCGTCCGCAAATTTTACTTTTTTAAATTAAGCTTTTGGTCCCGGTTTTAGCGGAAAACCTTTTAGGGTCCTAGAGAGTAACTGTGCAAAATTTGGTTGGGATCGGTCGAACGGTCTAGGAGTCTATAAGGAACACACAAACACACAAACATACATACATCCATTTTTATATATATAGATAGATAGATAGAAGATAATTTTAAATTCACCCTGTATGGGAATCTCGTTCCATTCATGCGCGTCGGCAATTTTTCACTTTTTTTTTAAATTAAGCTTTTCGGTCCCGGTTTTTAGCGGAAAACCTCTTTAGGGTCCTAGAGAGTAACTGTGCAAAATTTGGTTGGGATCGGTCGAACGGTCTAGGAGTCTATAAGGAACACACAAACGCACAAACACACACACATACATACATCCATTTTTATATATATAGATTGTCAGATTACGAATTAAACACATTTACTTGGCCATAGCTAATTTTAATAAACTTGAGATATGCTTAAATATTTAATTCACTTTTAATAAAATTAATTATTTAAACCAGGGGTCTGGGGGTGGAACACCCTCCAGTGCTAACGGAGATCTTTAGTTTACTTCTGATAAAAGGTAAACTACTCGGTCTGGGAGTTCTGCATGTTCTGCAATGTTCTTCATTCCAAAATTTGTGCACTGGAGGGCGTTCCACGCGTTCCACGCCCCAGACCCCCGGATTGAGTAATTTATTTTATTAGAAGTAAACTGAAGATCTCCGACACCTCGGATTGAGTAGTTTATATTTTATCAGAAGTACACTAAAGATCTCCCGTTGCAGAAGCACTGGAGGGTGTTCTACTCCCACCCCCAGATCGAGCAGTTTATTAGGCTTCTATACATAGTATAGAAAGAAGCCTTATGATCTGGCTTGTCCGTCCGTCCGTCCGTCCGTCCGTCTGTCCGTCCGTCCGTCCGTCCGTCCGCATAATTCAAAGTCACTAAATTAGTGACAAAAAAAACCTTTTGTCACTAAATTTTACTTTTTAACTTTTATGAGTTTGGCGTCCCACAAAAGTGGGTTATAATGATAAATATGGTCATATTTTTTGCATTTTGATATTTTGCATTTTTTTAACAACATATTCTATTATCTATATATTAGGAATTTTTGGCTTTTTTTTTATTTATAACAAATTTTTTTATTATTCAAAAATACGTTAGGATAAAAAATAATTAACAAATTCTAGTATTCATATTCTTCCCATATATAATCGTCTTTGTGTTCATAATATTCTTCTTCGGAATCGATGCCTCTTCATCTTCGGGATCGCAGTCCTCCTCGTCTTCAGAATCGAGGTGCTCTTCATCTTCGGGATTGCAGTCCTCTTGGTTTTTGGAATCAAGGTTTTCTTCATCTTTGCAATCAAGATCCTCTTCATCTTCCGAATCGAGGTCCTCTTTGTCTTCTTGCTCGCAGTCTTTTCTTCAGATACGTAGTCATCAACATGTTGCTCTTCAAAAATATAGTCATTCTTTTGGAATTAACATGTTCTGGTTTTCATTATCTTTTCTTTTACGATTGATTTGTGCAATTTTGAGATTTTACTTCTACAATCTTTTGTTTTAGTACCAGTCAGCACCTTCTTTAACAACCTTTCATGGTACGAAAGAGTGAAAAGTCATCCGGAATTTCTCCTAAGGATATTAACTCTTCCACCTCATCTTTACGGTAACTACGTACCACATCCGATTTCTTGGGCTGATAATCTCTCAAAGAAATTAAAATTATGTCGTTTAAACGAACCATTTCTCCCTTATATAGCATAGAACCTCGTATGCGGCATAATCGTGTTACACCGTCCAAACATAACGCAGAAATCCAACCGTTACCTAAATGCTGCGTAACTTGAGCATACAATTGCATCTCTGTCTTTAAACATAATTTGCGATCTTTATATTTTTCGGGGTTTTTAAGTTTCTGTTTTAAATTTTTGCGACTTGCTATACCTTTTTTCTCATGTACAGTTTCCAAATGAAGTTTTGAGTTGCCTCTTCCTGCTTTAGTTTTTCCTTTCGTCATGACTGACAAGGAGACCACCCGACCTTACCCTCACCGATTTGCTTGATTTTTGTTTTACGAGCAGGTTATGACTAGAAATGAAGCGGGCCAAAATATTAGAGCGCGATATTCACCCGTTGCCGAGAAAATCTACTTTGAAAATATCGTCTTTTTTCATATTTTATGGGGTACGGCTGAAGGGTCTAGTAATTTTCTTATTGGTATCTGTGGATATAGGGATAACAAAAAATACTATATATAAATTAAAATTATAATATATCAAGTTATACCTATATATCGTTTCGACAATGTCTGACTACAAATTCATGGAAACACTGGGCCCTTCGACAGTTGAAGAAATCGAAACCGATGAAGAATCTCTGTATAGTGAAATTTCTAGGAGGCGATTGAAAGATGCGATGGTGTATTGTCAGCAACTCCTTATTGCAAATAATTTAATGGCGCCAGAAGCTTCTGCGGTAATTAGTGAAGACGCTGTGGTAGTAGGAGAAGACATTTACCATTACATTATAACAACGTTAGGAGAAAAAGCAATTGTGTCGGAGGACGAAATTTTGAAGAAGTAAAAGAAAATATGACCGAAGATTGTTCTCCAGAGAGAAAAAGGATGAAAATAGAAGAAATCGATAATATTCCACTAGATTACAAAATCAAGGTTTCTAATATTGCTAGGCAACATCCAAAGTGGAGCATTAAAACTCTTCAAAAAGGAGGATGTTCCCGTCTAAAAGCTTTAAGGATTTGAAGAAATGGAGAAAACAAATTCAAAATGGTGGAACAAAATTTGATAAATTTGAAATTATTGACTCTTGGAGCAATGACAGGTTTGTAGAAGCTCGCAAAACTCTCAACAAGTATCAACAAGAAACTTGCAACAGTGGGCATTATCTGCAGCGGGTCAGTTTGAGAATTTTGAATTCAAAGCCTCTGAAAATTGGGTTGTTCGATTCAAAAGAAGACACCGAATTGGCCAGCGAAAAATAACCAAATTTGTAAGCCAAGAGAAACCGCGACACTGGAGGAAACTTTGGCTGCCGCTGAAAGATTTCGAATCCAGACTCGTGCGTTGATACCGAAATTTGACAAAGATCTTGTTATCAATACAGATCAGACTGGGTGTCAATACCAGTCAAATTATAACCGAACTCTCGCGGAGCGGGATCAAAAGTTATTATTGTTAATACAAAGGACATGAACAAGGTCACCCATTCCTATACAGCACAGTATGCCATTACCCTCTCCGGAAAACTATTACCTCTCGTTTTGTATGCCTACAAGAGGCGACAGGATCATTTGGGCCGAGGGTTAAAATATGTGTAGAAGAATATGCTAGAAAATATAAAAATGTTGTTGTAACTTCTTCAAAGTCGGAAAGTTGACAACATCTTTGTATAAAGATTATTTAACGAACGTTTTAAGCCATACGTGGAAAAGAACGTTTTCTACTTATAATCGATTCTTGGGAGGCCAAACAAATCTAGATCTATACGATGAAGTATTTCAGGATGAAGAAGGTCAATCAACTTGTACGATTAAAGTAATTCCTGGGTAATGGATACTGTGCTGTTCTTTTCCACGTATGGCTTAAAACGTTCGTTAAATAATCTTTATACAAAGATGTTGTCAACTTTCCCGACTTTGAAGAAGTTACAACAACATTTTATATTTTCTAGCATATTCTTCTACACATATTTTAACCCTCGGCCCAAATGATCCTGTCGCCTCTTGTAGGCATACAAAACGAGAGGTAATAGTTTTCCGGAGAGGGTAATGGCATACTGTGCTGTATAGGAATGGGTGACCTTGTTCATGTCCTTTGTATTAACAATAATAACTTTTGATCCCGCTCCGCGAGAGTTCGGTTATAATTTGACTGGTATTGACACCCAGTCTGATCTGTATTGATAACAAGATCTTTGTCAAATTTCGGTATCAACGCACGAGTCTGGATTCGAAATCTTTCAGCGGCAGCCAAAGTTTCCTCCAGTGTCGCGGTTTCTCTTTGGCTTACAAATTTGGTTATTTTCGCTGGCCAATTCGGTGTCTTCTTTGAATCGAACAACCAATTTTCAGAGGCTTTGAATTCAAAATTCTCAAACTGACCCGCTGCAGATAATGCCCACTGTTGCAAGTTTCTTGTTGATACTTGTTGAGAGTTTTGCAGCTTCTACAAACCTGTCATTGCTCCAAGAGTCAATAATTTCAAATTTATCAAATTTTGTTCCACCATTTTGAATTTGTTTTCTCCATTTCTTCAAATCCTTAAAGCTTTTAGAGGGGAACATCCTCCTTTTGAAGATTTTTAATGCTCCATTTTGGGATGTTGCCTAGCAATATTAGAAACCTTGATTTTGTAATCTAGTGGAATATTATCGATTTTTCTATTTTCATCCTTTTTCTCTGGAGAACAATCTTCGGTCATATTTTCTTTTACTTCTTCAAAATTTCGTCCTCCGACACAATTCTTTTTTCCTAACGTTGTTATAATGTAATGGTAAAGTTTCTCTCACCACAGCGTCTTCACTAATTACCGCAGAAGCTTCTGGCGCCATTAAATTATTTGCAATAAGGAGTTGCTGACAATACACCATCGCATCTTTCAATCGCCTCCTAGAAATTTCACTATACAGAGATTCTTCATCGGTTTCGATTTCTTCAACTGTCGAAGGGCCCAGTGTTTCCATGAATTTGTAGTCAGACATTGTCGAAACGATATATAGGTATAACTTGATATATTATAATTTTAATTTATATATAGTATTTTTTGTTATCCCTATATCCACAGATACCAATAAGAAAATTACTAGACCCTTCAGCCGTACCCCATAAAATATGAAAAAAGACGATATTTTCAAAGTAGATTTTCTCGGCAACGGGTGAATATCGCGCTCTAATATTTTGGCCCGCTTCATTTCTAGTCATAACCTGCTCGTAAAACAAAAATCAAGCAAATCGGTGAGGGTAAGGTCGGGTGGTCTCCTTGTGAGTTATGTTCTGATAAATACTTTTTGATCAGAAAGTGTTTTTCTTATATAGAAAAATTAGGGCATATCATCGGATTATGATGATCCAAGGATCAAGCCTGATGGTTGGTTGAAAATTTAAAAGCCAACCAATCACCAAACTTGATCCACGGATCAGCATAATCCGAGATTAACTTTGTTATACAGTTGGCCAAAGTTGATTATGAAGAATATTCTTTTCATTTGACAATTTTGACGCAATCTTTTATATATTCTACAGCAAACCGATATTTGTTTTCCACACAGTTTCTACTTAGGTATATCAGGAAAGCGAAGTAGTCCTAATTTGAAATTTAAATCTTTCTCCAGACTAAGGAGATGTGTGGTATAGCTTGGACACTATAAGATTGAATGTCTTCCATTACATTCAGTTTCTTAAATTCTTTCGATTTTCTGTATTTTAGGCTTCTATACATAGTATAGAAAGAAGCCTTATGATCTGGCTTCGTGTCCGTCCGTCCGTCTGTCCGTCCGTCTGTCCGTCCGTCCGCATAATTCAAAGTCACTAAATTAGTGACAAAAAACTTTTGTCACTAAATTTTACTTTTAGGTTTCTATACATAGTATAGAAAGAAGCCTTATGATCTGGCTTCGTGTCTGTCCGTCCGCATAATTCAAAGTCACTAAAATAGTGACAAACAAGGTGGAACTCGGATGACCGCAGTTCTTAGCTTCTATACAGCTACCTTTTGGTTTACAATTATATAATATTTTGTAATTATTTTAATTTAAATTTATAATTTTTCTTTATCTGCACGATCATCAGATTATCTTAATTTTTTAGTTGGTAACTAAAATTTTCTATATAAGAAATTGATTTGCATTTTGTAAGTGTTATTTTACGTTTTACGTAATTTTACTTTCACTCTTTCGCACCTTTAATTGGTTAGTTCATTTATTACCAACCCAAAAAAGTGTAAGATGAATAAAATAATCTCATAAACAATTGAAAAGCGTCCACAACTCTGTGTGTTTGATCTCAATTAATTATTTTGAATCTTGTTAATCCATTCACGCGTTTGTCCATCTACCCACAAAAAGTAAAATTTAGTGACAAAGGTTTTTGTCACTAATTTAGTGACTTTGAATTATGCGGACGGACGGACGGACAGACGGACGGACGGACAGACGGACGGACAGACGGACGGACAGACGGACAGACGGACGGACGGACACGAAGCCAGATCATAAGGCTTCTTTCTATACTATGTATAGAAGCCTAAAACCTTTTCTCACTAAATTTTACTTTTTGTGGGTGGATGGACAAACGCGTGAATGGTTTAACAAAATTCAAAATAATTAATTGAGATCAAACACACAGAGTTGTGGACGCTTTTCAATTGTTTATGAGATTATTTTATTTATCTTACACTTTAGTAAAAATTAAAAATTAAGTAAAACGTAAAATAACACTTACAAAATGCAAATCAATTTCTTATATAGAAAATTTTGTTACCAACTAAAAAATTAAGATAATCTGATGATCGTGCAGATAAAGAAAAATTATAAATTTAAATTAAAATAATTACCAAATATTATATAATTGTAAACCAAAAAGGTAGCTGTATAGAAGCCTAAGAACTGCGGTCATCCGAGTTCCACTTGTTTTTATTAGAGATAAACTGAAGATTTCCGTTGAAAAGACATTGGAGGTGTTCCAGATCCCCGGATTGAGTAGTTTATTTTATTAGAAGTAAACTGAAGATCTCCGCTGCAGAGATGTACCTCCCAGGGGTATGGAATTTATAATTATGCAGTTTATGATTAATTGTCAGATTATGAATTTAAACATTTACTGCCATAGCTAATTGGCCAAGTAAATCTTTTAATCTATTACGCGTTTGTCCATCCACCCACAAAGAAAGTAAAATTTAGTGACAAAGGTTTTTGTCACTAATTTAGTGACTTTGAATTATGCGGACGGACGGACGGACGGACGACGACGGACGGACGGACAGACGGACGGACAGACGGAAACGACAGACGGAAGACGGACGGACGGACACAAGCCAGATCATAAGGCTTTTCTATACTATGTATAGAAGCCTAAAAATGTTAGGAAAATCTACTGATGTAAGTTAATTTGCTATCAAATAATTATTATTGATTGTACGTGTCGTATGTATGATACACATTGACCGTAGCACATGCGCATAAGCTAGGTTCAACTTATGTAATTCACCAAAATTTACTAACTTTATGATACTTCACTTGTACTTCAATATTCTTAACACGTGTTTATACTTCACACGTACTTTATGTATTTTACCAGTACTTCATGTACTTCACAAGTACTTATGTATTTCACAGTACTTCAGTACATGAAATGTCATGTACTTCATGAGATGTGTACAAAAAACTTCACCAGCGGTTAACCCCTCGGTTAAAACAGATTTAAGAGAAATGAGTTTTTATTTTTCTAACACAGGCAATCAATTAATTATTTTATTTAGTGACAGATTTGTGGTGTAACTTTCATCGAAGGTAGCTCAGGAATTAAATTAGCCTTAGTTCATAGTTTTTAAATAATTAAGAAATTTGATTTTTAATTGTTGCTTTTTGATATTGCAAATTATTATCAGCAGATATTAATTGCGAAAAACTGTGAAAAAGCAAATAAGAGGTAAACCTATATTTTGTGTAATTCTTTACTTTTTTACAGTATAGCTTCCCCTGAGGCATATACTCTTATTTTATTATTTATTGATTTCCTTCAAAATTAGAAATAGTTATACTGATACCTATAAATATTAAGCAATTAAATATTTACGTGTACGATATTGAAGAAGCGCAGTCCATGTATAAGTATCTACTTGAGTTTCAATTCCATTGTAAATTCTATCCTCAGATGAATATCCACATTCCGTAACATTTGGAAGGATACTATCATTATTTTTGTCTAAAACAGTTTTGTTCTAATAGCGACGATTAGCATAAATAATACATAATACTTACTGGTCGAGTTTACTACCACAGGATCAACTTTGGGAGGTTCAAGACAATCATCCCAAGGGCAACAAACTTTTGGATGAATTCCTTCAAAACCGCAGTTATTCAATTGCAAATATTCGAGATTTAACTTTGAAATTGGTTTTTTAATTAGTATACTTAATAATGGTGGACAATATCTAATTTGTATACACTTTCCAGGTGTCTGTTCAGGTGTGGAACATATTTCTACATCATCTAAAAAAAAATTGTTTAATAGTACCAGAGACACTGAAAATAATCTTTATAATATTATGGTAGGTTTATAGTCAAACAAAATCTTCATTCTAAAAGTTATTTGAGTATAGTAACCTTCCTAGTGTAAATATTTGCTCCTGCTTTTTCTAAGCGGTATCTCACGCCAATATTAGTTAGTGCAAACTATTCTTCTCATTATCTCTGCTCACGTTTCCCTGCTCCTGAACTGTAGGTATTAGCTAAATGACACTTACACAAGTGACTTTTAGCTGAGTTGCAGCTTTACTCGAAGAGAACTACAAAATATTTTCTTGTCCCATTTGAGATTTTTATAACCATTGCATGGAATGAATCCGGTCTGGAACCTCGTTGGTGTACCGAAACCACAATTAATTTATTCTTTGAACATGGTAGTTTTACATCCGAGATAGTTTGCTAGGCTAATCTTAAATACAGGTCTATTAGAAGTCAACCTAGCAACCTACAGGTTGGTTGAAAAGTACTGAAAACGACACCCATTAAGCAGTAGAGGAATCAAAATTCATACATTTTGATATTTGATCTTTCATATGAACCTACTAAAAATTTTATTTTGATCTGTCAATTCATTCATTGTTTACAAGCCATTTGAAGTCGACGTGTCGGTGTATTTTTTAACAATAGAAAAAACTGAGTATCGTGCAGTGATAAAATTCTTTGTTTTGGAAGGTTTATCAGCAACAGAAATTCATACAAAAATGGTGAGCGTGTTAAAAGAATCTGCTCCTTCATTTCCAACTGTACATCGATGGGTTTTAGAGTTTAAACGTGGTCGTACAAGCGTTGAAGATGAACCACGTAGTGGACGACCAAAACTGCAACAACACCAGAAATCATTGAACAAGTACATAATATTGTTAGTGAAGATCCAAGTTTGACTAAGCGTGAAATTGCTAATACCATAGGCATCTCAGACGAACGAGTACTCTATATTTTACATAAAGAATTACGTATGAAAAAGCTGTTTGGAAAGTTAGTGCCGCATTCGTTAACAATTCAACAAAACTCACACGAAAGCAAATTTCTCAGCATCATTTGAATCTTTTAATAAGAATAAAATCGATTTTGTGCGTCGTTTTGTAACTATGGATGAGACTTGGATCTACCACCATGATCCTAAATTGAAACAAGAACGATTACAGTGGACTGAGGCTGGTTGTTCAGCTCCAAAACAGGTGAAGTCAGGACGATCAGCAAAAAGGTTATGGCATCAGTTTTTGGGATGCAAAAGGATTTTATTGATTGATTATCTTGAAAAGGTAAAACAATTAACTCTGAATATTATTGTAACCTTTTGGATCAATTGAACGAACAAATTCGTGAAAAGAGACCCGGTTTGCAACATAAAAATCATCTTTCACCAAGACAACGCACCTGTCCACAAAAGTGTTTTAACAATGGCAAAATTCAATGAACTAAAGTACGAATTGCTTGAACATCCACCGTATTCGCCAGATTTGGCTCCTAGCGACTACTACCTCTTCAGAAACTTGAAACAATTCGTTCGTGGAAAGCGTTTTCATCGAATGAAGAAGCTATTTCAGTCGTGGAACAGTATTTTGCAGAGCTTCCAGAAAATCATTACAGAGATGGAATAAAATTATTGCAGGATCATTGGAATAAGTGTATTGAAGTTGAGAGAGATTATATTGAATAAAAAAACTAATTTCATTTAAAAGTTCACATTCTTTCATTTTTGCTTTAAATACTTTACAACCAACCTGTACCTCAGATGTAAAGTTATTTTTTGCCCTGGTTTTTATTAATAAGCATGTAAATTCATCAACTTAAATAATTTGTGATGTTATACAAGACATTTTTTGTTCCGACTAATAAACCTAGTGCTCTTTTAAATTTCAATATTTGTATGCTTTAGAATTTTTTTTATTTATAATCAAAGTACTACTACTAGGTAAATTTAATAAAAGACTACAATATTTATTTTTTCAGCATTGAAATCATGCAATAAATGATAACTGAATAATAATATTTTATATGAATTAATTAATATTAATGAAGTAGTAATTATTTTTAAACGTTTTTACCTGAAGAAACTAAAACTAAAATTGTTAAAAATACCGTTGCACACAAAAAACCCATATTAACTTGTTTACTAATAACAGCACCATGTATGTATTGCATATGCAATACTATGTACTAACATAAACAAATCAAATAACACGAACCAAATTTTACAAACCAGTTGAAGACCTGTGTCTTATCTTTTTTTAGTCAGTGACCCGTGATATCATTAGTAATATTATAAAATTATTTTATTAATTCACCAATTAAATACATTTAATAAATCTACCGCACTCTTTTTAATACCAAAACCTATACTAGCAATACCGGATTTGTGGTACTAACGCCCCTGGCTAGGTAATTTGCATTTTTCTTAAATGCACCTATGATTTATTTAGTATGTATATACCAGGGGTGAGCACACATTAGGTCAATGAAAGCCATATTCTGGTTTTTTCATTATATATTATAAACCGCCACATAATAACAGTCACATAGTATTAAACGAACAACTACGTCCGAAGAAATTGGGCATTGATCAATTTGAAAAGATTCGTGAAAAAAGTTCTGAAATAATAAAAAAACTGATTTAATTTTCCAATGGTAGATATTTATGTATCACCTCTGGTATTTATCGTAGAAAACTACTGGTCGAAATTTGCGAATAATTTTGTGCAATACTTAATTTAACTTTTAAGAAAACCCATTTTGTCGAAAATTAAAAATCTTTCTTAGAATAATAATTTTGTTTTTTTAATATAATTAATTATCTTTAAATGTTAACGTTATGGGTTTTACCAATTAATTTTTACCTAATATTGTAGGAAAAAATATATACTACTTATGTATAATTCGTTTTATTTTTACTCGTAACTTTAATTTTATTATCTGACCCGTTTTGAATTATTTATGTTATTGAACCATATTTTCATTTAAAAATAACAATACTCCAATTTTTTTATGGATACTATCTCTGATAACAAAAATACTAATACCAAAATTTTATATTTTCTGAATATCAATGTTTCATTATACATAAATTGATAGGTTCTTTCAAAATATTCGATGCCTCCTGCGCTGTTTTTACACATTTCAGCTTTTTCTATTATTACTATTTTCTGTTTAAATTTAGCAGGTATATTTTCAAGTTCACCTTACGGTGAACTTATCATTCAGGTGGAAACAGGAAATCTCAGTTTGTGTCGTGTTCAGTTTCAGCTTCCATATTTTGAATTATTCGCTGAGGATACTCAAGTCTTCGTAAAATATCTTTGGTGACCTCAAAATTGACGTATCTCGTGAGGTCAAAGCAACGACAACACATGCGAAATTTTTAAATGCTGTCCTTGGCATGTTCGAGATTTAAATTAAAAATCAAGGTGCAAGGACCAAGCTCTGAGGCAGTCCATGAAATAGTCTTCTTTCTTTCTAACGTTCTCTCCTAATATTACTCGAAAGGTTCTATTGTTCAGCATATTAGACCAAGACAAGCTGGGTTGGTTATCCAAGTCTGAAAATTCATTTCAGATCACATAATATAAGTTATCCTAAACAAATATCTCAAAATAGAATGCTTATCCAGACAAAACCTCATGATTCATCAATTGGCAAAAACAGTACAACAGAAGTAAATAACAATTAAATCATGATTCATCTGTAAACGTCCATCATATAATACATTCTAGGATAGATCTCCTAAAAAACTCTACAGATTGGGGAAAAGAACTATCCAAACAACTAGAAACTTGTACTATCTAGCGCCAAACAATATTCCAGAGGAAACCCACAGATCTGGAGAGCCTTATGTAATAAAAGTAATTTACCAGGAATTTTACAACTAAACGTTGACCACACTGCTATCTCTGAAAAGGTAAAAGCAGGAGTCAATGGAATAAGATTAAAAGTGACCAACATCGACTGAATTCACCTAGACAAGAGATCCTGCCTGACAAATAGACGGTTGCCAAAGAGGCTGATAACTCACACAACTCAGAACGAAAATTTTCTAAAAAAAAAGAGCTACCTGTGTCTTATACAAAACTAACCTAAAAAATTTAATTTCTACTTCTTTCTTTTTTGGGTCAGTGATCAGGTTTCCACCAAATTCTCCAAAACAAATTCTTCGACTTTTTCAGATTTCCCCGATTTAAAATCCTGACTATATAATTTTTCCCTGACTTATCGAAACTTGGGAAACAAAAATTAAATATTATGTATCATCAATTATTGTTATTACACCAAAAATAATTGAATTATTAAACAAACAAACAATATAGTTGTATTTTTGAACAAAGAACAAGCTAGTTGAGTTGTTTAAACTGCAGAATTATTGAACAAAACAGCTTAATTTAATAAACAAAACAGCTGAATTTATTAAACAAACCAACTGAATAACAAAACAGTTATACTTTTGATATTAGCTTTTTTCATAAAACATGTTGAATTGTGAAAGAAAGAGTTGAAATGTTAAATCAGGAATAATTGAATTGTTGAACAAGACAATTAAATTATTAAATGAAAAACATTATTAAACTAAAAATAATGATTGAATTGTTGAATAAAACAGTTGAATTAAGAAACCAAACAGTTGAATTATTAAACAAAACAGTTGAATTGTCAAGGCGATTATCAAAGAGAAAATTAAATTTCTGAACAAAAAAAATGAATTATTAAACCAAAAACAATTAAATTAATTAACCAAAAATAATATTATTCTTGAACAAACTAGAATAATTGAATTGTTAAACCAAAATCAATTGAATTATTCAAAATAATATTATTCCTGAACAAACAAGGATAATTGAATTGTTAAACCAAAATCAATTGAATTATTCAACCAAAAACAATTAAATTAAGTATTAAACCAAAATAATTCATTTCTTGAATAAACCAGTTGAATTTTATCATTTTAATTTTTTCTCAACTAATACTTTTTGTTTTAGAATCTGAAGTTGGCATAATTCAAGTTTACACTCAAAAAAATCCGCTCTTACCAGTTAGAACATCGTTCTTGAAATGGACCCAATCATTAAACGTTCTTAAATTGAAACAAAGTTTAAGAATGTCCTACTTACTATCAATCCAGAGAGCAATCAGTAATTTGATATTCTAAGTTAAGAATGCTTTGTTTGAATTTAAGAACGTTGCCATGATCGAGTCGATTTCAAGAACGACAAGAAGAAGAACAAAGAAACAGCTGAATTTTATTATTATTTAATGTCAAGAGAGTTAAAGACGTTTCCTACAAACTCCACAAGTAACAAATTACAACTGGATCACAGCAGTGTGTTTACCATGACTAGAAATAAAAACATGGTTACCCGTTCTCTAGCCTTCCTGTATACCCTTTAATAGCCCCCATACACCGGTCAACAAATTGAGCAACAGAGGCTGTTGTGCAACAATTGTATAGTGTATGGTGATGTACGGTGTTTGCACAACGTGTTGCGCAAACACGTTGTAGAAATTCTATGTTTGAAATTAATTGCATGAGTGGCGTTGCGCAACAGTTGTATAGTGTATGGTGGTGTACGGTGTTTGCGCAACGCGTTGTGCAACGCCAGTTTGCGCAATTTGTTGGCCGGTGTATGGGGGCTATAAGGCCACACTGCTGCTCATTTATTAACCAAAGCAGTTAAATTATTAAACAAAACAGTAGAATTATTGAACAAAACAGTTAAAACAAAAAAAACAAATGAATTGTTAAAACAAAACCACTTAAATTGTTATCAAACCAGAAATATTTGAATTGTTAAATAAACCAAACAGCTGAATTATAAAAAAACATTTGAATTAAAGATAATTGAACTGTTGAACCAAAAACAATTATATTATTAAACTAAAATTAATTGAAATGCTGAACAAAACATTTGAGTTATTGTACTAAATTATTGGCAAAACAACTGAATTTATTAAACAAAGCAGTTGAATTATTGAAGAAAACAGTTGAATTGAGAACAATTGAATTGTGGAAACAAAAACAATTGAATTATTTAACTAAAACAATTATATTATTAATTGAAATACTAAACAAAGCAGTTGAATTATTAAATTGTTATTGATAAGTTGAAATATTAAACAAAACAGTTGTATTTTTAAACAAAACAATTGCATTGTAAAACCAAAAACAACCGAATTATTAAACTACGAAAGATTCGATTATTATAAACCAAAACTAATTAAATTATTCAACAACAAAAATTGAATTATTAAACGCCTACCTAGAATGTATTTAACTCTTCAAGTACTAAAGATAAACATATTCTTCTGCAGACATTTTTGTTCAAAATTTCATTTCCTACAAAATTGGTATTATGTAATTTTTTGTAATTGTTACAATTTTAGCAGCGTTTCTAATATAGTTATATGTTTTTCTATTACATTAACCAAAGTTCCCATTGCTAGATCTCTAATTCCGGTGATATAAATATAAGTACTATGTATGTGCAAGTTTCAGCTATGTAGGAGTATCAGAAGTCCTAGAAATAGTCACTCACAGATTAGTAATTATTGAATATCGTCGTTCCCTCCTTTAAAATGCGATATGTGCATTTTAATAAATTATTCCAGAAGAGGAGAAAAACTGTTTTGTTTTTTCTAAAAACACTTATTATTTATTTAATTTAACTGTTTATATTGCTTAACCGGCATA
Organism: Lycocerus yunnanus; assembly: GCA_036346125.1. Classification (NCBI taxonomy): domain Eukaryota; kingdom Metazoa; phylum Arthropoda; class Insecta; order Coleoptera; family Cantharidae; genus Lycocerus; species Lycocerus yunnanus. The sequence goes on along the minus strand of JARFIX010000008.1, from coordinate 14,195,105 downwards.
TCAAATACTCATTAAACTTATAAGTAATCATATCGAAATCTACACATTTTGTACAAAATTCACATGTCGCATTTTAAAAGTGCACTGACGATATACATAATCAAAGAGTTTTAAAAATGAGGAATATAACCAACCATTCTAATCATAATTTATTTTCAATTTAGCTTTGATACATTATGTGTGAATTTCAATTAATTTAATATAACATGAAAGAATTTAATGGAATTGTATTGTTATTATCTGTATGTTTACAAATCTTCTTAATTATAACATGTTTATTGCAGCATGCTAAATTATAACATAATTAAAAAATAACTCACTATGCATTAAAATAAATTTATTGTAAAGTTACCACATCAACACTATTAAAAAAACTATTTAAAACGTGTTAAAAACAACTTGCGACACTTAATTGTTCAAAGAACAGTGCACTTTATTTCCATGACAGCAGTAAAATAAAAGATTATACCATTGCCAATGTTATCAATTTATTAAAATTCAAAATAAAATACTGTTTTCTTTATAGATCATCATCTTCTTCCATCATCGATGCCAAACGTATCATTCCAGACCTATTCCAAATAGCACTTGAGGTTCTTTTCAATTTTGCTGCTTCGATAGTGGGAAATATCTCTTGTAAATCAACAGATTGTTGATGACTAGCAAAAAATTTCTTGTCATAAGCTTTACTTAATCTTAAATAGGTAGCTAGGCATGTAATCGCGTCTTCTAAAAAAAAAATTAATGCAACTCACTAAAACATTATACAAAAGAATTGCTTACTTTTCTGCCACTCATTTTCAACAACTGGTTTGGAAACGCCATCATCTGAATCATAACAATCTGTCGTCGGTAATAGAGGTGTTTTATATTTTAAATATTTTGGAGTGGGTACTTTATCTTTTTGTCTCCCTTTTTCTTCTGCTGCTTTTCTTGCAGCATTTGCATATCTTTGGGCATTTAATTCTTTTTTCTTGCTTAATTTATCTTCCTGGTCAGCTGAAAACTTCTTTATTTTTTCTTGTTTTGCACGCTCAGACTCCTCAAGCGCTTTTAGTTTTTCTTTTTTCAAAGCATCGCGTTGCTGTTGAGCTTTTAATTGTTCAGCTTGCAATAACGCCTCCTTTTTCTGACGAGCTTCAGCTTCTTTTTGTTGCCGGGCCAGTTCTCTTTCTCTAAATGCAGCCTGAGATGATTTCAGTGCACTACGCGATTTTAGTGCTGAAGTAGACGGCGTCAGTACTTTAGAAGCATGTTTTTCAGCACTTCCGTGAATGGCCTTTGGTATACCTCTAGATTTAACTGACATACCCTCTGTTTTATTCATCGAGGATTTCTAAAAACAGAATAAAATGATATTTTACATATTATACAGACACAACGGGGGAGGCTCTGATTTACAATGTAGCCCATTATTGATAATCTACTTTGCATGAGAGCACCTCTTATTAACGGAGTTAGACAAACCGATTATTTACGAAAACTTTTAGCAGGGGTGGAATGTTCTTATATTTTCCTTCCCATTTCAAATTATTTTGTAAAACTCATGTTAATCTTCATTTAAGCTTCAATGAATCCTACTGAATATTAATTGAGCTCCGATGAATATTAATTTCATTTTTTACTAAATTATGTGTATTTTGAGTAATTCCGAGCAAGTAAGGCAAGTGATTATTATACATAGAAGCTCAAACATGCTTTACTGATTGACATCAATTTCACACAAAAAATTGAAAGTAAATACCCCCTTTTCATTAAAGCTCATAAGGTTTAAGATTAATTTCAGTGAAAGTGTTGCGATTGGAGGGAAGGAAATACTCTTTAGTACCGCCTGTAAATGGCATAAAAATAAAATAATTGCTTCACAAGTGAAACACAAGTTTGATAAATAATTAAATGACAAAATTTTCACCCTCTGACACCCTCTAAATTCAGCTGGAGCTTGTCCCTGAATTGGCCCTGAGTGGTTCACAGAATCAAAATAATTAATTATATATTTATTTGATAAATGGAAATATTTAATTTACAAAAAATAAACAATAATTTATGTCAGTTGTAGTTTTTGCAGTTGGACTTCCTCTGGTATATTTAAGATATAGGCAATATCATTGCTTTAAAAGCTTAAGGCCGGTATTTTGTAATTAATCTTTTATGAAAGGAGAATTGGTTTTCTCATGTAAAATTATGGCAAAAATGTGTAAAAAAGGTAAAGAATGAGTTATAAAACACTGGCCTAATCCCATGGGTATATTTTTATCCTTTTCTGAACTTTCATTTCTTTGCCGTCATTAAGATTTCTTGCTTTGAAAAAATTAAGATACAGGTATAATTTTGAAAACCCTGTATGCTGGATAAGGAGTCCAAGCGGGACTCAGAACATTATATAATCTATTATATAAAATTGAATGTTTTCGACCGATCCCAACCAAATTTTGCACAGTTACTCTCTAGGACCCTAAAGAGGTTTTCCGCTAAAAACCGGGACCGAAAAGCTTAATTTAAAAAAAAAGTGAAAAATTGCGGACGAGCATGAATGAATTAACGAGATTCCCATCGCCAATACCTGTAATTGATATATGGTAATTTTACGTTGGTATATTCACATTCAGTACCTACACTATTATAAGTGATTTGAAATACTGGAGAAGAAAAGCTGTAGAAAATTGTAGAGTACAATATAAACCGTTCTGAAACACTGACAACGGGAACACTAAAATCATTCTGAAACGCTCTAGCAACGGGAAGCAAGATTTCCGTCGAGAAGAAAACCTTAAGCGAAGCAGGATACTCGGAAAAATCTAAATACTTCACACAAAGACAAAGTATTTTAATTATAGGAGACCCGGCGAAGCCGGGTATCCAGCTATTCAATCATTCAGACAAAGGCAGAGTTCCACCTTTTTAATGAGACCCCGGGCGAAGCCGGGTATCCAGCTAGTATTATATAATAAATTACCACCAAGGTGAAGCACTCCGCAGTATAAAATTATTAATTATTACATACAAAAAAATTACAAGGAAAATTTTTCTTGACTTTTCAAAACTTGATGAATTTAAAAAATTTTAAAAATATGAATCAACTAAAAAAACAGTTTTTCAAAATCAATAATTTTTGACCAATCCCTGACCCAAGAAATTTTAATTGGCACCGACTTGCCATGACAAAATTTAAGTAATTCTTAATTATCTGACTTTTCTATAATAGACAAGTGGGAACCCTGTTATTAAACCAAATGCAATCAACACATTTTCCTAGTCACCACAGATTATCAAATATTCTTACATTAAAATCTACAAGTTAACTAGCTAAGCATTTTTATCAAACGTTACATTGTCTTCAACACCCAACTTCCAACTAAAAGGCGAGTACTTCAACCATTTAATAATAATTTTTTTTCATAATTTAAAAAATCACTTACCTCTGAATCATTTGCTTTTCCTTTAGCGCGTAAACTACGAATAGGCATTTGAGATGCAGCCGAAGCAGCTCCTAATTTTTCATAAGCTTCAACCTTCTTTTTAACAGGACTGTTTTCATAAGGACTAAAGACCGGTTTATTTTTCAATTTCTGTTTATGTTGTGTAGGAGCTGGAGATACATCTTCATCATCGGTCATTAAATCGTTTACATTCATAGGGATTTCAACTGTTGGTTTCTGTATTACGACAGTGGTGTTTACAGCTTTATTTTCATTTTTATCTTTATTATCACAAACAAAAGTTTCATTAACCTTGTTCACAACAGTTTGTAGTGGCTGAAGAGTATTTTCTTTAACAATCGTATTATCCATTTTTCTGATTTTAGTTTTACTTCTATTTGTTTTTTTATTTTGTGTTTCATCATCTTCGGGCGAAGAATCACGCAAACGTTTCAACTGTTCATTTGCTGCCTTTTCAATTTCTTCCATTTTATTCATGGCAGCAGCTCTGGTTTTAGTTCTAGTGGAACGTGTAGTGGAACTAACTTCAACTACATCTTTATTTTGATTTTTTATCTTATTCTTGGTTCTGGCTCGAGTCGTTCTAGTTGTAAGTTCTGCCTCTTCCTCATCTGTATCGACAACCAAAGTTACGATATTATCAGCTTGCACAACCACGTCAGAATCTCTAGGCACTTGAGTAGCTTCTATCATTTCCGTCTTGATTTTAAGATCTTCAGTTTCCTTTTGTTTACGTGTTTGTTTTGTTTGCCTGATCGGTTTGGAAGGTGGAGGCATATCCATTTGTTCCTTTTTAACTTGTAAAGCGGCATTTTCGTTATATTTTGTCACTTCATTTGTCGTCAACCTCTCAATTTTAACTACAACATTTGAAACCTTATCCTTGATCAAATCATGTTGTTGATTTACTAATTGTGACGGTTCTCTCAAAGCTTGTCTGGTAATTCGACCCGTCCGTTGAGATGTTCTCTTTCCTACAATACTTTCATTTTCTTTGGAAGAGTTATCAACTGCAAATAATTTTCAATTTTAATAAAATGGGCATATTATTACAAGTGGTAATCTTAAAATACCTGCGGTCACAATTTCTTTGCCAGCAGTGTCTTCCTCTGGTTCGGCTAGAGCAATTAGGTTACATGCGAAGTTGTTATTTAAAACGCCAGTGTCTTTAAAATTTTTAACTTCTTGATCAACGGCATTTACCCATGCAAGGTATTCCTTCTACATACGATTAAATAAACAAAAATACTATAACGAACAATAATATTATTTAAAAACTCACCTCTAACGAAGCTTCAAATTGCTCAATAAAATTTATTCCATAATCGTTCATCCGCTTTAACACGTCTTTACCACTCATTTTAACTAATTTACGCGAAATAATTAAAAAAGTTAAAACCTACACATTCGCGCGCCCAACAGTCAAATTTATAGGCAACAAAACCGTTACAGCGGATTTTAAAACATGGCTGGTTCACAAAACCAAACCCTACAAAGACGTAACTGTCAACGCGGTTAACGCTGTTATCACTAATTAATACAGAAGACAGAATCATACAAAATAGATATTATGACGTGCATAAACGTGACACTCAAATTCCTATTTTTTAAGCAAAATATTATCTGATTTGGATGTTTTAATTTAAAAAAAATGATTTTGAACAGTAAATATCTACCGTCACCTAGTGGTGAACCTTACAATTCTAATTATAATATTTTGTTCATTGGCGTAACATGTTGTATAGTCATAAGTTGGGTTTTAAAGCAACCAAAATTATTTTTTTTTAGTTTTTAGTTCCTACGCAAGGAAAAAGCAGTTTATGTAAAAATAACTCAAAAATACAAATACTTCTTTCTAGTAGCAGCGCCAAATTTAAATTTGGAGAAATTTAAAAATTATAAGAAAATTTTAGAAATGCAAAAAAGACAAACATAATCGACTTGAATTATTATAAATTTTAAAAAATATGTAATAATTGAGGTGATTGGTCAGTGAAAATCTAACTACATAGTAAATAAGTATCTTTTCACAACACATTACCAACGAAAACGTTCAAAATAGCAGGGCCGTATTCAGCAACATCGTCGAATAAAAAAAATAGCAAACAAAAATTACTATTTGTACAACATCTTACTAAATGACCTAAGTTTTGATCTTATCCACAACATTTAAACAAACCATTCAATTTTTTCATTTATCAATTAAAACAAACTTTCTATCATTTGGTAAAAATAAATATTTGGTTACCGGGAACTTTTGTTTTGGAGCCGATATATTCACCTCCTCGTAAGTTGCCCATAAGTGGCCAATAACGTTACAAATAAGTTTGTTACTGGTAAACGTATATTCACCTGCTAGTAGCGCCAACCGCCTCGTAAATACGAGTTACGGGTAAGATAAGTTACAAGTCACTTGGAGTACCAAGTAAAGCGTTATAAGTGAAATCCTAACCTACAATTTATAAATTGTTTGCATGGTAATATAAGAAGTGATTATACCATGGATAAAGTATCGCTTTAAAATAAAGAATTTATAGGCTATGTGCAAGTTCACAACTAGCGCCAACTGGTTGGGCGCGCCGGCACTTTTCACTGTACTTATACCAATCTTTTAATTATAAAATTACTACATACTCATCACAATACTCATAAACATCAATTTTTACTGTCAAAAACACTGTCATAATCATCGATCTTTTATTAAATAGTACGACATACAGCTATTTGTTGTAAAGCAAACAATAACACAAACAAAGTTTGTTTTCCTTCTGACGGTGTATCACAGGTTGCATACCGTACAGGTAATAACCAATAAAGTTTGTTGTCCTTTTGAAGGCGTATCACAGATGGTATACCGTACAGGGTCGCTATAATATACAAACATGTTTACGCTGTTACAATATCACCAACTTACAATTATTAATTAATTCCTATTAAAATTTGAATATAACACACAATTTTTCGTTTGTTTACTGCTTCAAACCGCTTTCAAACAAATATTTTGTTTATGTTACAAAAGTGACAGCATATACAAAATATTCTTCCGGGTATATGCAGTTGCAGCTGCTGCAGGTACTAACCAAAAGGAAAACATTCCAGGCACACCCCCACCCCAACACATCTGTGCTTCAAAGCAACCTGCTTGTTGAATACAGGTTTGTCGTACTATTTAATAAAAGATCAATGGTCACAACTGTCATAAACACTGTCAAAAAGTGCATCAAAACATTCCATATTTCACCACCGTAATCGCTGGCATCGAATTTTTATAAATTCAAGTCACTTGCACATAGCCTATAGAAGGCTAATATGAACCCATTAAAATAAATTATAATCTCAACAAAAAAAGTTGTTGTGTTGGTCAATAACCTATCTAACCAAAAGAGTGCTAGAAAAAAACTATTTAATAAAAAACATACTGTTCTCACTCACAAATCTACTGTAAAGCTGTTGTAGTTTGTTTTTGAGCAGCCCTGTAGTACCCATGTACATATATACCGGGTAAAATTACTAAAGTGGGATTTTCGCCTAGATACTCTATTAGAAATAAAAATCCGAGGGGTTAACCGCTGGTGAAGTTTTTGTACACATCTAACGAAGTACATGAAGTACTGGGAGGGGTGTAGAACACCTTCCAGTGCACAAATTTTGGAATGAAGAACATTGCAGAACATGCAGAACCCCAGACCGAGTAGTTTACTTTTTATCAGAAGTAAACTAAAATCTCCCGTTGCAGAAGCACTGGAGGGTGTTCCACACCCCAGAACCCCAGTTTAAATAATTTATTTTTTATTAAAAGTGAATTAAATATTTAAGCATATCTCAAGTTTATTAAAATTAGCTATGGCCAAGTAAATGTGTTTAATTCGTAATCTGACAATTAATTATAAACTACCTAATTATAAATTCCGTACTCCCTGGGAGGTAGATCTCTGCAACAGGAGAGTTCAGTTTACTTCTGATAAAAAATAAACTACTTGATCCGGGGGCTGGGGGGGGAGAGTGAAACACCCTCTAGTGCCTCTGCAACGGGAGATCTTTAGTTTACTTCTGATAAAAATAATCTACTCAATCCGGGGGGTCTGGGGGGTGTGGAACACCCTCCAGTGCTCAAATTTTGATAATTCTGTAAGTCTCAGAAATTGAAAGTATCGATAAATTACTGCTGAATTATATAAAGGACAAAGAAGTATGGAGAATTATGATGAAGTACGTGAAGTGTGAAGTTAATTGTACACGATTTTCTCTAGCGGTTGACCCTTGAAAAATCATTTATATCACAGATACATATTTATTTTAAACATATTACAATTTTCCATAAGGAAAATTGATTGTTTATTTTTGATTTTATCAACACTAATTTGAATTTTACACAAATTGACCAAAAGTTTATTAAAATTAAAAGGAATAGACTGGGAATTTCCTTTTAAGTTATTTCTGGTCAAGCAAAAAAATATTGAAAACATTAAAGCTCCGTTTAGACACTCAGATAAACTACGCAAATTAAGCACTTATTGAATCAAGTAAGTAACAAGTATCTAAATGGAAATTAACAGGAAATTAGTTATTCTTCTAAATTGTCCACTATCCACTGAACGAAATTGTTAGCCCTGGTATAAACGGTGGGAAAATCTGGTTCGCATTGTCTTGCACCAAAGGAAACTATACCAGTTAAATACCAATTACCATCATCTTGAATTGCAAGTGAGCTACCGCCATTGCCATTACAAATATCATTTGTGGATGATGCGCATAGCTGAGTATCATTTATAACAACCGATAAAGGATTATATGATAAATTGCATTCTTCGGTACTTTTTCCAGTTGCCTATGAAATAACATTGAAGAGAGTAAATTTAAACGAACATTTTGGTAAGTAATACAGCGTTATATAATTGATGTTGGAAGGAACAAACCTTTATTTTCCTTTTTACATTTGTTTCTGAGGCATCCTTAGTTTTTCCCCATCCAGCTAAAGTCATTACGCTGCCAGCATATTTGTTAGATAATATTTTAGAAGTAGTTGGCACACAAAGAGGTTTAATGGAATCTACAAAATAAATGTGAATAATTAGAATTCTACATAATATATAAGTAATTCTTTCTATAGATAACAATTGAAGAGCCGGATAGACAGCATTTTGTAATGCAAATGTTGTAATAATTAAACAAAAAAAGGTCGTCAAAAGTGATAAAAGTCTTAAAGCCTGGGAGGAGGGTCTCTAGTGACGCCGAGCGAATCCAAATTGGACCCCACGATCATTGTTTTTAAAGGTATCTTCATTGGTCCAAAAAGGCAAGAGTAAATTGCGTCCCGAACTCTAATCGATTAAGAATCCCGATTAAGCGGAGTTGACTGTATTTTCATAGTTTTGTTCTTTAATATAAAGCTCAAACAAGCGGTTGCCCCAATTAACCGGAATCAACTGTACTTACCAAAACTGCCCTAAAGTAAAACCGACATCTTTTAATAATTGTTATTACACTCAGGGAAGCAAACAATGCCGAAAATTTTTTATTTCAAAATAATACATTGTAACGCCCCGTACTGTAAAATTGTAAAAATATTTTAAACGTTAATGTATGGGGAGAGGAGAATTAAAATTACTCGATCCGAGCATGTTGCGGACGGGGCAGAATTTACCCGCACCCTTAATCATGGGACACAATTTTTCATCAGCGATGACGCTATACCGAAATTGAATCGTGTTTTAAAAACTATTTTATAGGATTGAACATTATTAACTTGCAAAATTTGAAAATTATTAATTTAATTTGGCAATTATTAAAATTCATCTTAGAAAATTATTTTAGTCACAACAAAATAATAATTAGAAGTATTTACCTACCTGAAAACTGAACTACAGCATTAAGTTTTATCAATGCAATATCATTTTCAAAATTTTTGTTTTTCCCAATATATCCTTGATGAACAATAACTTTATCGACGCCCACATTTATTGGTGCTTCAGAACATTTTGTATTGTCTCCCGATGTACAATCAGTGGCATTATTTATGGTATGTTCACCCAAACGAACGTAAGCCCTAAATAAATAATTAATGTGCCTATTTATTGCTTCAAAGTCGGTTATAAATTTACTTACAATTTCAAATCCTTAGGGACACCATTTATACAATGCGCCGCAGTGAGAACATATTTGTTGTTTATTAAAGTTCCTCCGCATGGGAAAAACATGGGTTTATTCGCTAAAATGATACTTATTTATTTTTACGAGTCAAAACTTAAAATTGTATTTGTTTGAAATTACGTCTTTCATATCCCAGAAGTGCACTCCAGGCAAATTCGCCTATGCCAGCTACATCTTCAGTGCCATGGTCATCAGTTGATTGTAATCCACATATTTGTGTGTTAGGGAGAAGTGTACTGCTGATGTCTATAAGAAAAGGAATACAAAAATGCAGTAGTACTCAAATAAATAGTGAAATATGTATTTTGAAACTTTATTTAAATAATAAATTACTGACCTGCAAAGGTTGTGTGATAAACCGATGCTATCAAAGCAAAAACAGTAAATACAGATATATTCAACATTTTGAACAAATAACTACTATTCCATCAAGCAGTTGGGTTTTATACAGCTTCTCTTTTAATACCACCATGATAATATATTCTGCCACCTCTTAACTAGATAAACTTGAATTATCTTTAATAATAAAAAAAAATCGAAACAAGATTGTGTTGGAAATTTTATTGATGTGAACTCAGCCTTGATATCCTACCTATATATGTATATAATACTTATAAATAACACTGAAATGTTTATAAACTAAAAATTTAAAAAGGTGACCTTTAAACTACCAAAATGATCGCAGCGACAGTCATAGAGATAATTTAACTTGATAAAAAGCATATTAGGTATTTTATATTTTCGAATGATTTTTTCATTTTTCGTGAAACTTTCAATATAACTGTTATTAATGGATAATAATATATTAAAGAAAATTTTGCAGCGGAAATATGTAAATGAAGGATGCACGTTATGGTACGAATGACCCACTTTACAGAAGACCTTGCTCTGTTTATGTCTTACTACTCTAGTGGTAGATGGAAAACAAATCCTTGCAAAAGAAATAAATTTAATTTTTTAAATATTGAAATTCTTTCAATTGCAAGCGAGTTGTATCCAACAATTACGGTAGTGGATATGCTAACCAAATACCAAAGATTGAATGGTGTGTTGGAAGGAATGAAGAATAATTTCTTATTCTATATACAGTAGAGTTCATATATAGCGACTTTGCTTATAACGACTAACCGGTTTTAACGACGAAAATGTTTACTCAAGTTAGGTTTATATTCGTAAGATAAGTACTTAAGAAATAATCCGTTTTGTACGTTATCCGGTTAGTACGACATAGTATCGCCGGTCCTTTGAAGGTCGTTATATCCGGATTCTACTGTATCTTACTATAACTATAATGTATTGAAAAATAATTTTGAAATAAACTGAAATTTAAATCCAGAAATTGACATTTTACCAACTAGGAGTGTCCCGTGTCCACATGGGATACACTCAAAGGCGCAGATAATGTTTTTTATCTGGTTTTTCCACGGCTAAACCATTGAAGACAAATATAATGTGTTGCCAAGACTTTTTCGTAGAGTTGCCTAAAACCGATTTTGTTTAGTTTTTTTTCGTATTTGTTACAATTTCACGGCACTTTGAGTCTAAGATTGCTTAAAATCTTTTGCCTTGGTGCACGTTCATGTAAAAAGCAAAAGAGATTCATTATATGGCGACAGTTCGAATTCCCTGATCGGAATTTTTACCATTTTTGAAGTGGTTTATGAAAGATGGGGGTTTAATTAGGATGTTAAAAAATAAAATTTGCGGTCGGTCCACAAATTTTGGAAAAAACCGACTTTAAAAATTCAAAATCGGTTGTGGTTGCGTTAATCAAAACTGACCTTCCCAGCCTACGTGTCGCTCAGCTTCGGCCGCTACAGACCGTTTTGAAAAACGTTTTACTTATTAAAAATATCCCTAGACCGGTCCTACTCGAAAATCTTGGATGTTAACTCGACAGATAGCAGGCAGCAATTGCAGTAAGTCCGTGTTAACCCACCTACAGTACACGCACCGTAAATACAATGCGCAATAATACATTTACATGTATTTCTTACGGGAAAACTCAATTTTCAAAATGAAATTGTGTCCTTATTACAAGTCCGACAACAATGATCCTCGCCTTAAAGAGCTTGTATTTTCTGCTCTTTCGTTTGGTAAAGCCACTTCTATAGGAAAAAGTGTACTTTCGAACCCCTAAATTCGAATTTCATTATATATATTTAAATTACTCTATTCACTTGATTTTGGCTAGCTTCGAAACAAAGCTGATCATTTAAACGTACATTCGCTTTTTATTTACTTACTTCAATTACCGATAACGCTTTGAGACAAAAACCAATGTAGTTAATTAATAATCCTTTTATAGGACAAATAATTGAGGATTCCTTAGGTTCTCGGGTTACCAAAAAATTACCTGTGTTATAAATAACTTTTTAAAAAATAAACGCTCATTAGTGCAAACTATATACTAATTTTTACCTTCCTAGAATATGAGTAGAAACCCACATTATTTATGGGGTAATGACCCACATTATTAACCAAAATATGTCATTAGCAACTAATTAAAGTTAGTAATGCTACCGATCAAAACATCTGAATTTGCCAAATGACACATTCTAAAGCCCGTGTCCCACGGTCAATATTTCCATTAATATTTTAATAATAATTTTTATCAAAACCTTTTGATCGTGGGACAGGTTATTTTGATAAAAATTTACGGCCTATCAAACGTTACTTCTATTTTAATGACGTAACATCAATATATTGATGGAATACGACCGTTTCTATAATTTTGATAAAAAAATGGGTTTGATTGGCTGATCCGTTTTCGAACAATTGTATGCATTAGGTTTGTTCGTTGTACGTGTTTTGAATTGCTCCGAACAGTTTCCGATTACGTCACACTGACAGCTGTTTAGAGCCAACATCCGACGAATACTTTTAAAACAACTTTTAGGTAATGTAAATAACCTAACCTCAAAATATTTTGTAAATAAGTTGTCATAGTATTGTCAAATATGAATAATTTAAGTTATAAGATATTATTTAATAATATCTAATACCTTCGATTATTCATATTAGACACCATAATTACAACTTATTTATAAAATATTTTTATTTACATACATCAACGATAAGTTGTTCAAAAAGTATTCGTCCGATGTTGGCTCTGAAAAGCTGTCAGTGTGACGTAATCAGAAACTATTCAAAGCAGTACAACGAACAAACCTATTGAATCTCAATTTTTATAATTTTTATTTTAGATCATTTTAATAATAATTTATATTTAAGGTAAGTAATTATTTTTCTTTAGAAAGATATTAATAAGTTCATGTGAATGTCACATGATCTGTCATTCACAGCAGACTATTTTTATCAAAATATTGATGAAAATTTTGACCATGTGACTTAACCTATAAATTTTGATCATATTTAATGACGTCAGATCTGTCAACATTATCATCTAAATATTGAAGGAAATTTTGATCATGGGACATGGCAAAACAAGCTTAATAGCCAGATATACTCCGGCTAGCGTTCGGAAAAATCAACGGTCGTGGGCCACGCGAAGTTCTAGATTAATTGTAATTATTAAACAGTTTATTACATTATTCAAGATTTTGAACAACAATTTCAAGTCAGAAACGAATCTTCTTGCTGACAATGACTTCATACCAAAGTAATCCAATAACTTACCAAACATTTCTAATCCATAGTCAATTTTGCTGATTGTCAAGATTGCTGAAAAATATTTGAAGGTGGATCAAGTTAATATCAAATGAATAAAATAGAGCTAAATCCAGAATAATTCTCCAAATCTTTGAAAGTTTATATTATGTACATTATCCTGCAGTTGGTCATTAATTTTATAAGAAAATAAAGTGTTTCTTCTCCGAGTAAATTTCGTTCTGAAGTAGTAGATAATCATTATGAGAAAAAATCACTAAAATCACTTTTATAAAACTTTTATATCATCAGTAAGCAATAATAATTTAGAAATCTAATAACATCGATGTGCGGGATTGCCTAATTTCGATGGTCTTTATGGAGAACTCGATAATTATAAAAGATATGAAAAAATGGATGACGCATTCCCAATCTCCTTTTTTTTAGAAAAAAATTCAGAAAAACCAGAATTCGCTATGTTTTCTTGTTTTCGAGCTGTAGGCAAAAGCTCGATTTTTCAACTTCTCTATAAATGCGGATATCTCGGTTGTTTCTGAAGTGTTACAGAAAAATATTAATACGTACGTCAGACACTTTTTTAAAGATAATAAAATAGCATCAAAAGATTTTGAATATTTTTGTTAGTTTTCGAGTTATAACATATAAATTTATTTATTTAAATTGTATTTTTAAATATTGTTGGATAAAATATTTTAAAAATTACAGGTTGAATAAAATTTGAAAATTTTCCAACTTACATTTTAGTCTAGGATCCCGTTGCACATAAGTGATTTTTTCTTTTCAAGAACTCATCAGCTAAACTAACCCAAAATGAATGAAAATGAATTAATTTCATCCAACTTGTAATTTTTAAAATATTTTATTCAACATATAATTTCACAAGTTAATAAACATTTACAATTATTTTTTAAATAGAAACCATTGTTTGTAGTTGAAAACATAATTTAAACACATTTTTTATTCCTTTTCCAATGATATAATACGAGTGTAATATTATGTAGGGTCCATTATTTTAGTTTAATCCCATTTTATCAAAAAATATTAATTAAAAATAAATTAAGTCTGAAAAATGAAATACAAATTTTTTTTAGTAAATGAGAATAACAATTTTAAACAATAACAAACATAAAGTAAGTTTAATAAGTATTCAAACTGATGTCCATTGTTTTCAATACATAAATTGCTTCTCTTCATAACAATATTTATTTAAATTTTTGTTATTGTTTAAAAGTTCTATTCTGGTTTATCTACTTTAAAAATCTTTATTGTATTTAATTTTTCGAGCGTCGGTTGTTTTTATTTAACATTTATTAATAAAATGGGATGAAAATAAAATAATGTACCTATCATTAAAAAAGGCTATTTAAAAATGTTAAGGGGTTAAGGCTAGCAACAGGTCTCGGGGATTGCATCACCGGCCAAGGGTGGTGCAGTAACAAAACCTTGAGAAATGCCTACTGATTCATCAGCTCTGCTAGCAAGTCCTACTTCCACCTCCTCGCGGTGACTCCTGGGTAACGCTAACGGAAGGGGGAAAGGCGAGTTGCCGGCGCCTTAAAACCGGTACATCATGGCTAAGGGTAAGGGCCTAACAGAAATCCCTCTGGCCCTCCAGGTTGGGGGTTGTGGCGATGGGCCTGCACCTCATCACATGGAAAAAGAAGCAAATGCAAAAAATCTTGCTACCAAGCCTCGGAATACGGACGGTCCAAACGGAGAACGACAGCGCAAACGAAAAAGGAACATGAATTTTGGCACGTGGAACACACGAAGTATAAACAACAAATTCGAAGAAGTCCTCAAAGAATTAAAAACATACGATATTGACATCGCCGTGCTCACAGAAACCAAGAAAAAGGGCACAGGGACGGAGGAAAAACAAGATTACGTTCACATATACAGTGGAGTCGCTAAAGAAGAAAGAGCTAGATGCGGAGTTTCCGTCATAATCAAGAAATCCCTAAGACGTTGCATAAAAAGCTGGAACCAGATCTCTGAAAGAATAATTAAAGTTGAAATGGCGATTAAAGGCCACAGCGTGGTACTTTTCGGAATTTACGCTCCCAATGACGACGCAACAGAGAGCGTGAAGGAGAGCTTTTTTGAACAACTTGGAGACTTAATAGGCCCGATAAGTAACCGCAAAGAAACCATACTGCTAGGAGATTTCAACAGTAGAACGGGGGCTAAACGGGATGACCCAGTAGTCGGTCGATATGGAGAAAACACCTAAATAATAATGGAGAAAGACTGATACAGTTATGTCAACAGCACAGCCTGAAGATCACAAACGGCTTTTGGCAAAGTAAGGATATCCATAAGTATACATGGACGCAACCTACACGACAACTTAAATCCATAATCGACTACGCAATTGTCCGTCAAGGAAGCCATTTAAGAATTAGTGACGTCAAAGTAAAAGGGCGCAGAGTGCGGCTCGGACCACCATCTATTAAGGGTCTCAGTGGGCTTTCCATTCATGCACACCGGCAAATCGCGGGATCCAGAAGTGGAACCGGAAGAACTGGTGGATGCTAAGTATAACCTGTCGAGTCTGAATGATGACTCAACAAAGTTCCTGTACCAATTAAGATTGGCAAATAAACTAAAAAATGTACAAGCTCATTCGATAGAGGATACATATGGACAAATCCAGGATTGCATACATCAAGCGGCCAGGAAGCTTTGGGTCAATTAGAGAAAATAAGTCAAAATAAATCACCCTTTATGGTGGAATGAAGATATTGAACAACTAATAGCGCAAAAGAAAAGGGCCTATTTAAAATGGCTAGCCTCGGGCACAAACAACGACGCTACAATGTACAAACAGCTTAGAAGAGCGGTTAACATAGCAGTAACAGAGGCAAAGAACAACTTATGGCAAAAGAGCTGCAATGAAATAAACAATTGCAGAGGAAATACAAGAGCCAATCACGCATGGAAGATACTCAAAAGCCTAAGAACCCAAAATAAAGACAAAGGAAAAATTTCAGCCATAAGTATGGAATCCTGGAGAAAATATTATAAAGCGTTACTGACAGAAGATAGAGAAGAGTTTAAAAATCAAGAGCAAGAAAAAGTAACTCATGAAACCGACGAAAACCGAGAAGATATAAGAATAGAAGAACTAAAAAGAGCACTAAGGGGGATGAAAAATGGGAAAGCAGCAGGACCCGGTAGTATACCAATAGAGTTAATAAAAGCCGCCCACATATACTTTTGGAACTATTGACCAGCATCTTTAATAGATGTCTTAATGGAGAGCAGCCTCCCAAAGAGTGGAAATCCGCCTACATTTCATCTATATTTAAAAAGGGGAGCAGATTGGAATGCCCCAGCTACAGAGGCATAAGTGTCATCTGCTCAATTGGACGCTTATATGGAAGAGTCCTTAAAGCCAGAATAGAAGAATGTATATCAGAACCGGAGGAGCAGTGCGGGTTTAGAGCGGGTAGATCGTGCATTGACAATATTTTCATAATTAAGCAACTGATAGAAAAATACACTGCCCGAGGAAGAGCTGCTCACCTAGTATTTGTTGACTTACACAAAGCATACGACACCGTTCCACTAAATAAGGTGTGGAACTGCATGCGGAATATGGGTGTTAAGGAGATATACGTAAAAGCAACAAAAAATTTATATACAAAATGTGTAAGTAGTATAAAGATGGGCAACAAAAATCGGAAGAGTTCCAAGTATCAAAAGGGCTACGACAGGGTGCTGTTTGGCGCCGACACTTTTAAAATTTATTTGAACGAAGCTTTGCTCCAGTGGATAAAAAGTGCCAAATATGGGCATTCAAATAGATGACAAAACTCTATTTACCCTCCTGTTTGCGGATGACCAGGTCGTGGTTGCTGGAGACGAATTGGATGCCAATTATATGCTGAGGAAGCTGACGGAGGAGTACAAGAAGTGGGGACTCACTATCAACATAAAAAAGACCGAATATCTGGTAGTTGGCGAAAGTGGCGAAGATTTGAACATCGAAACAGACGTGATCAAACATACCACAAATTTTAAGTACCTGGGTGTTACCTTCTCTAATTCTGGTAATGGTGACGTGGATATACAAAATAAAATAGGCCAAGGACGAAGAGCTATTAAGCAGCTGAACCCCATACTATGGAACGGAAAAATAACAAAGGAAACAAAAAAATCTATATACAAATCTATCGTCGAGAGCATTGCAACTTACGGTTCAGAGGTATGGGTGGTAAATAAAAAGAACGAAGCAAAGCTGAGGGCCTTGGAGATGGACTTCTGGAGGCGCAGTTGTGCCGTCTCCAGACTAGAACATGTCCGAAACGATGATATCCGGCAGCGAATGGATGTGGAACATTCAATAGTTGACACAATTGAGGGGAAAATATTGAGGTGGTTCGGACACGTGCAACGAATGGGAGAAGTTAGATGGCCAAAGAGAATGTGGAACTGGACGCCAAATTTTAGAAGAAAGCGCGGAAGACCAGTAAAAACGTGGGCCCAAGAGGTAACAGAGGCGATGGAAGCCAGAGGACTCCAGGACGGAGACTGGGCTAATAGAGAGGAGTGGAGGGCAAGATGCGAGAAACGGTTTTATCCGTAAACCACTCGCCTATATATATATATATATATAAAAATGTTATAGTTTCTAATATTAAAAAAAACCATATTATAACTTGAGAAATAACACAGATATTTAAAATATCTTTAGTCCATTTTATTGCCCTTAAAAAATTGTCTAGAGAAAGTATTAATATTTTTTCTATAACTTTAAAAACAATTAAGATATTGACATTTATAAAAAAATTGAATAATGGAACTTTTGCCTGTAGCTCGAAAACAAAAAACATAGCAAATTCCGGTTTTCGCCATTAAGATTTTCTCAAAAAAATCGAGAATGCGCCATCCACTTTTTCTTATCTCTTATAGTTATAAAGTTCCCCATGACATTGGAACTCTGATTAATACCAGACAACACATCACAGTCAAAGGATTAGTGCCCATTGACGGTTACTATCTCTGAACGTTCACTCAGGAAGGACTTGAACTAAGATAGTAGTGGATGTGAGAAGAAAATTTTTTTTTTCGGTTTCAATAATGAAATATTTACATGAATCTGATTAAATGCTGTAGTTAAATCAGTAGAGATGCAATCGACGGTATTGCCCTATTCTAAGGTTGAAGTAATGAAATTTTTAAAACTTAACAGATTTGTACAGGTGGAGGGTCCAAAAACAAATCCATGTTGATTACTAATCACTACGTTCTTGGTGTGATGAGTCAAGGAATAGGTTACAATTTGTTAAAAAAATGTAGGCGCAATGCAAACGCACAAGAATTATCGTTAACGTCACTTCGACTGTCTGCTTTGAAGGTTGGAATAACTTGACAAATCAACTGTCAAGGATTTACAAAAGCTAATAGCCAAGCCTAGTGAGGGCAATTTGTAACAAATATAGAAGAAATCTTATGAAGCTCACAAAAGTTGAAATACTTAAGGCCCTAAAGTTTATTTTAGTGACTAACTATATCATCCTCCCAGATCTCTAACCGTTAAGACTTTCATACAATAAAGAATATTGTAATGCTTTTCATAGGTGTAGGCAGATTTGAAATATTCAACGAACAGGCTAGAAGCCATTTTTCTATTGGTACAAAAGGTTTTATGTTGCCTCCACTTTCTCAGAAAAAAGATCAGGGTTCCGGAGGACGCCGCACAGTGGCAAAAATGCTGAAATTCGTAGACAAAATTCGGACTTCAATTTTTTTTCACTTTTTTTTAAATTTTGAGCTGGAAGTAAGATACTTTTTTAACATTTTCCCCAAAATGTGTGCAAAGTCGTAATTATCAGAAAAATTAGTTGAGTTTAAGTTATTCAAACAAATAAAAAAAGAATTTTTTATTAAATAAGATACCAACTACCTTGGCAAGAGTTTTATGTTGCAGCGCGTCGTGGTCACGTAGCAAAAATGCATAAAATTCAAAAAGAGGTTAATATTGTCAAATTTTTTCTAATCTCAAATTACATGCCGATTTTAGTTTATAAAATTGGTGAATTACAATAAGTAAAGCTAAAATTATTGAACTAATTACATAATAAATCGGCTCTGTACAAAGCATTTTAGGTAAAAAATAAAAAGGAAAAATAAATAAAAAAGTTAACCAAATTCAATTTTTTAAAAAACTGAAAAATACCGCAAATTTTTACGGAAAATTTTCAAACTTTAAATGGGGTATTAAAATTAAAACGTTTGATTTGGTTTATAAAAAAATTTTGTTTTTAAAATTTAAAAATTTCTAAATATTTAATATTTGGGAAATGTTACAGAATGTTTTTGGAATTATTAAGGGTAAACTTTATTCCTCCAGAATGACCCCTATTTTACTTAAATTAATAAAAAATTAAGAGGTTAATATTGTCAAATTTTTTTCTAATCTCAAATTACATGCCGATTTTAGTATAACTAAAGTAGTGAATTACAATAAGTAAAGCTAAAATTATTGAACTAATTACATAATAAATCGGCTTGTACAAAGCAGCACTTAGGTAAATATTATATAGGTAATATATAATATAAGTTAACCAAATCTCAATTTTTTAGAAACTGCAAATTACCGCAAATTTTTGACGGAAACGTTTCAAGTACATCCTATGGCGTATTAAAATTAAAATCGCTAGTTGATATTGGTTGATGGATAACTAAAAATTTTGTTTTAAAGGATTAAAATCTAAATATATTTAATATTTTCTGGGAATGTTACAGTATATGTTTTTATGGAATTATTATATGTAAACTTCATAGATTCCTCCAGCAATAGACCCCATATTTTTTGATTTACTAGATAAATTCGCCTAATATTCACAAAATTACACAAATACAATATGTGTTACAGATGATTCTCTGTTTTCACTTTGGTCACCATTTCAATCTAAATTTTGGGGATAAAAAAGAAAACGTAATAAAAGATGAAATTGTTCTGTGATAACATTTATTGATATTTTAAAGTTTAAACGATTTTTACAAGTTGACGAGATATAAAAGAACAATAATTTCGTTATACTACTGACGGGGAGACAATAATAATTACAAAATTTACATTCTTACTTGCCCATTTTAAAATAATTGGTAGTCAGGTCACTTTTACTCGGGTAAAACAACAATGATTGATTGATTGACCTAAAAAAAATTTAAATAAAATAAAAACTCTTTGACGCCTGACTCAACTGAGGCAAACTGCACAATTCAATAGCCGCGTTTTTGGCGGCAATATTTATGCTTTTCTCTTTCAAGGGTCGTGTCTATCCTTTTCTTAGGGTTCCCATGAGACGTGGGAAATGCATTTTGGCAATGCAGCGATCTGGTTACGTAATTCTTTTTAACGGCAATTGAAATCCTTAAGATAAGTGGATTGAAGATGGCACTTACCGTAGATTTTTGGTAATTAAATCGTCGTAAAGATATTACGCTAAGAACACAGATTTGCAATTATTCCGTACGTGATGTGGTTAAAACTTATATTAAAAGGCCATGATGGCAACATCAATTATTCGCAACAACATTCAACAATTTATATGGATATCCTACGGAATATAAACGAATAAAGTATATAATTAAAATAATTCGTAAATATATTTTCGGAGTTCAATCACATGTTCATAGTGATGATATAATTTCTAAATCATTATTTTCAAAAATACAACTTTGAAAATACTTCAAAATGCTATTTTTTCCATTAAGTTTGACATGACATGACATGAAAATTGGAAAAATTAATTTATGAGTTTCCATGATTCGTATGCGTTCGAAAAATATTTTTTTTAATTTTGAACTTTTAAAATCTATTCTTTTAATTTAAATTAAGAACGATTATGTTTGTATAATGTTTGCTTAT
This sequence comes from Lycocerus yunnanus, assembly GCA_036346125.1. Lineage (NCBI taxonomy): Eukaryota > Metazoa > Arthropoda > Insecta > Coleoptera > Cantharidae > Lycocerus > Lycocerus yunnanus. The sequence goes on along the minus strand of JARFIX010000008.1, from coordinate 14,174,003 downwards.
TTGGTTAACCGGTTTCGCTAAATTATGATTGTGAGATCCAATCTATAAAAATGTTTACAAATACGTTGATTAAAACCAGTACAAATTTAATTTCATTTTATACTGATAATTTTTTCAGTTGTAAAATTAATTTGAATTTAAACCATCTGCTAGTTCTTTTCTTACTAATGCAAAAATAATACTATCACATTTTCACAATATTGCTGTGTCACATATTTGTGGTATGGCCGTCATGCCACGATCATGGTCATGGTAAACACGTAGTCAATATACATAAATGCAAAAAATACATACTGTAAATATTCATATATGGATTAGCCAAAACTATTATTTTAGTTATCATTAAGAGGGCCTAGTAGAATACGCATGATACTATTGTGCACTCACTTCCACTTGTGGCGTAAGATAGGCGAATTAGCCTTTGACGATGGCGAAGTTTTTCCTAAACTATAACGAATTTTTAATTTTTTTATTTTTAAAATCTACATAGTTACCCGTTTGCGGTAAAGAAAATTCAAGCTGTTTCGTTGAATAGTTTAAAATATATAGCGAAATAGAAATCACCATTATTATTGCAATGAATTTCTAACCTTATGTTATAATTATTTTCACAATCATTTTACAATAAATGTTTATGAAAATTGTTTACAGTGTACAGTTCATCATTATCTACTAAATCCAAAAGAAAAAGTATCAAATTTTGTTTAGTTTTAAAAATCTTCGCCATCAGTAATAAAATAAAATATCATTTATTTTAATGAAATTTTCAGTTAGCCAAGTCGCAAAATAGTTGGTAAAACTTTGACTATTGTGACAGAGATGGCCCAATTTGGAATTTGTTTAGATGACATTTCAAATTTTTAATCAAATATACTATATTTTTCAATAAATTGCAATTTTGCATTAACAAAATAATTGCTATTTACCTCAAGCTAGTATTGACATAATAATAATTATATTATTTTATATTATTAATAATGTATTAGATTAATGTGATATATTAGAATATCACATTATTTCTATTACTCAAGAGAGGCTACGTAAAATATAATTTCTAATGCCTGAGAATATGCAACTATCTAAACAAAGTGAAAGGCAAATAGATTTCGATTTGCTGTCTCTACTAGGTCACCTTAAAATTTGAGCAGTCTCTTTTATATCTAATGAAATATTTTCGAGTCACTCATTTTTGTTGTACTTCTTTATATTGCTTGTAATTCTTATAAAATTTTAATAAAAATAAAAAGTAACATTCTTGCATATCATCCTGATTCTTTATTAAAGTTTATAAAAGCCATTAAAGTTTACATCACAGATATTTGTATTAAACTTACAATAATTTTACATAAGTACCTACCCACTTACTTGTGAAGAAATTATTAATGTTGAAATAATATTTACTTCTGTTAAATTGACAAGGTAACTTAAATTGACATAATTCCTAGTAAATCTTGCAAGATATAATTTCAAGACAAGTTAAAATCCTTTAGGCTAAGATAAAAGAAATTAAGATATTAGAATCTTCTAATTTTTCCATTCCTTAAATGAAAATAATTCATGTAAAAAGGTAAGTTACTATGAAATTGTATTTTCGAAGGAACTAATAACTAAATTATCCCTTACATACATGGTTGGAGTGATACGGCCTGGTTTACCGAATCATTCCAGCAATCCAAGCTAAGTCATTTGATTCCAATGAGTTTAGATCATTACATCTTTGGTAGCGCATGCTACATCATGGTAACATGTAAGGTTCTATGAAAATTAATTGGATTTTATTGCCTTAAAATAATTTGAAATGTCCTGTTATTAATTAGTGAAGGAAATAACTTATTTTCGTTTTAATATTTCTGGCAATTAGTATTCCACATCAAGAAAGTAAGTAAGCTTCAAGTAAATTTTAATAATATCTATAGTATCACAAAGATTAATTAATCTAAAAAGTGAAGTTGTAATGAATCATATTAGAGATGAATATTATTAGGGTACTAACGGCAGCAAAAATTAAAAATGACGAAAAGGATGTAAACATAGATCGCAAGTGCCTAAAAGGTGAGATCGCAGGGGACTTCATTGCAAATTTTGTACATTGGACGGAAAGGGACGCTAAAATGATAGTCTTTATAGATATGTTCTTAATTATATATAGATTAGAAAACATATTTATTAATGTTTAAAGTTATAATTAGTAACCATTTGTACAGTTAACCATTAACGTTTTGACTTAAAATAATGTTTCTTTATTGTTCATTAAATTAATTTAAAATTTCAATTTAATTTAATTAATAATATTATTCGATAAATATAATATGCTATCACAGATTTTTACGTAAAAAATTTTATTACCAAAAAATTACTATACAGTGGCGGCAATATGAAATACTGGCGAGCAATGTTCGATATAAATCGAGTGCTATCGACTCTAAATTTGTCAAAAACGGCTCTATTACTTTGCCATAATAAAGCCCCAATAAAGTTCTCCCTTATCCAATTAAAATTTTTTAAATAATATTATATATTATAATAATTAACGAATTATGGTTAATTTAAGAATGCAAATATTTTATAAAAATGCATAAAAAAAATATTTTTATGTTAAAAATTTATTACGAAACAGAAATACAATAGCAATAAACCTTTGAATACTTCATTGTACCACCGTTAGCTTCTATTACACATTGTAAAAATGCCGGAGAATCGACTTAACTATATTTTGTGGGTAATCATCCCCTAATTTATGTTTCGATACAAATTTTATCATAGCAATAAATTCGGATAAACTCTTTGGAGATGTTAACATCACTTGACGTTTCATAACATCCCGCAAACGCTTGATTGGATTTAAATCTGCACCTGTTTTCGGGCCATGGGATAGCATGAATTCCGCTTTACAAGAAATAATTCGATACCTAAGAAACAAAAACGGAATTTTTAATAAATGTTTTTAGAATAACTACAGGTTAAAATGTAAAAAATAAATTTTTGAAAAAATTAAGAATTGCAAAAATAGGACTTACTTTCTTAGGAGACCCCCCCCCCCCCCCAGCCACCTCTAAGTTATTATATGCAACTTTTTGTGTTCAAACATTGCACTGGCAATCATGGTGTTTGTTGCTACTGCTGCTAGATTGCACAATATGTCACCATTTTTGTTTGTTTTTTCGTGAACAGTGTGTTTTCCCAGAGACGGCTCTTATGCTTTCCTCTTTTCCTATTTTTGCATTAAAATTACCGAGGATAATTAGCATGTCTTGTTTAGGGATAGTGTCGCAAAGAGATTCAATTTCACCATAGAACGCATTCTTTTTGTCTGTCGTTGCTGTCTTCTGTTGGTGCGTAGCGATTCACGATGGATATGTTTGTTTTTTGCATGGATTCGCAGGTATGCCGTTCTTCCGCTTATTGCTTTGAATGTCAGTACGTTTTTGACTGTACAATTTTATTTGTCACAATGAAACCTATTCCGTTTCTGCCTTAAGTATTTTCTCCAGAGAAAAACATTGTGTATTCCTTTTTCTTTATTTCTCCACATCCTCTCCATCTCAGTTCCTGCAATGCTGCCACATATACTCCATATCTTATTACCTCGCTGGCTACTTCGCTCATTTTTCCCGGTTTTTGCATTGTCCGTACATTCCATGTTCCCATTTTGAATAGCTTCTCTCTTCGCTTGGTTTTTTTCAATATGAATTTGCCACCCTCCGCATCAATTACCTGCTTGAGTTTTCCGTCCGACATATGTGTCTCCGTTTTTCGTTTTTCCATTTGAAAATTCTGTCTTAGAAATTTCTAAATCTTGTCTTGAATGGTTTTCTTTCGCTGTTAGATAATTTTCTATATACGTGTTGGAACCCTTCAATTTATACTTATTTCTCATCACAGTTGTTTTCTGGCCAAAGTTTCGCAGTTTAGCAATCACTATCTCTCTTCCGTGAGTTTTTTCTATTTAATAGCTTCAATAACATCAACTTGTGTTGCAAGTCTCTTCTGCAAAAAATCTTCAAGTTTTTCTCTTGTTATTGCTTCATTCGGGAATGCTCCTTTAATGACAATGTTCTCTCTCCTCTTCTCCTTTTCATATCTTTCCATCCTCTCTTCCAGTTTCACCATTGTACATTCGTGCTTCATAACTTTTTCGTTCAACTCTTCTATCTCGTGTTTTAATTTCTATCTTTCCTGCTTCCATTGAGTATCTATTTCTTTTATCGTGGTTTTTATTCCCATCACTTCGCGTTTGTTATCTTTGATTCTAATTTTTAGATTCCTTATTTTAAACTTTTTCGGAAAATATATTATTAAAATATCCTATCAGTGGCAAAGATGAAGTTTAAAACGCAATCCAACATCTAAAAATTGGAAAAACATGAGCAGCATAGACGTTTGAGACTTTCAAAGTCAAAATTGGGCTATATCTTCTTTGTGCGCGTTACCAGGAAAAATAAAATGCAGAACATTACTGAAAAAAAACAGGTTCAACTCAGTCTTCATACCAATGCATAAAAAAAAAGTACAAAAAGAAGTAATTATATGACCGCAAACCCCCAAATCATTGCCCAAAAGAATACAATAATTAGAAGGATGCTTCAAAATGCCATTTCTTCGATTAAGTTTGGCTTACAAGGAGACCACCCGACCTTACCCTCACCGATTTGCTTGATTTTTGTTTTACGAGCAGGTTATGACTAGAAATGAAGCGGGCCAAAATATTAGAGCGCGATATTCACCCGTTGCCGAGAAAATCTACTTTGAAAATATCGTCTTTTTTCATATTTTATGGGGTACGGCTGAAGGGTCTAGTAATTTTCTTATTGGTATCTGTGGATATAGGGATAACAAAAAATACTATATATAAATTAAAATTATAATATATCAAGCTGTGTACTAAAAATCAAAAATCTTATTTTTATCTATTAATCTTCGGAGGAATCATCCGAAAATTCGCAGGAGCCAGGGTGATATTCGTCGTAAAACAAAAAGCAATATGTTTCACTACATCGAGCGCACCTTATAAATGCAGTTTTCTTACACTTGCAAGGATTGTTTAAAATTTCTATGGGGAAGCACATTTGGTTTACATTTATGAAAACATTTCTCTCGTCAGTGAGCTTGGAAGCAAACCACGCGTACTGCAGCATATCCGAAAAATTGGTGAGGACAACTGATGTTGTACTATCGATTGTATTTTATGCAATCTTCCGAGAATTGATTTCACGTTGTGTCTCGATCAACTGTGCACAATTTTGAAGACGTTTGATAAAATTTTTACTTGTCGATAAAAGTAAACATCGCAAGGCTGGACCAATGGTGTACATTTCGGAGGAATTACTTTAATCGTACAAGTTGATTGACCTTCTTCATCCTGAAATACTTCATCGTATAGATCTAGATTTGTTTGGCCTCCCAAGAATCGATTATAAGTAGAAAACGTTCTTTCCACGTATGGCTTAAAACGTTCGTTAAATAATCTTTATACAAAGATGTTGTCAACTTTCCCGACTTTGAAGAAGTTACAACAACATTTTATATTTTCTAGCATATTCTTCTACACATATTTTAACCCTCGGCCCAAATGATCCTGTCGCCTCTTGTAGGCATACAAAACGAGAGGTAATAGTTTTCCGGAGAGGGTAATGGCATACTGTGCTGTATAGGAATGGGTGACCTTGTTCATGTCCTTTGTATTAACAATAATAACTTTTGATCCCCGCTCCGCGAGAGTTCGGTTATAATTTGACTGGTATTGACACCCAGTCTGATCTGTATTGATAACAAGATCTTTGTCAAATTTCGGTATCAACGCACGAGTCTGGATTCGAAATCTTTCAGCGGCAGCCAAAGTTTCCTCCAGTGTCGCGGTTTCTCTTTGGCTTACAAATTTGGTTATTTTTCGCTGGCCAATTCGGTGTCTTCTTTGAATCGAACAACCCAATTTTCAGAGGCTTTGAATTCAAAATTCTCAAACTGACCCGCTGCAGATAATGCCCACTGTTGCAAGTTTCTTGTTGATACTTGTTGAGAGTTTTGCGAGCTTCTACAAACCTGTCATTGCTCCAAGAGTCAATAATTTCAAATTTATCAAATTTTGTTCCACCATTTTGAATTTGTTTTCTCCATTTCTTCAAATCCTTAAAGCTTTTTAGACGGGAACATCCTCCTTTTTGAAGAGTTTTAATGCTCCACTTTGGATGTTGCCTAGCAATATTAGAAACCTTGATTTTGTAATCTAGTGGAATATTATCGATTTCTTCTATTTTCATCCTTTTCTCTCTGGAGAACAATCTTCGGTCATATTTTCTTTTACTTCTTCAAAATTTCGTCCTCCGACACAATTCCTTTTCTCCTAACGTTGTTATAATGTAATGGTAAATGTCTTCTCCTACTACCACAGCGTCTTCACTAATTACCGCAGAAGCTTCTGGCGCCATTAAATTATTTGCAATAAGGAGTTGCTGACAATACACCATCGCATCTTTCAATCGCCTCCTAGAAATTTCACTATACAGAGATTCTTCATCGGTTTCGATTTCTTCAACTGTCGAAGGGCCCAGTGTTTCCATGAATTTGTAGTCAGACATTGTCGAAACGATATATAGGTATAACTTGATATATTATAATTTTAATTTATATATAGTATTTTTGTTATCCCTATATCCACAGATACCAATAAGAAAATTACTAGACCCTTCAGCCGTACCCATAAAATATGAAAAAGACGATATTTTCAAAGTAGATTTTCTCGGCAACGGGTGAATATCGCGCTCTAATATTTTGGCCCGCTTCATTTCTAGTCATAACCTGCTCGTAAAACAAAAATCAAGCAAATCGGTTAGGGTAAGGTGGGTGGTCTCCTTGTTAGTTGATCTAAGCTATTTCACCGAATCCGATGAGCTAAATCAAGAAAAAAAATAATTTATAAATCTTCAGGATATATAGTATGCACTACACGTTCGAGAAACAATATCTCTATTTTTTAATTTTGAAGTTTTAAAAATAAATATATTTTTTTAATTAAAATTAAAAACTATTAAGTTTATATAATATTTATTTATTTGGATAACCGGTTTCGCTAAATTATGATCGTGAGAGCCAATCTATAAAAATGTTTACAAATATGCATAGCTTATAGTTTAAAAAAAATTATACATAATTTCATATCATAATGATAACCTTTTCAGTTGAAATTTCAATTTAGAAATCCAAGTTATTTTCGTGAAAAATGTCATATTTTGCGAAAAATAATTAGAAATTTATTTTCATAAAAGCTCAATGTTTTATTTGTTATTAATATTTATGATACGGTCATGTCACGGTCATGGTGTACACGTAGTCAACATAAATGCAAAGATATTTGCCGTATTTGCCCAGAATCAGTCAAAATTGTTTGATCCACAAATTTTCTACTAACCATGCATGCTTCACTGTATATGTTCAGAGTAAAATTTACGTGCTTTCTATATCGCACCGCTGGCGCTGCTCAAAATGGGAAAATTTCGTTTTCACTGATGAAAAATTTTTACTATGGAGCAATTTCACAATCGTCAAAATGACAGGTATTGGTCTGAAGAAGCACCGGACCTTCTGTCATCGTTGTTCATCGCCAATACCCCAAGTCTGTTATGGTTTGGGGCGGTATTTGTGCTACCGGTAAAACACCTTTAGTTTTTGTGGAAGAAGGAGTAAAAATTAACAAGGAAATCTATCACCGGGATATTTTAGAGACTGTAGTTCTTCCGTGAGCCCAACAGCACTTTGGTGATCAACATTGAGCTTTCAACAAGACTCTGCACCTGCCCATAAGGCAAAAACTACGGAAGAGCGGTGCCGAATCAATTTTCCTGATTTTATTAGTTCCGCTGAATGGCCTCCATACTCACCAGATCTCAGCCCAATGGATTACGCCATATGGTCAATTTTCGAGGCCAGAGCCTGTGCCCCACAAAAGTTTGAAATCACTAAAACAATCTTTGCGTCGGGAATGGGACAAAATATCCCTAGAAGAGATACGAAAAACAGCCGAAAATTTCATTCGACGTTTAAAGCTCTGTATCCACGCAGAAAGAAGCCACTTTGAAATTTTATAATTTATGATGTACATAAGATTGTTGTTAATTGTTATCCATTTTTAAATTTTTGAATTATTACGTTTAAATAAGTTTTTTTTTAAACGATTGTCCGAGTTCTTGTGGGTTACGCGGTATAATGAAGTGATTTTCCGTTTTCTTCCTCAGTTCACGAATCAATTTTTTACTTCGAATACAAGAATGTATTCAACGTGATCAGAAATAAAACAGCGATTTTCCAGCCTGCCTGCAAGAAGCTTGACGCCTTCTTCGGCGTCAAGAATTTCTTAAATTTTCAAAATTCGAATCCAGCATTTTTTTTCAATCTCAAAAATTTTGACCACCCACAGTTCTAGTCATCGCTGTAATGTAAATCTAAATTTAAATTTATGGTTTACTCGAAACATCGAACAACAAAAATTAATTTAATTAGACCTAAAACAATATTTTAATTATTATTATTATATCTGAAGTATTATAGTACCCATTGTAGAAAGAAACAAGTATCTTTCCTTGAACTTTATAACAGAAAGAAAGGTATTTAGCAGTACCTACCATATGCTGACTAGGTACATACTATAAAAAAGTAAACTCAACATATTGTATTTATATTATTAGTTATTGTACATATTATTGAAGTCGTTTAAACTATTTTTAAAACAATTGTTTTACACCTCATAGTTACTAATGGCATTCACAATTTCACGCAATAATTTAGGCTTGAAAATGTTATTATTCCATTGTACCATATTTGTTTTAACCTGTAAGTATTAGTTAATATCGAAACTATTATTTCAATAATCATTATACAAACATCATTTTTAGCATCTTCCCTAGCGCTTGATTATCCAGTTGTTCAAACTTCATTGGGAACTATTCAAGGATATTATAAGCAATCATACCATAACCGCAAATATTCAGCATTTGAGGGAATTCCTTTTGCTCAACCACCGACAGGTAATCTCAGATTTAGAGAACCCATTGAAGTAGAACCATGGAAAGAAACTTTTAATGCCAATCAAACGCGTACGTGTATACAACTTTACTTACAATCAAAATTCAGTTTTAAAGGCAAAGAAGATTGTTTGGGTTTAAATGTGTACGTACCGAAAGAAAACCCATCAATTGAAGATAATTTAGATGTAATAATCCATATCCATGGCGGAGCATTTATGGTAGCAAGTCCGGCCATTGCAGGGCCAGAATTTCTGATGGACAGAAATATAGTCTACGTAAGTATTAATTATCGCTTGGGACCATTTGGATTTTTGAGTACAGAAGATGACGTCGTATCTGGTAATATGGGTTTAAAGGATCAAGTGTTGGCTCTTAAATGGGTTCAAAAACACATTAAACAGTTTGGAGGGAATCCTAAATCGGTTACTCTTACAGGAGTTTCTGCAGGAGGTGTTTCCGTTCATTTTCATTATTTTTCTAAATTATCTAAAGGATTATTTCATCGCGCTATATCTCACAGCGGCACTGTTCTCGCACCGTGGGCACTGCAAGAAAATGCTTTAGCAACAACGAAAAATTTAGCAGCAACATTGGGATGTTATAGTGATAACAATACTATGTTAACCGCTTGTATGAAAGAAAAACCTGCAGACGAAATTAACAGCAATTTAAAATATTTTTTTCCTGATTATGCAATGTTACCACTCGCACTTTTTGCGCCAGTTATAGAAAAACCGTCCCCCAATACATTTTTAGTAGATCATCCCATACATTTATTACAAACTGGAAATTTTAATGATTTGCCATGGATTTCGTCAATAGCAGAAGTGGAAGGGAGTATAACAAAAATTACTATGGGGGATCAAATATTTAATGTGGATGATAATTGGAACCAAGACGCTCATATTATAATGGATTATACTTATACCGCATGCGATTCTGATAATTTACTAATTGCTCAAAAAATTAAGGAACAGTATTTCGGAACACGAAAAATAAGTTTTGACAACTATAAAACTTTTTTAAAACTAATTGGGGATAGATATTTCGTAAGTAGCCATGAAAAAAGTACAAGAATGCAAGCAAACGTTTCAAAGTCGAATGTATTTGCATATACCAATACTTATAAAAGTACTTTCATGCAAGCATTTTGTACAGAAGCTGATAAAATATTTTGTGATGGCGTAGGTCACGGTGATGATTGTTATTTCATGTATACTGTAAATTTTGATGAATTTTCTGGACAATTAAATGAGAAAGATACCCTAATGAAAGATTTGCTCTTGGATATGATTATTTCTTTTATTAAAAATGACGTACCAAAAATTGGAAGTATTAATTTGGAACCGGTAGATACCTCAAAAGATTTTGTGCACGTTCTTATTGCAGACACTGATAATATTACAGTAGAAAGAGTGCAGGAATTAACTCCTACCGAATTTTGGGATTCTTTGCCGATCAGAGAAAATGAAAAATTTTCAGAAATAAAATGTGATGCAAATTTAGAACAAATCGGTAAAACTGAGTTCTAGTGAATTTTTATGTGTAAGTAGTGTTATAAATCTGTTTCTAACTTTTAGTGGATAGGAATGTACTATTTCATTGTATTTTTTATTATGGTGAACTAAGAACCATTCGAGTACCTATCTGAAAAGACGTAATAAATGCTTTTATTTAACTTGAGTTGTATTTACTTATTTTGTAAGTGATTCAAGCGATTAATACTTCTGAAATTTTCCAATCCTGATGACAATTTTAGTTTTTATAGAATCAGTTATTTCTAAAACAATTTTAGTGATGTCTGCAAAATCAAGATTGGAATTTTGGAACAACTCTGTTATTAATAATTAATAGCAGCGCCAAATTTGAATTTTGAGAAATTTAAAGGAAATTAATTTTTTCCTATAAAAAGTCAGGGTTAGTTAACTCTTGCCCAAAATTTTGCTGTTGGTCCGCGGTTAATATTTTATTTCCCACCCACTATCCTGCCTTTTGGCCGCCGAGTATTCTCCTATCTGCCACCTGTGGATGCGCCCTCTAGGAGTTTCAACCTCTCCCGAGAGTTTTTTTGTTAGTTCTGTTTCAATTAAGTGACGTCCTATCAGACAAACTCATCCCGATTTTTTATTCTTACTCTGTAAAATTTCCAGTACTTCCGTACTCGACCATGCTATTGACTGTTCCTTGGTTCATGGGTTCAATCACGATCATATTACATGTAATTTTGATATTTATCTCTGCAAAAATCAGAAACTCGTATATTATAGAAATGTTTCGACGTGGTGTCAAATTAACCTTTGAACGTTATTTGAGCCAGTACCTAAAAATGTTGAAAATTATAATAATTAATTATTCTTGCATTAGTACTGGCCGATTCAAAATTGTATAATAGAATTTAAAAGCCTATTTAAAAATTTTAGTACGAAAAATGTCCACCAGAAATTTTTTTTGATAAAGTTTTTGATTAAGTGTCCTTAGAAAAGTTATTTAATTTTGTTTTTAAGTGCAAGAGTTCTGCAAAGTGCGTAAATCTGATAATTATGAGGTAAGATCTTTTAGATAATATTAAATTCTCGATAATAGAATTATATAAAATTAAAGTTTACCAAAAAATAGTACTTTTTTGTATTTATCACGTGTTCGTTAGTGAAACCATTAGCATCGCAAATTTAATTACTCGTGCACTAAATACGTCATAAATTAGCAATATCTATTGTCGTTTTTATTTTAGTTCCCTCAAATTACAAAAACGATTAGCCGCGTCGGTATTAAATTGCGGTAAAAAGAAAATTTGGTTAGATCCAAATGAAATTAACGAGATTGGAAACGTGAATTCCAGTAAGTTTACATTTTACTTGGGTGAATGCGTTTTGATTTATTTGCTTATTAAACAGGGTGGAATTCGAGCATTAGTTAAAGATGGACTGATCATAAAGAAGCCTGTGGCAATTCATTCTCGTTCACGTGTGCGCAAGAACGCCGAAGCTCGTCGCAAAGGCAGGCATTGTGGTTTTGGAAAAAGAAAAGGTACTGCAAATGCTCGTACTCCACAAAAGGTAAGCAATTCCAAGTTGAATATCAAATGTTTTCTCAAGCAGTACTTTGCTTAGGGATTATGGACCCAAAGGATACGAGTACTGAGAAGGCTTCTGAAAAAGTACCGTGAAGTGAAAAAAATTGACAAGCACCTGTATCGTACCTTGTACATGATGTCCAAAGGTAACGAATTCAAAAACAAGAGGGTCTTGATGGAATACATCCATAAGAAAAAAGCCGAAAAGGCCCGCTCTCATATGTTGAGTGAGCAAGCAGAAGCTAGACGCAGGAGAGTTCGTGACGCTAGGAAACGCCGTGAAGAAAGAATTGCCGCTAAGAAAGAAGCGTTTTTACGGGAAGGAACTGCTGTGGCTGCGGAAAAATAATTAATCTATTTTATTAATAAAATTGCTTATAATTCAAAAAAGTATAAGAACGAATTTATTTATTGCATTATTGTTTCATCGTATACAAAATTGAAACAGATGACACCACCTAATGTTTATTACAAAATAAAACCTTTAAAATATTAAAAATATTTTAAGAAACGCTATCTATTTAATATAAATCTAAATAACTTAATCTAAATAACAACTTTTCAACATTTTCAGACCAAATTACCACAAATGCTAGCATGTTCTAATAGTGAATTGAATGTCAGCATGCTGACGATTATGGAATAAGTTTTATAAAAATATTAAATACTAGTTGCCAAAATATAAAATTATATAAAAATAAACCAATTTAAAAGGTAACTTGTAGTATCAGTATAAAAAAAACTAGGCGTAATAACTTGGAGGCACCGTAAGATCACTAAGAAGGCATAATTCGTCTTCGGTAAATTTTAACTTATGAACTTCCCAATTGTCATGGTGGGTACGTTTAAAGTCTCCCAAAGTATTGCGAATTGTAGCCTAAAAATTTAAAACAAAATTATGAAAAAACATTTTTATTTGTAATAATCACAAATTTTATTTTAGTGGTAACTTTTGATTTAAAAATATTTTGTGTTGAAAAATTCGGGATCCTATTTACACTTGGAAGCTCAGAATTCAAAAACATAATTATATTTACGTATGTTGAATTATTCTTTTTAATATTTTGCAGATTGCAAAGAATTGGGAAATGACCAATTAATTATATTGTGATTTTTGGGATCTTTCTCAATAAATTGTTTTTTTATCTATGATGCAACATAATTACTAGCCTAGAATTGATTAGTTTTGATCAAATATTAATTTCAAAGGTTAATAATATATATAATTTTGATTAGTTTTCTTCTATTTGTACTAGGTTTTTCTTTTACCCATTAATTTTTAGAAAAATTAAACATTTAACTTAAAAGTTTATGTTCAAGCAGGAAACTGACGCCAGAGAACCACAGATGTATAATTAAAGAGGTGAACTGACGAGCTATGTATGCATAAATGTTCGAATGTGCTTAAGAGAAGTCCCAACAGAGGTAGAAAACAACTTATTGCATGTGATGCAAATATCGCAATGGCGAGTCACAGGATGCAGTGCACATTTTTGTATATCGTCGTTGCATTTAAATGTGACATGTGAACTGGTGTAATAAATATAATATGAATTTAATTGTTTAATAATTATTATTCTTAGATTAATAAAAATAATATTAAAGAAACATGACGTATTTTCTTTAAGGTCCAAAATGTGCACTGCATGCCACTGCGATATTCGTATATAAGTTGTTATACTATCTCCGTTTCAAAATATGTCAAAATTTACTCGATAAGCGTTGTAAGCACACCTCTTTAATTATACATCCGTGCAGAGAACATTACTTTCATTACATTTATTATCAATTACTATTTTTAAAACTAGTAGAAGCCTTTGCTGTCAGATATAACAGGCGTAAATCAGAAACCAAACTAGAGTTTCTGAGAAATGGAGTACAAAAGTTTCATTATGAATATATTTTAATTTCGTACAAATAATTACATGCTTTCTACGAATCAATTTCCAACTTGAACTCTTTATAGTTAATATTACCACGGATACATGCGGTCGTTAGTTCGAACTAACCTTAGTTCAATCTAAACTTATTTTGCTTTTAATTTTATTGCACAGGTGTATACATGTTTTTTTTAGTTCAAACTGAAAGCAATGATATAGCTTGATCTAACTAAGGTAGATCCAGCGGATTAGGTCGCTTTATCTAAGTGTACAATGTAAAGACTAGCCAGGTAGAGCTGACTTAGTTCGAACTAACGACCGCATGTATCCGTATATGTCTATAATGCATTTTAAAAATCCTCAAATTTAAAATTTAAAAGTGATGCTATTATTTCAGAATTTATTACGATTGTATAATTGGATCCTGAATAATACAAATTAATTCTAATTTAAAACAGTAATCCTTGTTCTCTTAAATAGAAACGAGTTCAATTTTAATTTTAACTGCGGATAATTACCATAAAATTTGTGATTCATTGTGAATAAAAACTAAACTAGATTATTCAAAACAACATACCGGAATTGGTTGGGGATCATTCAAGTGTTTTCCCAACTCGACAAATATGTCGGACAAATAATCTGGAACATCATATGGATGAGAGTTAATAAATGCACACATTCCCAGAACGGCAGCATGCCTGATACAAAAAGAGTGATTTGTATTTGACACACCATTCAAGTGACTTGTTGATCCAACTTGACGATTCTTTAATTTGGTCCTCGATTTCGTTTTAAATTCAGACTAAAAAGAAAAATTGTCACAAAATAGAACTAAATCATAAAAAATTGCGGAAATACCAAAAGTTCCAATGGATTTGGTAAGAAATTACAATGTAAAAATCCACTTAAAGCTTTCGCTGCAGCAGCTCTTACTTCTGGTTGTACATCTTCCAATAATGTCAGCACTATATTTTGTATCTAAAATAAACACTAGTAATATAGACAATTTGAAATTATAAATCAATGTATAGTACCTCTAAAATCCACTCGATTTGTGTAAAGACAATTTCAAAATTATGGAATACAAGAACTGGAATGAATTCTGCAATCACAGCTCTGGCCGACCAAAATGGACAGGTCGATACCTTATTTATTACTTTCAGAACTGCAGGTACATAATCTTTAAAAATAAGCGTGTGTCCCATTACGGCCAACAAGTTGGTGCATACCAAGGTAAGTTCATCATCGGTATCATTACTTTGTAACACACATGCTAATGGTAGCAATTCATAGTGTTCGGGAACCGCAACATAATTTATACGAGCAATACTGCCGGTTACATATTTACACACTAAAAGTTATAAAGTCAAATTAACAAAAACTTATCCAGTTAAAATAGGCAAAGCTTACCAGTTTTAAACAAACGAATGCTAGCTTCTCTGTCATTATCATCTAAATTAATCAATTGAAATTGAGGGATAATACTACTTACTTCTTGCCTTTCAACTTTTTTCACCTTGTGAATTGTACTCTCATATAATTGATTTAATTGGGGCATAACTAAATTAAAAAAGACTTGAACTTTAGGACACTTAACAGCATTTCCAGAAGAAAGACCAATATCTTCCGAGAAAATCACAGTTAATGATGAGCTAATTTTATCACGCACATTTTGGAATGGATGCGAAAGATTATCATTTAAATAAGAAAGTAAACGATTGGCAAGTTCAACGTTTCTCCAACATTGTTGGTTGATTGACAGCTGTAAAATCTGTAGTCTACACGTCGTTATAAAAGAAGTTGCTTCGTTAAAAGGATTTGTCATCAAAATCTCCAACAACCAGTGATGTTTGTTTGGATCACGTCCATGAAGTGCCATAGTGTAACATAAACACCAATCACCTAAAGTTTCATTCGACATACTTGAAAACGTATTTTGCAAAATAGGTAATAAAATTGACCATAAATTAATAATTTTGTCAAAACTCCAATGCTTGGATCCTCGTATCATGCCACCAATTATTTCTGCAGCACAACGTTGGCTTTGCTCTTGACTATCTTTAGTCAATCTTTCCAAATGTGGCACAAATAAATGCACGAAATGATCTTCAAATATTTTGAACAAGTACTGAAAAAAAAACGTTTTTAAAATATAAACAAATAAATTAGTTAACTCACCTTAAAAACTAAAAATTTAAAACCATTGTAGACGTCTTTTCCTTTCTTTTCTTCCAAAGAAAGATACTTAATCCAAGTTTCAATATTTTTTTCATTAAAAAATTCAATAATTTCTTTTTCTTGATCACTTAAGTGCTCTAACCTATTTGAAAACGATGGCTGTTCGGAAGAAGGAGCATATACTTTCAACGGTTTAGGCCAATCGTAATACCCAATGTTGCGTTTGTGAAGGTAGCGAGATTTGTCCCATTCGGCTGCATCAAGTGGCACGGTTTTGCTATTATACAACAACCACTCATTGTCTGTTCTAATACCAGGTTTCAATTTATCATCTTTGTTAGCTTTGCTAAAACTATAAGCATCGATTTCAAGTTTTTTGTATTCAGGTTTGTTTTGTAATAAAATGTACGTAAAAATTCTAAGTGCGATCTTTCTTATTTCTAAAGACTCATTTATCAAAGAGTTCAGACAAAACTTCACGATTTGTGGACTGTATTTTATGTCTGTGTGTACCATATCCCTCATGAAACCAAATGCCATTGAATAATACCGCCAATGTCTAAAATTAACGATTTTATAGAAATTTAAATAAAGTTTAATTTTTTTACTCACAAGTTTCCACTTGTACACGCATCCAACAACAAATTAATTGTTCCAGTATATGCGGTACCTCGTTTTTCGTTTTGAACTTCCCCTAATTTAGGAGCGTTATCGATGACTTCTTGAAAATTATGCAAAGTAACCGCTGGCGTGTTATCCACAAGTTTATAAGCAGCATCGATACAACTTTCGGGCATAGAAAATTTAATTTGAATGGTAGGGAACTGTTTAACTGCTTCGGCAAGAACTAGCATAAGTCGAATTATTGATAGCTTTTCAGAAGGTTTAGAATTAATAACAAGCGGCCAAACTTCTTCAATCATATTCCAATCATGGCGGGTTATGATTGGCGCTGATTTTGTGCCCGCAAGAACGTATAAACATCCCTTAAACTTTTCGTGATTTGCAGTGGAATCCAACTTAAGAATTTCTTTAATTTCGGGTATGATAATTTTGTAACAATATGGGAACGTGTCCATCATATTAAATAATTTACTTTGAGCAGCAATGCGAACCTAAAATTTATTTTCATTATTAGAAAATAAAAAAAACTTGTTAGGAAGTGTTCAAGTATTACTTAAGCAAACTTTTAATGATTTTAAACACCCCTTCCTTGTGTAAACAAAAATAAGAAAATCTTGAACCCCCCTTCCCCAAATGATGAAGACGTAAGAATTTTTTCACACTCGTTTATTTCCAATACAAAATACAAACGGGAAATTCAATATAATCGTAATAAAAATACAGTCAAACCTACAAAAAAAAATCGAGTTACAGAAAAAATCAAAATTTTAATTTTTTTTAAATTTATTTAATATATCAAAATTATAAAATATGTTTGTACAAGTAAAACATGCAAAGCACAGAGCATTATTTCTTGAAAAAATCTGTAATATTTTATTGTTTTTAACGCACTGTACACTTCCTAGATAATATCTTCTTTAGAGCATAAATTACGTGTGTATTTAAAAAATACTACATTTCTTTGTTTGATGGTGCAACTGGAACAATCATCGCCGTTACGTCATCGTCAGATAGGGAATCTTCAAAATCTTGATTGACTTGCCTTTTAATTTTTTTCAAAATGTCGGCGTCTATTGGATAATCCGCTGCATTCACATTGTCATCCACGGCCAAGTATTCTTCAAGAGGCACTAAATCATTTCGTCATCATCTCATCATCATTCATCATCAAATCATTTCAAACGCCTTATGAATAAACAGATTTGTCATCTCTCGGTGTTGATGAAGCCCCCTAGTAATTCATATTTTAAAACTTTGAGTAAAGGAAGTTAACCAGTGTTAATACTTGCGAATTTTAACTTGAGTTATAGAAAAATTCGGCATAGAGAAATTCTAGATACTATTTTTAATCTAAAATGCAAGCTTGACGCAGGTATTTCTTTAAAAATTCAACTTAAAGAAGTTCATAAGTTCGACTGTAGTATTATTTCGGTTTTTTTTAAACGTCTTGCAACATTGTCCGATACCCTATAAAGAAACGAGCTTCCTTATGTAAGGATACAACCTAAGTCATTTACCCGTCCCCTCAAGAGGGCACTCTAGTAATTAATACCTCAAAGATGTTGCCGGCACCTTGTGAGAGGAACACTACTTTACGTGCCTTCCGAAGCACGAAGACAACATTGCAAAGTGAGCTCTACCCGGATTCGAACCGGGGTGCCTTACATTAGGAGTTATTCGCACTAACAACCAGGCCAATGACCGTCTCAGTATTATTAATTTATACTATAAATATTTTTTTGAAAACATTTTCATTATTTTTTAATTTTTTTTATCTTACTTACGTGGGGGGATTTATAATAACCCCCCACTTCGTTTGTCATCAAAAGAAAAAATTAACCCCCCTCCCCATAAACCTGCTTACGTAATACTTGAACACCCCCTTAGTAATCATACTTTATCGAAAAATTTAGTAAATTTTTTTTTTATTCCACATTCTTATTATGAAAAATAATAATAATTTTTTACACTGAAACTGATAACAATTGAATTCTAAGTTTGTTCGGCAAACTTTAAAAAGCACCAGAATTCAAACTAAAGTTTAATATATAGTTAATGATTTAGAAAGATGACTCGACAGGTGCCTGAATTACAATTTTTAAACTTGAATCTCAAAAAAGCAAGTAAACTGTCCACCCCTCAAAAATTTAACATTTTCACTATTTTATAAACATGTCTCATAAAATACAAACCATTAATGAAGCAAATGCCTTACCTCACTGTAATGACTTGTGCTTAATTCAAACAAATCTAAGAGTATTTGTTTGTGAGTAGCGGTAAATGAACACGTACGATACTGGTTTCGAATCTCTTGTTGTAACATTGCACGATCGATAATTATAAACCTTAAATGCTTCTTGTTCTGATGTAATCGATCTTCCAAATACTTTTTGACCAGGTGAAACCTTTTCCAATGCATATCAAAATCACGTCCACGATATTTATTAAACAATAAAATATTAAAAATCTACAATCAAAATCGATAAAATCACTCCTTCCCATTAGAAGAAAAAGACTTACATGAATTATGTTGTGGATAGTTTTGGTGTCACCTTCATCAACTTCCAATACTTTTTTTTGGACCCTATGCAAGGTATCTGCAATTACTTTTCGAACATTGCGTCCTTCGGACAAAGTAACTATATGAGTATCGCCAATTATTAGCTCAAAATTCCAAGAATCCAAAACCGAGTTAATTCTACAAAGAAACCGCATTATAAGTACACCCAAAGAAATATATTATACAAGTTTAATACGTACAGTTCAATATTAGGTTCTTGCCACTGAGGCAAAACACTCTGACAACCAAGAACTGCAGCAATAAGTCTCACTCGTAAGCACAACTCTCTTCTTTCTAATTTAATCTCTCCGCTAGCATATTTTTCTAATACTTCCAATTCAGGCACCAAGTATCTGTTAATTAAATGTTGAACACATTCAATTTCTGCTGCTCCTGGTTGGAACCACTGAATGTTAAGTTTTGAAATTTTGCAAGGCTTGCCCCATTCTCTAAAATGTTTATATAAATATCGAATCAAAGTGTAAAATTGAGAAACCATACCTCACAGTTAAAACATCCTTTACGTCATTGGAATACGGTTTATTACAACTACGATATTCAGTTGGTTGAATAATAGTTAAAGAAGTCATAATTAAGCTCAGCATTCTCGACGCCAATCTACTACCTTGAATTGAATGCATGTGCAAAATTCGATCCAGTATTTTAGTTATTCTATCCATGTAAATAAGTAATTCCGACATTCCATCCAGCATCTACACAAATAAATAAAACTACTTTGTTTTTTGAAGTAAGTTGAAAACTTACTTCAGCTAAAATGAGCAAGTTGTAATGCACTTCGGCATTAATTTCTTCATCCATAATAACGTCATCGTTTTCCCCAAGTAAATTTTCTATAGTATCAAACAGTCCGGGAAAAAATAATTTCATAGTTTCTTTTCGATTTACTTTGACAAAGCATGCGCACAATATGGCTACCAGTTTACCAGAAATTTTTGATTCTAAAATACGATTAGTTGCAAAAGTGTGGACTTGTTTTAAGGCAGCCTAGCAAAAAAAAATTGTTAAATTGCTTCATGTTAAAAATTATCAACTTACTGTGTAAATTTCCGGAGAACTTTGATGAAGCACCGAAGTGGTAACGTAATACAATGCATTCTCGGACAAACTTTCCAATTTATTTTTATGATTGTTGTCACTTTGTTCATGACGAGTAAATTCCAAAGAGTTTGATTCCACCCAAATAAAAATTTTATCGAAAAATTGTAATACGAAATCTTGCAAATATGCAGATGCTTCGCATCAATTTCATGTTCCTCTTCGGTAAGGTCGTCGTAATACTTGCTAGCTTCCGAAGAATTGATTAGAGGTGCAAGATTTGCAAAGTGAGAAATTAAATTGAATGTCATCATGCACTTCTTGGAATCGTTAGGATCTATACCTGGAAGGAGGGAAGTTAATAACGGAAATATGTGTGTAGGTCCTTTGGGATATTTTTCTTTTGCGTCTTGAACCATGTATCTAAAAATTAAGTATGGTTATTAATGGAACAAACAGACATCGTGTACTTTTACCTAGCAACAGACATAAGGCTAACCATAGAAGATACAAGTTTGTGTGGCTCGGTAAGACTGTCCATAGAACTGTACACTTTGTCCAAAACCATGGGTATAATGATATCTGGTCTTAATGATGATAAATATTGCATTGCAGAAGATACGTCTTGATTTCCTATTCGTGAAAATATGGCTTGCTCTAAAGAAGGTTTTAATATGTTAACAAATCTTTCTATATCCTGATCGCTAAGTTTAAATTCTGCTGGAAAGTTTTGCTCCCAATTTACTTTTTTATATCTTTCAAGATATATTCTTTCTACAAAATAATACGCCAATTGTTTCAAGAGTTCTCTTATTTTGTTTGCCCATCTACAAAAAAATTAATAATTTTCTAAAGAGGTTTTCTTACGAGTTAGGTAACAACGTTCCCTAAACTGTAATTAGGTTAATTATTCATTTACTTACTTTCCCGTATTAGCTGGATGATAATAAGTTTCCAAACTTTGCATCAATTTTTCTAAATGAGAAAAGGTGGTGTCGGTTTTACCACCTAATGAAAATACAATCCACATAGCTATAGCAGAATTATCAATCGAATAAAACTTTAATGATTGTCTTTTGCGATAACTAACAGGTAATTGAAGAACACGACGGAATCGAACAAACATCATTGAAACGTAAGGTTCCCAGTTGATCAAGCCAGGGTTATAATACGCCAATCGCGCAACTAACCACGCCAAACGCTGCAAAACGTTAAAATTAGTTATACAGAAAAGATTTAATTTGCAGGTCGAATTATTTACATTTTCCCATCCGTTAGAGCTATGAGAAACTTGCCAAAACTTCATCAATTCGTCCAACCACAATTCATAACCCAAATGTTTATTTTCAGGTTTTGTAATTATTGGTAAAAATAATCCCATGTAATGCATGGCACCAGACACATCGGTAAGACTAAGTTTTGGTCTCAACTCATCTAAAATCTCTTGAGTTGCTTCGATAGGAAAATATCTAATGTACAAAAATGTCATTAAAACTAAACGGCATGGCTATTTCAACTTACAATCTTGAAAAACGTATGACAGTTTCCATTATTGAATCTAACGATGAATAGTATCTCAACATGCCGATAACACTTTTGCTTTTAACTGTTATCCTAATGAACATATCATATAATGGCCGCCAATCTAGTTGTAAATCTTCTGGAGACAACAATTTCTTTCTAAAAACACCACGGCTATTTTATTATATAGTAGAATTAATCAAAAAGCTACTAACTTGAGTAGATCACGTAAAATTGAGCAAAATTTGTTAATTCTAATTGGATCTAAATTTGGAATGGTTACAAGCTGGTAATACAATTTTATTAAACTTATATGATCTTCCTTTGAAAATTTCAAACCATAAATTTTTATGTACCTGAAAATAAAAAAATATTAAAAAAAAACTAAGTCATATGGGTCACAGCGTAGAACTGAAACATCTTGATTTTTATGTCAGTAGTTTTAACACCAAACCAGTACATGCTTCACAGTTTTCACACAAAAGATATAAATTTATTGTAAGTTTGCCAGCTACCCGATGAGTTGTTGTCAAATAGTATTATAATAGCAAACAAAAAGTTTCGAAACATTTCAAGTTTAATTGAAGTTATTTTTAGAATTTAAAATGGATTAGAGGCAGATACATACATCTACTATATGTAAAGGTCTACTGTATGTCGTATAACATTTATTTATAAAGATTAAAAAAGTCATTGGATGCCTAGCATTTGGAAGAACTTTTTATCAACTGGCCATACTTATGTAATTTAATCCACATTTGAGATATGAACCTAGAATTTCTGCAGTGTAACTCAACCAGTGATGACGCAATTGATTAGCATACATATTCATGAAGTCGGCAAGCACAAAAGCTATATTTCTCAAAACTAGCCCAGTCCGAGACATCCACAGCTAGTGGTTGATTTCGTGGTTTATACCAGTAAAATATTTATGAAAGGATTTTTCCAAATGTCTAACTGCTAGTCAACAGCTTCGCTGATTTTCAATCAATCAAAATCCCTGTCAGTCCTTTGCACCCATTGTACATTTTTTTAATGACGAAGTCAAACCTCGTCAAAATTTAAAACTATAGATATTTTAGTGTAAGTTGTTGTATGGTGATATGGTATAATGTTTGACTACAGAGATCTGGTAGTTGTGAGTTTGATTTTAGGTTCCATACTTGAACAGTATTTCCAAATTATTTATACGGTATATTTTATATTACATTTACTCCTGTGAGTTTATTTCAAATCGTAATATGATGCCAAAAAATGTTTTATCAGTAGTTGATGATTAATACTACATTTTAAGTGATTCAGTACAATAAACAAGTAAACTGACGCAAATAAACTAAACAATTCGGCTTTGTTCAGGAAATACGAGTTCCAAGACACTAAATAATAATAATATAAGTTTATTTAGCAATTTGCTATATCATACATACTTCCAAAAAAAACACTTTAAATTTAAATTTATTTTTCATAATTACACAATGTTCTGTTTGTAATTAATGAATCGTTACTAATTTTACATTGTATAAATTAAATGTTATATTGAAGTTATGAAAATACAAACATTGCATTTTTCACAATATAAACTTACATTTTTAATTCATAACTGAAAAACTAGTTGAAACGAATGCAATATTTGTGCATTTGAAGAAATGCACCTAATTTATAATTATAATATAATTGAGGAAATAAAAGCAAAAAAATTTTGCATTTTATTTTTTGTTCATAATTGATTTATTTGATATCCAATCGAAAGTTTGCCAAGAACTGTTTTTTCACAAATAAATAAATTTTTGTGCAAATTTACGAAAACACAATTCTTAAGATATCCATTATATTTTTTAATTTTTGTGCAAGTCATCATTACATGATGTTTAATCCAATTTAATCTATTGAACAACTTTGTGATTTTAAATCATTTCTATTTTTTACTATAAGATAAAACTCAATTTGTTATTTATTATTATTATTAATCTTTGTGGGTGTGGTTCTAAACCTACTTGCACTGAAGGTTATTGTGCCTCGTCTTTGTTCACCCCCAGTCTCACAATTGTACTCGCATTATGATAGGTGTGCAGCCATTAGGTGACCAGCCCGACTTCCCCATCGACTCATGCTCTCAACAGCGGCAGGTGTTAGGAACAAAGGACTCCTCGCCTCGTACCCCACCAGTGATCACACCGAGCTAATACTGTGTGTTAACTGCAGCATGTCGATGTTCACCAAAGGACCGAGTCAAGGAGCCCCGCGATTAGCACACCACCAGCGCCAGGTTTAGCTGGGTACAGCCTTATGATCACGAACCCTAAAAGCAGGGAGACCACCAGCTTCACGTGCCCTCCAAAGCATGAAGACGGTCATAGAAAGAGTCAAAAAGAAAACTTTACTTTGTAGACTCCTCCCAGGCTCGAACAGGACACCTTAGCGTCAGTAGTCGATCGCTTTAACTGCTAGACCAGTGACCTTCTCATTCGTTAATAAAGTTTCAAATCATTTCGTTTTCACATAATCATTGTCAAATTTGTTTTTTTTTTAACATCGCAGATTTTGCAAACTTATATCACCTTTATTTAACATATTTTATACTAAATTCCTTGTTTTTGTTCAATTTATACAATAAATTAACTTAAAATTCTTTAGATAAGCTGTATTTTTAACATAAAAATTGAAAAAAGTTAACTGAAGATGAATCTGAGAAAATAAAGTAAAATTTAAACTAAACAGAGTAGAATATACCTACAGCTTGACAAAAAAGAAAAATAAAGCTGTAAATTTTTTTCCTAGTGTAGTATTTTTTATTTGCTCAGTTTACTTTTCTCCTTGTTGCAAATACCTAAATTCTCGTATAAGGAAGATTCTCAGATTTAACCCTTCAAAACAGAGCACCTTGTACATAAACTCATTTTAAGACATTCTTATCGCCTCGTCATTCCTAATTTTCACTTAAAAAATTTTTTAAGTAATATTTAGGGCATTATCTATTACTTTACTTATTTTATACTTTTGCCTTTTGTGCATTTAATATTTTTTTAAATTTCTTAAACGTTCCAGAAAAATATTTAAAACTGCGTTCCAAGTAAACGCAGTTTATTGGTAGAATTCAAAATGGTTACTTAAAATTGTGAACTGTCAAACTCATGTTACTGATTACATGTTACGTACTTGTGAAATTTAAATTTTTGTGTATTTGAAAGTATATATCAAAATACGGAACAACAAACGTCGTAGCCATAAATTAAAGGTAAAAAATTACTTACTTATGTAACCTTGCTGTCCATATAGCACATCCAGGGCGCATTTCGCGTGCCAAAACCGATTTAACAAGGTTAGTTTTTATGTCGCGAAATAATCTAGTCGATTCATCGTCTAATTTATCTGCATAGGGTAGCAATTTGCCATAGATATTTTCTTGTTGCGGTTTAAAACCCAACATTTTATAACGTTCTTCTTTCTTGTCTTCCATAATTATTGTTCTGCTTGCTCTTGTATCAATCAGTACTCCGACTTGTCGTCTCGGTGCAACTACACATACGAACAAATTACACGATTAATCAACAACTTGCTATTTTTATGCCGTTTTTGCGCTAGTCATGAAAAAAGACATCTTTGTTTTCGTTTACCTATTGCCACACTGACATTTGAATCCCCAACTGTTTGAAGGTTTGTAAACTGCAACTCATGCCAACCAATCGCTAATTTACGCGCTAAATTCAATTTACTGAATTATTTATTTTGTTTGATGTTTATTTTTTCACTGCGTTGATACTTTCTTTTCACGTAAAACCACAAAATGAA
This sequence comes from Lycocerus yunnanus, assembly GCA_036346125.1. Taxonomy (NCBI): domain Eukaryota; kingdom Metazoa; phylum Arthropoda; class Insecta; order Coleoptera; family Cantharidae; genus Lycocerus; species Lycocerus yunnanus. Next base: position 14,148,305 of record JARFIX010000008.1, on the reverse strand, counting down.
AAGTTTGTTAAAATTTAAAATCAATAATTATGATTTATTCTGGTTTATGCAACCTGTCCCTGACTGGCAATAATTTAGTTACCGAACAATTTCTTTGAGCGGCTCCAGTCTTCAAGACATTTTTTATAACCGAGTACAAAATTTTAAAAAATTATGAAGTCAAAAGTGGTTGCAAGAACTTTTGACCTACTTTACAACTAATACCTTGAAAGTATTTAATCCTCATTTGAAGGACTTTGCAGCCACTTTTCAGCCGTTTTACCATATTTTTTTGATATCAAAAAGAAAAAAATCACTGCATAGTCAAAAAATAGCTAGAACATAATGGCACGTAACAACTAAATATTCAATTATGATTATTTAACTTAGATTTTTTTACCCATGGATTTTATTTCCGTGGGTTATTTTACTGTGGATTTTTTTATTGGATAATTTTGCAATTACCGTGAGGGAAAGGTTAAGGAAAAGTTGGAAAATGGATAGGAGAGTGGGGACTTGGAGAGCGAAGTGATATGGGAGACTATTTAATTCAGTTCTACCAAGAGAGATTATTAAAAATACATTTATAAACTCCCGAACAGACGACATGGAAGTCTCTTGCGGACAGAGAAGACAAAGTAATAAGAAACCAAATAGGCTACTTGGTTGTAAACGAAAGATACAAGAACTGCATTTTCATTTCTAAGATATTATTTTCTTCAAGTTCTCTGTGTTATAATCTTATTGCAAACAATTTTTTTTGATTAAGTTTTTAAATGCTGTTAATGTATTTTTTATTTCAGAAAATGTCTCGTTCCATCAAGTTATTAGGTAGAATCATCTACAATAATAGAAATTTGAGTTCTTTAAGACATTTTTCTAATTATAATAAAGGTGCTAAATCATTAATAAAATTAAAAATTGAAATTAATTATTGAATTTTACAGATTTAATACCAAAACCTTCAGTTTCCGGTGCTCAACAAACTCCACCTGATTATTTATTCCAAAATTTGAGAAATTCAACAAATTCAAATGAAATTTTGGATCTTGTAGGTACTCACTATAAAATTATGAATAGCAAACAACTGTTACAAGCCTTGAAATCTTTGTATATTTTACAAAAACAGGGCCGGTAAGATTATATAACATTTTAATTTTTAAAGTTTTTAATTTGGCTTTTAGTTCTAGTTTTTCATCGGAAACCGTCATGAGGCATCCTAATTTTGAAAAACTCTGTTATTGTTTGAGGAAACAAAGTCATGACATCGAATTAAACGAGATTATCGATGCTCTAAAAGTAATTTCTTATGTTGGCGTCTCGCATAACAGTACAATTATCCAAGTACTTTTACAGCTGATAAGATACAATATAAATGATTTAAGTTTAAATCATATAATATTTTTGAATTTTCTTCTGAGACAATTTAAAAGTTCGCCACTAGTTGAAGGTTTATTGATCGCGTTACCCATTGTTTTTGATGTGAATTTACAAACGAAAATGGATAGAAAAAATGTTTTTCATTTATGTGACTATTTACATTTTATATCCAAACAACCACCGATGGATAAATCTACTATGCTAGTAATAAATACTTTAAATAATTGTTTAGAACGAGGTGAAAGATTGGACGGAAAATTGGCCAAAAGTGTAATATGGTCCTTGTGCGATATGAGAGAAAATGAAGATTATAGACCTTTGTTTGAGAAAGCTATGAAGTTTTTAATGGATGATATCGGTTCACTTGAACAAACAGAATTACAAACTACGGTTTCAAAATTAGTTTTCAAATATAGCGCCAAGTTTCCATTTTATTATCACGAAGAATTTTTAAACACTTATGCCAAGTACGTTATTGACAAAGACTTAGGATTTTCTGAAGCAATTTTTACAATTCAGCGTTTTCAAAGACTTGTAAGTAGCTACTCTTTTTATTAATATACCAATTTTATTTCTGAAATACTATTTCATTAAATTGTGGAGTGTTATCTCGTGAAATATTTTGTTTTAAGAATGAATTTAATGATTTCAAGTTAAGTGAATTTATAAATTAGTAAATTTTTTTCATCTCATTTCACGTGTGATGACTAATTAATCTCAACATATATGTAGTATATTCTTATTCAAAAGTAAGAGAGTTGTGGATGTATCCCTTGACTTTTACAAGTAACAAACAATTGTAACCGGATAACTGCAGTTCTATAGCTTTCCTGTTGATTCACGCAACACTGCTGCTTTTTAGAACAAGTTTCTGTCGAATCTGCATTTTTTATCGAATTATCTAGTGTGATTGAGTTGGATTGTAGGAACTTAATTTAATTAATTAAAACTGATAAATGCTAATTATAATTTTTCTAGTCATATTATGCGGAAGATCTTTTAAAATACACCATTCAAAAATATGTAGAAAATCCTGCAATTATTTCCAAGAAACCTGCATTTCCATTATATGCTCTTGCTAATGCAGCCAGTTTAACAGAAATTAGACTGAAGGAATTTGATGTATTAAGAGAAGAGTACATGAAACCTAATGTATTTGTGGATTACGACAAAAAAGATATACTATGGTTAAAATTCGCCGCAGCATTGTGTGCATTGGATATTTATGTACCGGACGTTTTAACGAATGCGTTGAATGAAAATGTTTTACAAACTGTGTTTAAAAATGGTAATCAAAATATTTTAATTCCCACAACAGGATCTAAAAAAATTTTTTATTTGTAGGTTTCATGTCCGATTTTGAAAATATTATATTAATAAACCAAGCTATTCAAACGTTTAAACCAGAACTACAGCATCTTTTACCTTCTAAAAGGATAATAGACACTGCACTATCCAAACTTAAACCAGTTCAAAATTTTCCTTTACAAGGCTCTCTAGAATGTGCTTTAGGTGGAGAAAACTATTTAACAACTGACGTTACCACAAATTTAGGGCATCATATAGGTAAAGAAATACTCCTGTGCTTTAACTCTAGCATTGTAATCTTTTTCTAAATCTAGATCACGTGATTGTAATGAGAAAAGGTGGCTATCCGGTATCAATTCCAGAAGATATAAATAATTTAGAGGATTTAAATGTACCAAGTGATAGTCAAATGTAAGCCGAAAAATTATACTTAATGTAAATTCTTTAATCGTGTGAAATTTTACAGAGTTTTGGTACTTGCATTAGGTCGACTACACTATTCTCAGAATAATATGGGCATGAAAGCAACAACCTCGCTGATGATTAAAACCTTAGAAGCTAAAAAGTACTTCGTCGTTCCTATATGCTTAGAGATCTGGGAAAATTTACAAGATTTTGAAAAGATTCCATATCTCATGCAAACAATTAGATTAAAAGTAAATAGTTGTGATCAAGTATCTGAAGTTGTATTAATTTAGCAATACATATTTGTTGTTTTTTAATTTTGTTGATTCCATCCTTTTCAACATTCAAAGCAAAGGGAACAAAATTTTGGTAATAAATAGTTTGTATTAATACAAATTATTTTTATTAATAATAAATTACATAATAATCTAGGTCAAATATAAAAACTTCCTGCTATGAAATCCTTTTGATGAAATTTTTTGCGAATTCGGATGTTCCCACATTCTGAAATTTTAATTATGTAAATTCTCAAAATTGGTAACTTAAAATTGTATTTTACCTGTGCTGTGGATGCTATTAGCGCTAAAAGTGATTTTTTTGGCGGTCGACAGAATTTTTTTCCATTTTCTTGACAGCACAAATTCGGAAAACAATCAAATGGTTTATCACATGCTTTCGGAAATATGTCCAATAATGGAGGTGGCGGCGGAGAGCACTGTAAATAATTCACCATAGGTTTGAAAGCTAAAAATAATTAAATTATATTTTTATATTAGTTCAAATAAATTTGTAACACACGCAATAACATTTGCTTCACTCGGGGCATTTTATGAAATCTCGGTGCAGCGTTTCTGCAGTAATTTTTTACTTCGACACCCTGAGTGGGTTTTTCCGGGCAACATACTCTTATTCCACAGTCTCTGTCGTCGTTGCATTCCTTAATTGGTAGAAATTCTGGCATGGGATCTGTTGGGCATACCCTGTCCACCATTCCAAAAAGTGCTGAAATGTAACCAATTATTATTGATATTATAAAGGATTTTTTTATTATTATTGTTATGCACATTTTATAACATTTTGTTACAACATGGAATATATTTTTGGTTAATCATCCATATTATGTAGAATGAAAATATGGGAGAAAATATAGCATGTTTATTAGCAATTTAAATATTAGTCATGCTAAGTTGTTATGTTAGTTGAGTATTGGTTATAGAGAAAACGATTTGCAACACATTATGCAAATAAATTTATTACAATTTATTAAAGTGAAAATAAAAATCGAAGAATGAACAGTTTCTACATTTAGTGAAAAGTAATAATGCTCTAATTTACAGTTCACGTCTACCAAAAATCAGTAGGATATCAAATACTACATTTTAAATGAAAAGAAAATTTTGATTAATATGGTGTAAAATTAAAAATACATTATTTATTTATTTGTCATGCATTTTTGTTATAATATAACAGAACTGATTTGCGAGGACGGATGAGAGGTCGTGGACCGTAGTTGTGCATATTGAGTCCAATAATTGCAAAGGAGCACTTTTATTTTGAACAGAAATGAAGGAAGAAGGATCATCTTCAGGAGCACCTGAAATAAAAGAAGAACCTCGATCCAAAATTGGTATTTTGGTATTTGGTATTTTGTATCTGTGTATTGAGACTTACAAGGAGACCACCCGACCTTACCCTAACCGATTTGCTTGATTTTTGTTTTACGAGCAGGTTATGACTAGAAATGAAGCGGGCCAAAATATTAGAGCGCGATATTCACCCGTTGCCGAGAAAATCTACTTTGAAAATATCGTCTTTTTTCATATTTTATGGGGTACGGCTGAAGGGTCTAGTAATTTTCTTATTGGTATCTGTGGATATAGGGATAACAAAAAATACTATATATAAATTAAAATTATAATATATCAAGCTGTGTACTAAAAATCAAAAATCTTATTTTTATCTATTAATCTTCGGAGGAATCATCCGAAAATTCGCAGGAGCCAGGGTGATATTCGTCGTAAAACAAAAAGCAATATGTTTCACTACATCGAGCGCACCTTATAAATGCAGTTTTCTTACACTTGCAAGGATTGTTTAAAATTTCTATGGGGAAGCACATTTGGTTTACATTTATGAAAACATTTCTCTCGTCAGTGAGCTTGGAAGCAAACCACGCGTACTGCAGCATATCCGAAAAAATTGGTGAGGACAACTGATGTTGTACTATCGATTGTTTTTTTATGCAATCTTCCGAGAATTGATTTCACGTTGTGTCTCGATCAACTGTGCACAATTTTGAAGACGTTTGATAAAATTTTTTACTTGTCGATAAAAGTAAACATCGCAAGGCTGGACCAATGGTGTACATTTCGGAGGAATTACTTTAATCGTACAAGTTGATTGACCTTCTTCATCCTGAAATACTTCATCGTATAGATCTAGATTTGTTTGGCCTCCCAAGAATCGATTATAAGTAGAAAACGTTCTTTTCCACGTATGGCTTAAAACGTTCGTTAAATAATCTTTATACAAAGATGTTGTCAACTTTCCCGACTTTGAAGAAGTTACAACAACATTTTTATATTTTCTAGCATATTCTTCTACATATTTTAACCCTCGGCCCAAATGATCCTGTCGCCTCTTGTAGGCATACAAAACGAGAGGTAATAGTTTTCCGGAGAGGGTAATGGCATACTGTGCTGTATAGGAATGGGTGACCTTGTTCATGTCCTTTGTATTAACAATAATAACTTTTGATCCCGCTCCGCGAGAGTTCGGTTATAATTTGACTGGTATTGACACCCAGTCTGATCTGTATTGATAACAAGATCTTTGTCAAATTTCGGTATCAACGCACGAGTCTGGATTCGAAATCTTTCAGCGGCAGCCAAAGTTTCCTCCAGTGTCGCGGTTTCTCTTTGGCTTACAAATTTGGTTATTTTTCGCTGGCCAATTCGGTGTCTTTTTTTGAATCGAACAACCCAATTTTCAGAGGCTTTGAATTCAAAATTCTCAAACTGACCCGCTGCAGATAATGCCCACTGTTGCAAGTTTCTTGTTGATACTTGTTGAGAGTTTTGCGAGCTTCTACAAACCTGTCATTGCTCCAAGAGTCAATAATTTCAAATTTATCAAATTTTGTTCCACCATTTTGAATTTGTTTTCTCCATTTCTTCAAATCCTTAAAGTTTTTTAGACGGGAACATCCTCCTTTTGAAGAGTTTTAATGCTCCACTTTGGATGTTGCCTAGCAATATTAGAAACCTTGATTTTGTAATCTAGTGGAATATTATCGATTTCTTCTATTTTCATCCTTTTCTCTCTGGAGAACAATCTTCGGTCATATTTTCTTTTACTTCTTCAAAATTTCGTCCTCCGACACAATTCCTTTTTCTCCTAACGTTGTTATAATGTAATGGTAAATGTCTTCTCCTACTACCACAGCGTCTTCACTAATTACCGCAGAAGCTTCTGGCGCCATTAAATTATTTGCAATAAGGAGTTGCTGACAATACACCATCGCATCTTTCAATCGCCTCCTAGAAATTTCACTATACAGAGATTCTTCATCGGTTTCGATTTCTTCAACTGTCGAAGGGCCCAGTGTTTCCATGAATTTGTAGTCAGACATTGTCGAAACGATATATAGGTATAACTTGATATATTATAATTTTAATTTATATATAGTATTTTTTGTTATCCCTATATCCACAGATACCAATAAGAAAATTACTAGACCCTTCAGCCGTACCCCATAAAATATGAAAAAAGACGATATTTTCAAAGTAGATTTTCTCGGCAACGGGTGAATATCGCGCTCTAATATTTTGGCCCGCTTCATTTCTAGTCATAACCTGCTCGTAAAACAAAAATCAAGCAAATCGGTGAGGGTAAGGTCGGGTGGTCTCCTTGTTAGAGCTGATTAGATTTTGGGTCAAATTGGGTAATGGAAAATATTTTTCTTTTTTATTAAAATTATTTTTTTAATATTTAATAAAAATATGATAAAGTCATGGGCATGCTCACATCTGATTTTTTTTTAATTAATTAGTGTGAAAATTATGATCTTAAGTTATATCTTCTGTTTTCTATTTTTTTCTACCAACTATATTTTTTGCTGATTTTTTTCTTGATTTCAGGGTGAACTTTTTGGTTTAATTTTGTTCTTCTTGAGTTTTGCATTTCATGTTCATGAAATTACAATATCGCAAAAAGTTTAGCATTGTTGCCCGCGGAAATGAATGTTTTGTAAATTTTTTTTAATTATGTTAAATATCCGGATTCATATATGGATTTTTTACGAACATTATAAAATATTGTAAAATAATGTGGGAAATGTGGTTAATGGCAATCATGGGTTCCACCAAGGGGGGTGTGACAGTAGCCCAAAATAACTTTGCAGTAATTTTCCATCATTGATGAATATCATACGAATTCATCACTCAGATCGCGATCCGAATACTAAAGTATGATTTAATTACGACTGAATCCGCAAGATATCCATCGATGATTGCCTGATTGAACTGCATTGAGCCCCCTTTGTGGCGGTACTCGTGTTATGTAATGATGACCTCTCTGGAAGTAATGTATTCCATATAAAACTGAAAAAACATGCGTGGATCTAGTAAAAACGTCGTAAAATGGCTCTTGAATACATTATGCATCAACAAAATTTTCCGATTGAAATGTATTAGAAGCAGGAAAAAATTGTGTTCTTTCATTGACTTGGTTGAAGCTAATAAGATTACTTACTATGGAAAATAATTAATAGGATGGTTACACGTTGCGTGCCCTTAGCTTCGTTCAGATTGATCTTAAATTTTAAATACATCGTGACCCACACACAACAAACGTTTAAAAAAACTTATTTAAACGCAACAATTCAAAAATTTAAAATGGATAACAATTAACAACAACCTTATGTACATCATAAATTAAAAATTTCAAAGTGGCTTCCTTCTGCATGGATACAGAGTTTTAAACGTCAAATAAAATATTCGGTTGTTGTTCGTACCTCTTCTAGGGATATTTTGTCCCATTCCTGACGCAAAGATTGTTTTAGTGATTTCAAACTTTTGTGGGTTTTGCACAGGCTCTGGCCTCTAAAATTGACCATATGGCGTAATCCATTGGGTTGAGATCTGGTGAGTATGGAGGCCATTCAGCGGAACTGATAAAATCAGGAAAATTGATTCGGCACCACTCTTGCGTAGTTTTCGCCTTGTGAGCAGGTGCCGAGTCTTGTTGAAAGGTCCAATGTTGGTCACCAAAGTGCTGTTGGGCCCACGGAAGAACTACAGCCTCTAAAATATTCCGGTGGTAGATTTCCTTGTTAATTTTTACTCCTTCTTCCACAAAAACTAAAGGTGTTTTACCGGTAGCACAAATACCACCCCAAACCATGACAGACTTGGAGTATTGGCGATGAACAACGATGGCAGAAGGTCCGGGTGCTTCTTCTGACCAATACCTATTATTTTGACAATAGTGAAATTGTTCAATAGTAAAAAATTTTTCATCAGTAAAAACAAGAGCACGGCATCGTTGAAGTCGTACTCACTTGTTTTCATCAGTTAGCATTTGGGCTTTTCGCAGCTTATAAGGCTTCTTCTTAAGTTCATTTTTAGTTATTCGTCGAGCCGATTCTCGCGTGATTCCGGTTTCACGAGCCACTTTTCGCATCGACAGTCTCGGATTTCTTTGAATCCGAAGTTTGATGATATTGCGATTCCGGCGAGTGTTGGTAGAACATTTTTTCCTCTTCCGGGTCGAACTTCCATATTACCAAGTTCTTTGAATCGTTTGATGGCGTCGGAAACGCTGTGTCGAAGAATTTTAAGCATTCGAACTATTTCAGATTGACGATTTTCAGCTTCAAATAACGATAAAATTGCAGCGCGACTTTTGACATTTTGTAACTCACAACTAATTGTTTAATTTTTTGTTTTTCTGTTTTTGTTCTGTTTTTGTTGTTCTACCTAGTCGGCATGTGTACGCCACATTAATGGTACTGATGATATAATTTTTTCTAACTTACGTATATTCCAAGTATTTTTTTGACATTTTCAAAATTAAATTTGATATTGATGCTATATTTCGAATTTATTATTCTCGTCAGATAGGCCTGAGCAAGTAGGAGGTACTAAACAATTTAGCAATATTACCTACTTTAAGTAATTGTGAATAATAAAATAATAAAATTTTTATTAGCTAAACAAGTTCCATTGTATGTGAATGAGATCGACAGATTTAGAATTATTTCTACCTTATCTGTATAATTAACTTTCATACGAAATACGATTATTTAACACAAAATTGCAGCATCACTTTGTTGTTTATAAATTTAGTAACCTTATTGGATAGGTTCTATCTAATTATGTGACCTAAAATATTTTAAAAATATTTATAAATATATACTTTGAATTTAAAAAATTTTCAAAATTATTAAATTAAAAAATTAGTAGGTATAGCATATGGAATAAATTATAATATTATTATAGTATAGCAATGGATACCACAAATGTTATTGTAAGTAGGTAGGTAATTTATTGCCAATTTATATACTTATACTTACGTGAATGATTTGGTTCGGGTTTTGCCAATCCTATACCTGCAATGCATCTTTTATTGCAACATACAAGGTTTAAGGCTAAAAATTCACAATCTTTCGTAGATTTACATAGTGGTGCAAAAAATGGTACTCGAGTCGAAACGCTAGGACACACTAATTTTAATTTTCCTTTTTTTTCAGTTTTAGTTACGTTTGCTTTGTTGACAATGATAACTGAATTATTTAACGGAATTTTAACTGGAAAGAAGAATTCTAATGTTAGGTACACATTGCATTGGTTAAAAATAATTAAAATTCATTTATTTATAATTTTAAAAATTATATTGAAATAATTAACTGCATGCATTTAAAAAAATGTTAAGTAGAATTAATTTAATCAAATGCAAGGTAAAGTTGCCCAACAACTATTACCTATATTTAAAATAATATGTCTTTTCAAGATTTTATATACATGGTAGTTGTAAGTTGGTATATTATAAGTGCCGTTATACAATAATTCTAATGATACCTTCTTAATTGTTGTCCTCATTGTTCGTCTTTACAAGCGTGTTAAATAACATTTTTCAATGTGTTAATTGTAAAATATAGTTCTTATTGTAATTAAGTAGGTTAATTTTGTATTTCCAAATCTATTGTAGGTACCAACAAGAAGTCTGCTGCAGTCAGACAATGAGTCAAATCATCATTAATTACACATTTTTATTAATTATTTATTTATTTTATTGTTGGGTATTTTGAAAGAAAAAAATCATTTTTGTTTTTATATGCCCAGTGTATATAATATATTAAAAGCCTTTAGGCTACATTTTGCTGAACAAAAACTAGCGCCAAATCAACAACAAATTTTAAAACTAAATTTATTTAAAAAAAAACATACAAAATTTATATTTTTTTATGCAAAGAACTAATTTCAATTTACTTTAATAAATTGTAGTCTAAATTAAAGTTCTTACCGCTTTTACTAATTTCGTTGGATGCAATATCCGTCGCACAATAACAATAATTTAAATAATGCAAACTAAATAAAACGCACAAAACGGCGCGAATTTTACACCATTTTAAATAAATCATGAGAAATGTGTAAAATATAAGCGCACTAACTTGCGTCTTCAATAAGGTAGCACATGGAAAGAATTGAAAATTCAAAAGCGATCTCGAGGAATGCTAACCGATTAATCTCAGTCGGTACGACACTTTCTGTTTTACTTTTGATCTTGAAGAACAAGGAAAAGTTTACAATATTTTACGGAAGTAATAATTAATTTACGAATATGCTCAGGATGAAGCTTTCTTCAAAATATACCTACTACTTTTTTTTATTATTAATCATTTTTTTGGATTCCAAGTTTTTTATTGACAGTTTAACTCGAAATATTTATTATCTAATTGTTTACGATTTTATAAAAGCTCAATCATTTTATTGTTTACTAAGGAAAGTAATAGTATTAAAATTCGAACTTATGTTCCTTATACACTAAAGGTGTAATATGGCCTAGAGCAATGCCGACCGATTGTATAATACTTTCACTGATCTTGGTTCAAGCACAGGTACTTGGGTAACATTGATTGTGTAATATTCCTGTTTTGTTAAGTATCGAAAAGCGAAGTTTCTTAATAGGATAAACTCTCCAATTAATAAGAATAGGTACATCAAAATAAGCATACAACCTTCAATTTAGTACTATCATAATAATTAAAACAGCGTATAAATCGATTGAATAATAGAAGAAAGTTGTGCTTCTCTCGTGTGGTTAGACAAAAATAAAATTTTAAATGTGAGTCACTGGAAAATTTAGTGTTTCAAATATAAATACAAATGAATATCTGAACTTTCACTAAGAGATATGACGCTATGGAAGGTATCATCACTTTTCACCTTTGAACAATTTTTTTTTATTTTTGAAAGAAATTAGTTTGTTCGATAAGTAATATTGATAATAGCACATAATAATAATAACCTAATAATAACCTACTTACTTAATTACTAATTAATCTAATTAAATACTAATTACCTAATTACTCATTATTAATTGCAGAATTAGTGCATAAACATCTTCCAATTATGTTAGACATAAAAGTTTAAATAAAAATCTTAGTTTCAAGAAATTTAAATTTTTTTTCTCATTTTGAATAATCTTTCTAATTTTTGGTTTTTTTTATATTACATTAAAATAAAGCTTCGTTTAAAAAATTGGTTCTCTAATCATTTTAGTTTTTGAGTTATCATTACTAATATAATCGTCAAAAAACTACCGTATTTGGTTTAAAACAGCTTCCGGAAAAGCTCGAATTGTTCCCAGAAGCCAAAAACCTAAATTCGCTATGGTTTGGGCTGGATTTATCGCTGTGAAAAAGCTACCACTCATATTTATCAACGAACGTTTACAAGAGGTCAAAGTAAACTAAGAAATTCTCGAGGAAGCAGTTCTCCCTTCGACTTGTGAACATTGTCCAATTAATGATTGGACCTTCCAACAAGATTCTGTTTCGACTCACAAAACGGCATTAATTCGACAATGGATTCGACAGAAATTTCCGGACGTTCCAGAAATTTATCCACGTTATGCAATGGCCACCGAAATCTTCGAATTTAAATTCTCTCGACATCCTGCGCCATACCACATAAAAATTTAGAGTCATTACGTGCCGCTATTTTCAAGATCTGGCATTAAATGCCTTTAGAAATGCTTCAAACTATTGCTGAATAAAAAGGATATAAATTCCAAATGCGCTGTACTGGATGACTTTTTGATCTCGTTCACAATAATCGTTTTTCTTTTACTGAATAATTTTTATAATTAATTTTAAAATACAGTTTAAATTAAATATTATATTATTAATCTGTGAAATTTAAATTAATTAACTAATTTAAAATTTTAAAAGATTAGCAGGTTAATCGTCATAAAACATCTGACGACAACAAGAACCCATGGCTGAAAGCTTATGAAAAAAATTCGCTTAATTGTTCAGTTAACCTGTTAATTTTTTTAAATTTTAATTTAATATAATTTATAGGATTCCATAAAAAACAAAACACGAAAGAACAGAACACTAAAAATACAGAACAATGAAAAAACAAAACAATGTAAAAACAGAACAGCGAAAAAACAAAACAATAAAAAAACGGAAAAATGAAAACAGAAAACACTGAAATAACAGAACCTCGACGAAAGAGAACGCTAAAAATGAGAACAACGGGATAAAGTTTTGTCAATTGTTCGCGTGAGTTTTGATATCATTATAGTGGAGCTTTTTATTCCATGGATACTGAACCAAAAGCAAATCCGAGACCTGGCCGAAGCCAGCAGTACAGGGCAGGTATCACCCAACTCTGACAAAAAACTTAAAATCCAAATAAATTACTTTTGTACTATGTCCGTATCTACCTCAAAACTTCGCGACATCTGTCCCGTCAGGGTGAAGACTTTCCTTTTTCCGTCCTTGTCTTTTCTTTTCCTTCAAGTCTTTTTATAATATTTTATTTATTTTCTTTCTTCATTTCATTTCTTTTTAATTTCTTTATTTTCTTCCCAGCCAAAACGACCAAATGCGCTTTACTGGATGAGTTTTTGATCTCGTTCATGATGAACGTTTTTCTTTACTGAATAATTTTTTTATAATTAATTTTAAAATAATACATAATTATATAATTTTTTATTGCATTAAAATAGTCGACAACTACTGAATATCAATTGGCAAATCTGAATTACAATTGGCAAATTCCGAATATCAGTTGACAAATCTGAATTACAATTGACAACTTCCGATCATCATTGACAAATCTGAATTACAATAAACGATTATCAAATATCAGTTGACAACTTCTGATTATTCATTAACAAATCTGAACTACAATTGAAAATTTCCCAATATCAGATGACAAATCTGAATTACAATTGACAACTTCTGATTATTAATTAACAAATCTAAATTACAGTTGACAACTTTCGAATATCAGTTGACAACTCTGAATTACAGTTGACAACTGCCGATCATCAATTGACAAATCTGAATTACAATTAACGATTACCGAATATCAGTTGACAAATCTGAATTACAGTTGACAAATCTGAATTACAGTTGACAACTTCTGATTATTAATTAGCAAATCTGAATTACAATTGACGACTTCTGAATATCCGTTGACAAATCTGAATTACAATTATTGACGACTTCTAAATATCAGTTGACAAATTTGAATTACAATTATTGACGACTTCTAAATATTAATTGACAAATCTGAATTACAATTGACGACTTCAAATATCAGTTGACAAATATAAATTACAATTGACAACTTCCTAATACCAAATGACAAATCTAAATTACAATTAGCAACTTCAAATATTAGTTGACAAATCTGAACTACAATTGACAACTTCCGAATATCAGTTGACAAATCTGAATTACAGTTGAAAACTTCCGATTATCAATTGACAAATCTTAATTGCAGTTGACAACTTCTGATTATCAGTTGACAAATGTGAATTACAATTGATGACTTCTAAATATCAGTTGACAAATCTGAACTACAATTGACAACTTCCGAATATCAATTGACAAATCTGAATTACAATTAACAACTTCCGATTATCAATTAACAAATCTGAATTACAATTGACGACTTCTGAATATCAGTTGACAAATCTGAACTACAATTGACAACTTCCGAATATCAATTGACAAATCTGAATTACAATTGACGACTTCTGAATATCCGTTGACAAATCTGAATTACAATTGGCGACTTCCGAAAATCAATTGACAAATCTGAATTTCAATTGACGACTTCTGAATATCAGTTGATAAATCTAAAATACACTTGACGACTTCTGAATATCAGTTGACAAATCTAAAGTGCAATTGATGATTTTTGAATTACTGGTGAAAAGGGATCGTTCAAATTCAATTACCTTCGGAAATTCGAGAGTATTCTAGTTATTTAGATCGCCCAAAAACTTTAATTTAATTTAACTAATACAAACAATTTACAAAACTTAATCTCGTTGTTCTCATTTTTGTGTTCTCTTTTGTCAAGATTCTTTTATTTCAGTGATTTGTTTTTTGTTGTAATGTTTTTCATTGTTCTATTTTTTTATTGTTTTGCAATTTCAGTGTTCTGTTCTTTCATGTTCTGTTTTGTCCGGAGGAAAAGGAAAATATGAGACAAAGCATTATTTTGTTTTTGTACCTAACTTATGAGAACAAAAACAAGGAAAAACTTGAGTTGGTTATTCTGTCCAAGATCAGTTGTTATCAGTGTGATTGTCAGAAAACATGGATAAATCAATGAAATTAAGATTTATACTATACAATTATTGCTTAAAAGTAAGAATTTTAACTAACAGTTTTTCTTTATGGTTAATTGTTACCGAAACATATTCGGAAGAAATTGTCAGAAGATTTCAAGAAAAACTTGGAAAATAAAAATTGTTTGATGAAAAATGTGTGAAAAAAGTTGAGAGAATACTAAGAGCAAAATAAAAACAGGAAAAAAATCGATGCATACAAAAGCTAGGAAAATTTGGGAATTTATAAAGAAAGAAAGAAGCAAATAAGCTGTACAAAGAAAAGAAGAATAATGAAAAGAAGAATGGTGGAGTAGATGATTGTAATTGATAACGACAGTAGTAGAGAAAACAATTCAAAAAAGTTTTATATGACAATCCTTCTTCGAGTGCCATACATTTTACAGTGTGTAGACGATCAACTTAGCCGAAGCCAAGCTGATCTTACTAGAAAATATAATTAATGGGGTGGTTTCCCGTTGCCTTCCCCACAGTCCAAAGATTGATATCGGACCTTTGATCACAGCAGCGTATCCGACGCGACACGACCAGGACTTGAACCGCGGTGTCCCGCTTTCTAGTCGCCCGGTGTATACTTTACGCTATACTGCTGGTTGGCAATATGGCAATTAAAAATCAAAAAAAAAATGTAATGTAAAAAATAATAAGCAATAAAAACAAGAATGGAGAAATATCTCCTCGCTAATATTGTTAAAAGTTGGAAAAATCAGAGAAGTTGGTAAAATTAGTAAATTCGCCATATTTGGTTCGAGAATATATGAGGTGGCCATTGGCCTGGTTGTTAGCGCGACTAACTGCTAACATAAAGCGCCCTGGTTCGAATCCGGATAAAGGTTCACTTTGTATGGCCGTCTCTGTGCTTCGAAAGGCATGTAAAGATGGTGGTCCTCTCACAAAGTGCTAGCAACATCTTTGAAGTATTAAATGCTCGAGTACCCTCTTGGGGGAACGGATAAACGACGTAAGTTGTATCCTTGCAAAAGGAAGCCCGAAATATATCGCTTCCATAATGGCAGAAGGTCGTATGTGAAGTTCGTGTTGTTTTGAGATAATGAGAGTAGAATAAAAAAATAAGCATAAAAAGTTTTACAGTTGCATACGTACTTATTTCAGGCGCACGTTAAAACTCAATAGCGTTGCAAGTAACGTTGTAAGTAAGATAAATTTTATTTTTTTCCTTCTCAGTCCGTTTACCCTCGAGACAATTTGGTGACTCTATTTTAGAGTTCTCTGGCACTCTACCTCAATAGTTTATAATTGCCTGCCGAGAGAAAACAACCCTTGCAATGCACTAATTTTATAAATTTACTATACAATTTTACGAAAAATAATTTGTAAACTGACAATTTATGATTGTCCGGTCACAACAAATTTATGGACTATGGAAGTATATTTCCGAACTGTAAAAAGAGAGCACTGATTTTTATTTTAAATTTTCCTGCATGTTCCATGTTATTCTTTTATTTCACAACAACTTGTTAACAAATTCAATCATCATGCTATCACAAAAATTCCAGTAAACAATTAATTTAATCATTATTGTAGTGATTAATTTAATATTAATCTCCAGAATCTTTTATTTATAAATTTATGTACAATAAATGAATAACTTTTGTAAACATTGTACACTATAAATAACAAAAATAATTTTATGTAAGTCTAAAAGTTAGTTTATATTGGTTAATAATTAAAAGTATATTTCTACACGAACAAAACTCAGTGGTTTGAGTATTTAAATTCAGAACATATTATCACACTTCATTACTAAAATAATTTAAAAAGACTTTTCACAAATTAATTACTAGCCACGGTTCTACTTCTAGCTTGTTTTTGAGCATTTAAAACCATCAGTTTCTCACCAAGCCTTGCATTATGATCTTTCAGATGTCTTATTAAATCAGCCTAAAATGATTAGCCAGTTATGAATTTATCGTAAAAAGAATTTTATATTTTACTTACTTGTTTTTCGATGAAATCGTAAACTTTATCCCCCAATTGTCTATATCCAATTTCACCCTGTGCAAAACTATCTGACGATGAGCATGCATTCCACTCTTCTTTTTGTACATCAGGTGGAGGTTTTTGCTTATTAAATTTTATAACTCGAACTAATAATTAAAAAGTAAAATAATTAATTCGTTGCCTATCCCATTGTATTATTACATAATTATTTCATATTAATGCATAATGCATCATATAAATTATAAAAATATTATTTCATAAAATACTCACCGATGTACCCAATTCCAAAAACTACTAGAATACCAAACTCAAGACTTAGCACCAAGCACACAAAAGTTGTAGGAGATAAAAATCCTCCCTGAATACATCTTTCTAGAAATTCATCCGAATATAAATGTTGCATTATCGTTTCCAACAACAATAATGCTGCTGTGCATAAACTAACAACATAAAATGGAATTTGATGGTGCAGAAGTGTCTTTTATAAAATTCTAAATAACCATTTAATCGTAAATTGTAATGCTTTACTCTTGCTATTTGATCTATTATCTGCAATTCATTCCGTGTTATATTTTGAATGTTAGTGTATTCAATGCATTCTTACCAATGTTAAAAGCCACAAAGCTACATGAGCGTAGAGTACATAAAAGTAATGATTACATTTGTACTGCTCACCAGGATGATAAATAGCAAAGGTGATCGCTGCTACTTCCAGCAAAAAAGTGCATACCAAATGAAAAGTGAACGGAAGAACAGTTTTCAAAGGCTTGAATATTCCAAAAGATTCCAAAATAGGTTCTAAGTATTCTTTATCTTCCATATTCGTTGAATCGCTAAAAAAGGTAGCTCCCTAAAATTTGACACTAATATTAGTATGAATCATATTTTAGGTTATAATAACAATAAATAAACAATTCACTACTTCAACTTACGCCTATATTTGAGTGTGCACTTCTATTCAGGCTCACCATTTCATAACTAACTTGGGGTTCCTAATTTTTAACAATAATTGCTCGTTTTGAGAATACCTAATCTAAATTTCGTTGATTACGCGTGTTTAAAAAAAAGGTTATCATTTATTTATCCATATGTTTTCTGACAATTACATCGATAACAACCAATCACAACTTCATGAAATGTTAAAAACAGATGGTGCAGTCGCAGATAGATATAAATAAACAAAACATTACCTGTATACAGGACGTACGAAAAGTTTTAAAACTTGAATATATTAGAAAATTGATGTGCTTGAAGTTTTTCTAAACCACTTTTTTTGAAATTTTCAAATATTTCGCCGCCAAAAAGCATATGATATGATTTTTGTAAAATAGTATATTGTTTTATTGGGGGTACAATTTTTTGTGACGGGAGAGTGCAGAGAACTAAAATAGGTCCAGCAAATACCGACAAGTTCTTCTACTACAAATACTTTTGTTCCGAATAAAATATACTATTTTTGTCATACTTGAGCTTTCGTTGTTTTCACTATAAAATATAAATAAACGATTATGTGTTATAAATCAATCCTGCAGGTTTTATCTTCCTATTTAAAAAAATAAAAGTGGTGAGACGGCAACACAACAAAAAATATATTTAAAAGTGGGCTCCCAATTACAAAAAGGTTGAGAAGCACTGCTCGAAAACAATGAAACTTTCACAATAATCCAGTGCCATCTACCTAAATATTTTGCATCGAAAACAAGAAGATGAATTTTGAAGTAATTTTCAGTGTTTAGATTTTTTATACTTGTAGATTTTAATTAATATACTTTGAAACCAAAATGGCAGATAATGAAAGTTGTTTATCTTGTAAAATCATTGCTGTATGTACTTTCATAGGAATAGGTGGCTATTTGATATCGGTTGGAAGAGGTCAAAAAACAGCATCAAAATATACGATGTTTGCTTTAGGATCATGTAAGTATTATACTAATTAATAAGTCACAATTTTAACTCACTCCTTTTCAGTGAGTGCTTCTTTGGGAGTCAAGGAAATGTTCACTAAGGTACCATCCAACTAGCAATTGTTTTATAATCATTTACTGTGTCACATATTTATAAACTAAACATATCTTTAATTGTTATATTTTGTATAAATAATTTAGATACCAACTTTCCCTAATTTTGTGTTTGTTTTTGGATTTGCCGTAATACCCTGCGTTTTGACTATAAATTCGTTTACTTTGGTTTGCAAGTCTCTTAAATTCTGTATATAAATGAGATGCAGGATTTTGGAAGCTTCTTTTAAAGATGCATCTGTTAAGTTTGCATTAAAGTTCACATTTTCGTATGGAAATGGAGTTCCCTAAAATAAATTATCTTGAAATATTTTTACATTATGAAAAATAATACCTGAATATAAAACTTATTTCGTACCTTAACAATGAAGTTACTTGGATTAGATAAAACTTCCTTATTCAGTCGTTTGCATACAAACTGACTAATGGCTTTGAGAGTAATAAGTGGATCTGGATGATTTAAAATATTTAATATTTTAGCTATAGCCGAGATTCCCTCTCTAAATTCTTGGGTAGTAACTGCAATACATAAATATTAGAGCTATTAAATACAGTAAATTTTCAGTCTTACAATCGAGGCAATCAAGGGGATTTTCGGTAACAACGCTTGGAGCTTGTGAAACCTCTTCATTTTTGACAAAATCTTTTTCATAAACATTTTCTAAAAAGATAAATAACAAACTGTTATCAAAGAATTGCGTATACTCACTTTTAGAAACATATTCTAATTTTACAGCATACGATGCAATTGAATCGACCTGTTCGAAAAGTGTTTTTCCTGCATTGATGCCAAGAACTTTCTTATAATCGTCAAAAGTTTTGTTCCACTCCGAAGATTTTATGTTACGCAGGGCTTCGCGATTTTTTGAACTGCACTTCTTTATTAGATTATCTTCGAGCCATACAACAACTTTTCGTAACTCTTCTTCCTCTACAATTTTTAGGTTAAAATAAACAGAGTATGAATAATTAAATACTACGTACCATTTGTATTTATCGTACCGTTTTGAGGATAATCTAAAGCGTGCAATTTTCGTTTCAACATTTTTAATATAAAATTGTATAATGTTAAATAAAAATGAACGCGAACTGTCAACAGCTGTCAAATTTGAAATGTGAACCACACTTTATATTTCAACTATACCCAGCGGCGGACTGCAACGGGTGCGATTGCACTCTGGGAATGCAGTGATTAATGCCCGATTTCTTCACCTAGAGATAATTTTTAAATAATCTATCCATTAGATAAATTAACGAAGTCAGCAAAACAAAATAATCAAAAATATGATTGGCTACTTTGTTAATTTATCTTATAGATAGATTATTATCTAAGAGATATTTCTAGGCGAAGAGATCGGGCATAACCACGGCAAGAATTTTGTAATTCAACTACAGTCAACTTGCGTTAGAACGAATTTCAACACTCCTAGTTTTAGCGGATTTACCTATCAATAAAAAGCACTTTTAAAATTAGTTAACCATAGAAATGACAAAAATTATTAGACCTTGGCTTTTGCCAAAGTATTTCGTTATATTGAGGAGAGCGGCAATTTTTTTCTTTATATCGAGAATTTCGTTATATCGAATTTTGTTATAACGCGAGTTGATTGTATTTCAAATCGAAAGTGTAACTAGGGAACCAAAATGGCATGTTTTACTACGAGCAAAAGTCACATTCATCTGTATTATTCACGTTTATTTGTCCGATCCTACCCCAGTATGTAATAAAAATGTGAAAATATTGCTAAGCTCAACTGTCCTAATACCACAACTTAATTATTACATCTCTGCTTATAATTTATTAACCACGCCTTCTCGATACGCCCACTTTGTATTACTTAATCTACGCCCCTGGAGTTACTTGTAATTAACACCCGAGTGAGATGGTATTTCAGACGTGCATGTTGCCATGTCATTGCCAAAAATCTTATTTGAAGTGTCACATGACTTGATTATGAAAAATGTTTAGCTCATTTAAATCAGTCCTAACAAGGAACTTCAGCGTCTCTTAATATCCAAGGCTAGTTACGCTCATAATGCCGTCTCACTGAGATATTATTTACACGTAACTTATATTAAGTGATGAGAAGTGCCAAGAAACATTGATCAAATGATGGGAGTAAGTGGATGTGTCAAGAGGGCGTGTCATAGGGGTGTGGTTATAGTAAATAGCAAAAGGGGCTCCAGAAGTTTTCCGTATTTGGGTGGTTGAATCTAGGAAAATTATCGAACGGTCGGGAAGATTTACTAGATGCATGTCCGGATCTGAAGTATGCCGTCTCGTTCAGGTGATAATTATAGGTAACTTCAAGAGTGTCGATTAGATTATACGAAGAGGGAGTATTAAAAAGGCGTGGTTCAAATAGTAGGAGCAAGGGAGCGTGGTCAGTAAAAAAGATACAGAGCAAAGTCAAAGACTGTATGCCCGCTTGTGATGAAAAATTGCTTACAGAAATGATACCTATGCACTATTTGGTGAGTAATAATGTTAAATTTATTTTTGTCAGGTGGTGCTTAACACATCCAATCTCTTTGCTACTAGCTTGTTAAATTATAGAACGAAAAGGAACTCTAAAGGAAACTTTTAGGAATTTTGAAGAAATTCTAGGAAACCATCGAGCTCCTGGGTGTCCGCCTAAGAACGCCTCTTGATTAACCGGTAGGGCTTTTTTCATATCTTGTTTTTAGGTAGCTTTTGTTATTTATATGTTTTCGCGAAAATCATCTGGGTTTTCTTATCCGGGTCTTTTTTCTCCTACCCACCGACTCGCGTAATCGAGAGTCTACTGTATTAGCAATTAATCTTAGTTTAAAAACAAATTACTTGATAAACAATTTAAATTGTAGTTATTTTTAAAAATATTTGAGTCGCAAATTAAAATATTCTTAAAAGTAGCGCCACCGCCACATATTCGCTGTCAAATTTGACAACTGGAGAATATTATTGGTTAAGAGATTAACCCTGTCTGGGATCTTTCTATTTGAACGTGTAATCGTTTTGTGTATCCTGGTTTGTGTAGGTTGTTCTTGTGTCGTGTATACAATTTAGTTTATTTTGTTCAAGTGATTATACATTAATTAATTTTCCAAAGTGAGTATTATTTTAAGAATCAATGGAGTCTCTTGTAATTGCATCAAAGGGAAGTCGTTTTTATTACCGGCGAATTTGGATTTATGCACACATATACCGCCGTCCATGATTTGCTACGTGGCCTTGATGGTTTCATCACTTCTCATCTTATATATTTAATATTTTACAATTCGAGTGTTATTTAAATAATAATCTAACATAATGTTTATTTCATTTTTAATTAATTTCGAATATCCACAAAAATTAAATTTTATTAATTACTTGTAATTTTTTTTTAATCGAAACAATTTCTGTTATATTTTTTAATTATTACGCTATTATATAAATTGAATTTCATAGAAACATGGATATTCAATCCGCCGTTATTGGTGTTGGTGTTTTTATTGTCTCCGGGTCCATTTTATTATTTATATACATATTCGGTATGAAAGAAAAAAGCTACGAAGAAGCTATAACCGAACAACGCCAACAAGCTAAGGCATTATTGGGTTCGCACACTCGTCCCAAGCCAAAAGAAAAGAAAGCTAAAAAACTTAATAAAAAAGTGAGTACTTGATGCAATCCACGATTTCATTTATTTTAATTTCATGTGAAATCTTTTAGGAGAAGATGAAGAAAGCAGCCGAAGTTTCTGAGCCTGAAGTTTTAGAAGAATCTGAAGATGCTGAAACTCGATCATCATCTGCGGGATCCGAAAAAGCTTCTCCAAAACCTCATGTGGAGTTTAAGGAACCCACAGTAATTGATACCAATGCAGATATTAAAGTTGTCAACAAGGTCGGTGTGAATTTTATTATTGATGCATGTGTACTTGTTTTTAAATTAACATTGATTATTAAAAATTGGTGGTATCTAAGGTTATCCTTATTAACTATTAATAAGTTCAAAATTCTTGAATTTAAAAATAGAATTGTTGCATGAGGTGGTTGTTATATTCGAAAATATGTTTTTATTCTCTACTTTTTATCATTTCAATAATTATTATTAAATACAATTTCTAATGAATTCACCATAGCGTGGAAAATTTATCACTTTGGTTTTACTTGAAGATAAGATTTATAGGTAGTTAAATGGTAATAAAACAAGCTGTGATTGTTTTCAATAAAGTGAAAACTGCCCACCTAATGAATTCGTTGATTTTTTTAATCAAAGTAAACTAACATTTATCCATGGAGCAACCTTGTCTTAATAGCCATTCTAGCCTTAATAGGACCATAACTGCTAGTTTTCAAAGTTGATAAGCTTTTGCCACATAACATTTTTGCAAATGATTTGTATATCTTTTTTACAAATCAAATAGATTTGTTATCGGCCTATTTTTATCCACTACTAGGTGTAAGCTTCCTTCTCGAGGGAAAAGATTCAACGTTACAATTCTACAAGCTAAGCTTATACCGGGTTGCTACCTAAAATAGGTACAGAGAAGAAAATTCTGCATTCAAAGAAAAAAATAAAATGTAATCTATTATTTTCCTAGATCCAACTTTCCGAAGCACCCTCATTTTTATCCAATTTTTAGTAAAAAATCGGTAAAAATTTTATAATACTTATTATAAAATCCCCATGAGTTAATTGTGCGCAATTGATACTATTTTCACTAGAAATATAATACTTTTTTTTGTTCTACTGGGCATATTTCCAAAACTACTAGGACTACAACCAATTTTTTATGCAAAAGTTTATATACTCGAAAGCTTTGCTGATACATTTTTGTGGGCTAATGCAAAACATCTTTAACATCATAAAAAGGGGGTAAAAATTGTCAATTTGGGAAGGCCTCTATTAGGTTCTTCTATGCGGGAATTGGAGTTTTTATGAATTTTAATAGAAATTAAATATAAAGAAAAGGCACTTCTCCGAGTTATATTTCTACCATTAAGTGGTTTTTTGTATCATCCAGAAATGGATCTTTTCAAGGAGAAAAAATTTGAAAAATCCTCAATTTTTCAAGGAAGCGTCTATTAATTGCACCATAGGTCATCATCACGATAGTTTTTTAAATTTTAGAGCCTCTTCCCAAAATTTCTTAAACAAGAAATTTCTCTCTGATGATTTTTTTTTTTAAGCCTCGACACATATCACAATAAATCTTTACTTACACTAACAGTTGCACCTTTTTTTCGGATTTTTCATTTTAGTCATTTTGAATCAAATAATTGGATTTGTTTTGACATTCATATTTTATTTATACTTTGACCCTATTGTAAGATTCGTTGTTTTAGTATTTTGTGTCATTTATTGATAAGTATAATTTTGTATTCACTTTGTACAGTATTTCAATGTTATCACTTTAATGATGTGCACGTAGCACGAAATCGGTTAGTGGTAGAAATATAATAAACATTGTGAGAAGAGTTTTATATTTGCTAATTTGTGATTTCCAATTCTCTTAATATTTGACACCAAAATCTTGATTTGTATAATTGTAGCATACTCAGATTTTGTCAGGTCTCTTTATAATAATTGGGGTATTCCCAAAAATAACAAGAATATTTTTTCCTATACTAATTATATTTGCTTATTGGAAATAAATTATTAAAATTTCAAGATCAAGTTCAGGAATGTCTACAACATAGTTTCAAAATAATGTTGAAATAATCTTTCATAAAAAAATTTACTATCACTTTTTGTTTTTATTTATTCAAAGCAATGAATAGTTGATATAATTTAGGATTATGAAGTGTTAGGTTGCTAGCTTGGCCAGCTAATGGCTATACTATTATCTCTAACTTAAAACTAAAGTGATAATGCGATTTTCAAACAAATGAAGTTGCTAACCACGAAATATCCTGGTACCTTTATGAAAGAAACAATTAAACACATTTATATACAGTTCAAGGCAAATTAGCAGGGGTTAATTTTTTTTATTAACCCCCTTAAATGATTTTTCAACTTTTTTTTTAATATCACATTTTAGCATATTTCCTTTCCCGTTTCAAAAATCTTCAAAATTGAACTAGTCGTCAAAATGTTTTCTGAATCTTCTGTTATTTCTACGAGCGATTAAAATTTAAACCAATACTTTCCCTAGTTATGAATAGCAACATGTTCCTTTCCCACGGTATGTAAGAAATGGCGTGGTTTTAAATACAATGTGAAAAATTTTATGGTTTACGATTATCTTAATTGATTTTTATGATCAATAAAAGCCTGTTTTGTATTTAATGCAAATTGAAATTACTGGTGCATTTTTATTTTATAAATTTAGATAGTATCTCAAGTGTCTATCTCCTGTGTCATCAAGCAAGAATGATAACTTTGAAATTATCTTATAGGTTACATTGTTGATACAATAATTAAAATATTTCATTATCATAGGAAGTACAAAATTATAAATTTAATCTAATCATGCAAATGAAACATAATTGTTTCTATCTAATTTGTTAAGGACACACGGACTAAATAATTGTTTTTTTATAAAACATTATTATTTGCAAAATATCTTCATCTTTTTATAGAAACGAGGTCAGTCACCTTGTCAGTAACAGGCTAAGATAACAATAGTTGAACGTGATCACAAAGCGGATACGACATGATAATGCATTAAAAATAATTTTACACAAATAATCTTCACCTATTTTCAATTTGATAACCGTTTATTTTGTTGTTGCGCCATTCTGCTAATGATTTATGTCACAACTTTTAATCTCGTTGAGCTTTATAGCAATTATTTGTTGTAAATTTTTTTAACCTTTTAAAATTTCATCAACTAGGAACAAATGGGTCATTTGGTTAATAATTAATCGCATTTGATGCTTTTACTCGTTATAAAATTTAGTTATTTTTAGAATTGATATCCTCAAACAAGTTTTTCTTTTATATGCTGTGCAAAACATAGCTGTGCCATAATTTAAAATTTTAGTGTTATTCAAATGCTCCTCTAACCTTGAAATTTTTCTCTGCGAATTTCACAGCATCTTCCTAATTGAAATTTTGCATATGTAAACAGAGACGAGATCTTGAACTTTTTTCAACTGTGAAGGAAGTAACAAGACTGTTGGACCAAAACGTTCATGTGATCTGAGATTTTTGTTGGAGACTTCGGTCCTTTAAATCTAGTTAATTTAATTTTGTATTGTCTGTTAGGGTTGTCGACTTCAACACAAAATTGTATACCTCCAGAAATGTTTGATACTAAGGCGTTTAACCTCTCCAAGGTAAAGGGTCGAATTATTTTGCTTTGGAAATCTATTCAATATAACTAATAATTTTAAATATTTTACGACTATTGCATTAAATATCTTATAATAAAAAAATTTCCACTTATCAAGTCATAAAAATTTTTAATATCAAGAAATGGATTTAATATTTACAAAAAAATTTGTTTACCATAATTAAAAAACAATGCATTTACACCTAGTTTTTCACGGTTAAAAATATCAATCAACAAAATTAAATTTTTATAAATAAGAAATTGGCAAACAGACTACTGGAGTTAAAAACATGTATTATTATTAATAAGGATGTTGGTTGAATTTGACCAGGGGCGCATCGAGAACCAACTCAAGAGTGGGCTGAACAAAATTTTAGCATGGAAAAATTGACTTTTTTTAAGTATTAAATTATCAATTATTGCAGGTCATAATGAAATTTTAATTGAATTTAATGATTAATAAATTTTTTCTACACTTAATTAGTCTATTATATTGATGTACACTCATATTTCGTTCTATACTCATTAGATGAACCTCGATTGATAATTGAATTTTAAAATTGAAAAAGTAAAGTTTCTCGTCTAGTTATGCTAGCATCAGACTTAAAGGGAAGAAGTGTTATGTGTGTTGAGTTGTTCACCATAACTCTTTAATCAACCTATTTTTGATGCGGTTTGTTTATATAGCATAATATATGAAATTTTGATAATTCACTGTCATCTTGGATTCAGCATATTAAATTTCTTTAAAAATTATCTCTTTTCAATGAAATCGAAAATGTGCACAGTTTAACAACCAAATATGAAAATATATATAGAAATATCACCATAAAAACAAGGATCGTAAAGGATTGCGCAGTCCATCTGTTTTTTTTGGAATAGGCTGTTTCCTGTTTTCTTTTTTTTTCAATTTTCTGTCCTATTCTTACTACTTTATTTTTGATTTTTAAACAAGCAATTAAAACAACGGCAAACGTTTAGCACCTAATGTAATTTATTGTAGAGAATAAAAATAATTAATACTGTAGAAATCATTTGATCAACGTTAAATTCTTCCTTCTATAATTTTACAAATTTTATGTTAAATGGTTTTCACCCCATTTATAATAATGTTGACTAACAGCGCATTTGGTAGAATTGCACTTTTGCTTAACTAACTCAATAACAAGATTTTGCTTGCATGTTGTATATTGCTTATATTACAGAAAAAGCGTAAGAAAAAGGAAAAAGTTCGGCCTATATTAATTCACAAGCCCGTGGAAAATCCAGTTGCTGTTGACGTTATCGACGTCCCTACTGTGAATAACTTTGAACAACTGCATCCTAAAGACGATTTAGAATTATTACATGCGCATTTACAAGTTGTAAGTTACTTACTTTTTATGAAATTTTATGTTGATATATTTTTTTTGAACTAAATCAAATCAGATATAAAACCTGACATACCATAAAATTAAGTGCAGATTGATAAACAAATAATTATAAACCACAGTGCAGGATTTAACATTAAAATGTGACTAATTGGGAAGTCAATTCGGTAAATTTGATTAAATTTATTAAAAATAGATTTCTTAGAATTATTAAGAAAATTCTAATTTTTTTAAATT
Source organism: Lycocerus yunnanus (assembly GCA_036346125.1). Lineage (NCBI taxonomy): Eukaryota > Metazoa > Arthropoda > Insecta > Coleoptera > Cantharidae > Lycocerus > Lycocerus yunnanus. The sequence goes on along the minus strand of JARFIX010000008.1, from coordinate 14,120,522 downwards.
CTTACTTTTTATTAATAGTAGTTTATGTAGTTAGTTTGCAAAGTTGAGGTGCTTTTTGCCCACTCACAAGTTGAGGCTGAAGGCGAGTGGGACTCAAAGTCTTTGAATTCAATAATCCTTTCCAACGCATTACGTTTTATCTAATATCGTGAAAAAAATTGTTAGTAGGATAATCAAAAATTGACTGATAACAAATACTAAAATTAAATCATGTAATAAAAGTCACTTCGTAAACAGTCCGAGTACATTTTTGATGCCGTTGTAAGAATTTTCCCCACAATATTAGGTAAAACATATTTTTGGTACAAAGGTATGCGTTACATAATTTACAACTTATAATATGTAGATTATAGGGTTAGGTCACTTTTCTATAAATAGTTAAGTGTGCAAAGGTTAAATAGAATATTGTTATATACGTTACAATTTAAATTAATCTTTTATATTACTAGATAGAAGTGGAGTAACGCATTACGGTGAAACGCGGAAGAGATAACGCTAGTTAGAAGTCCTGCCACGACCTCTTGTTTGTGGTTACTGTCCTAAAGCAACTAATGCTGCATGAAACTAAACACAACGATGCATGTGTGGTTGAATCCTTTTACAGGTTTATTTTTCTTAATACGTAGCCAACTAGATAATCTCTGTGTGCAGCCTTACCTCCGTTAGAAAGATTTGCTCGAAATACTGAATTAGTTTTTTCCAGTTCATTAATACCTTGATTAGCAGCAACAACAAAATTTGCCCACCCTGCACTGTGACCTTGAAAATTTTATCCAAATTAGTTTAAGGTAACTTAAGTGCTTTTATTATTAGATATTAAAAAACTAATTAACACGCTAATAAAGTTTGGAAACACTAAAAATTAACTTGGTATGCTAATTTTAAATTAAAAGGAATTATTTTATTTATCTAAATTTTATTTAGAAGGAAGAATCTGCTCCCAAGGTAGAAAAGAAGGAAGAAAAGGTCTCCAAGCCCAAGCAAAATGGTTCCACTCAAGAGCCTAAAGAAAAGTCAAGAAGGTGCCCCAAAACAACGCCATCGAAAGTAAAGAAAATAAGGAAAAAACTGGTAAACCTGCCGTAGAAGTTTCTCTAAAAACTAAACCGGAAGTAACTCAGCCTATTCCCGAAAAGCAAGAACCTGTCGTTGCTGCTTCTCAAGTTGTCCTCCAAACCAATGGAATCGTTCAAAATAAAGAAAAAAAGAAAAAGAAAGGTGAAGTAAATCCTTTCCAACAAATAGGTAAATGTTGAAATTCTGTTTTTAAAGTTGTATTAGATGTTTGTTTTTTTAATTGTTTAGTGGGACCGAAAGATGGAGAAGTCGACTTACCAGTTCTACTGAATGTGGTGCGTAATGCTGAACTGTCTCGCTCTGAAGTTCAAATACTTATTGATCTCTTACTAAACAAGCAGCATGAGGCTCCTGTAAAACTGGACGAGTGGAGTGAGGTAATGTAATCGTTTATTATTTAATTTTGAAATCTGAAGTAACCCAGTTTTCTAAAAAAACCTTTTCTTTTCTTTTACATTACAATAGGGCAAATCTGACCCAATTCAAAAATTGAAGAAACAACTGGCGGAAAAAGAAAAGGCGCTTGCAGAGGAACAAGAAACTTTCTTGGCTCTTCAAAATAAATTGCGAGAAATTCGCGCCGAACAAATTTCTGAAAAGTCGCTTTTGCAACAAAGAGTTCGAAGCTTTGAAGAAGCACTACAAGCAAAACAATTGGAAATTCAGTCCATCAATGGTCGTTGGCATAATACTAATCAGAAGATGCAACAAATGCAAGCACAACTTAACGAAGAAGGGCTTACAATTAGGCAGTTACGGGAGGAAAATGCTGCTTTGCAGTTACAAAGACAACAGCTCGACATGCATTTGGCTCAAACTCAAGAAAGAGATGCCAAAATCCAAGATCTTCATACTCATAACAATCAATTGACTTTAGAATTACGTTCATTGAACGAACAAAACTTGGCTTCAAGGAGCATAATCAAGGCTTGTTGGTTCAGTTGCAACAACAAGTAAATCACTTTAAAACTGAAATTGATGATAAGGATAATTATATTAGACAACTGGAGGTAACAAAATTTTATTGATTTTTTTTTTGTACTTGATTACTGATTTATAATTTAGGAGATCCGTCATGAACTTGAACATCGTTTGACATTGGTTCACCGACAAGAAAACGATTTGAATGCTGAAGTTTCACGACTTAACAGTGTTTGCCAAAAGACTTCTGATGAAATGAGACGTTTGGAGATTGGTAATAATCAAGTTTATGAAGAAATTCAAAATTTACAAAAGCAAAAGGAAGAATTTCAACAAACTATTACTCAGGTATTTGGAATAGGTCCGTAAAAGTGTTTTGAATTATTTTAATGTTTGCTTATAATAGTTGAAATCCGAGTTGGTAGATGCACAGACTGAAAAATCCGAATTACAAATGTTGAAAGCCAATGGATTGGCTAAAGAAGATCAAAGTCATAAGGAGGAATTATTAAATTTGCAAAACGAATTATCTTCCGTCAAATCAGAGTTACAACATGAAAAAATTAAGTACACTGCCGAGTTAAATGCATCCAAGACTTCTTTAAATCAGTTGGAGCAGGATTTGAACGAACAAAAAAATAAAAATAATGTAAGTTGCAGTGCATGTAATATTGGTTTGCTGTTTGTGTTACCATCTTAATTTATTTATTTGCCTATTCATGTGTGTATAGGAGTTACGCAAAAAGAATTGGAAAGTGATGGATGCGTTAAGAGCTGCCGAAAGTAGGAATAATTTGGGATCTTCAAAAACTATGCCTGTAAATTTAGATGTAAGTCACTTTATTCTCAAGTTGTACTTATGGTTCATCACTTTCCATATTTTCTTAGAAACTCTTTTCAATATTTAATGCAAATATAAAATAATAATGTTAACTTTTTTAAAAGGACATGATAGTGCAAGCTCGATTAGAGGAAAGAGATTCGAATAAAAAGTTCATAGAACGGTTATTCCCTGAAATTAGAATTACAAATGGTTCACCTTATGACCAGTGGGTTGTGGACATGGGTAAAGCTATTGAAAACTATGTTCAAGATTTAGAAAAGACGAAATTAGACGATTCAAAATCTGAATCGGATAAATTGCAAGCTCAGGTGCATCATTATAAATCGGTGATCGATAAAACGGTTTGTAGAAATGCAGTTGACATTTTTTCTTCAATTAAGTGCTACTTTTGTTATGTGCAGGAGGGAATTTTGAAAACGCTTCAAAATCGTATAGAAGAAGAAGAAATTCACTGGCAAAGAGAATTAAGAGCCAAAGAAGTCGAAATAGAAAATTTAAAGCTAAATCATTTATCAGAGGTATATTTGGTTTTTATTTAAGACTGATTTATTGTGTTTTTAAACGTTTTGTTTTAGGTACAAACAAAAATTGCACAAATTCAGTTAAAGTTAACTGAAGCATTAGAAGAAAAACAAAGATTGTACGAACAATTACAAAGTAGATCTACAGATGATGTTGATCGGCAGGTAAGAATATTACTATTTTATGGAAGCTTCACAAATTCATCATTTTCCATTTTAGGATGACGGTGCTCAAAATGAAACAAATAGTTTAGATAAAAAAGTTTTATTAACAAATTTAGACACCAATGATGTGTGTTTGAAAGTAAGTTTGCAAAATCATGTTTAACGTTTAATGAAATTGTATTTCGCAGGAACAAAATAGCAATGCAACGAATGGATCCTCTGTTTTAGTACAATAGAATTTTAATAAAATAAAAACGTATAGTGGAAAAGTGACGAGATATCTTTTAGATAAATTTGTTCTATTACTATAATTGTAACAGGTTTGAATTTTAAGTTTTAAAATATCATTTCTATAATATTATAAAAATAATAATTATTATTGTATAAAATTTAAATTTTATAATTAATAATTTCAAGAGTATTCCTTATTTTATACCAGTAGGTAGTAATTCATTCCTATCGATTAATTTTTCTATAGATTGTTGTGCAATAATGCTAATTTTGCTATAATTTTTTCGTCATTTAGTTTAATAATTTCAATTAGTTATATTGTAAATAAAAGACTTGAAATTGTGCTACTATTGTAACTATAGATTATACAACTAATTTGAATGGATAAAACTTGACGATACGTTTGCGTATTACGATCGATACAAGTTGTTGCTTATTTTCAAGTTAGTTTTGCCAATTGTGACTCAAAAAATAATGAAGCTTATAAATATAATATTTTAGTAATAGCACTTTCTTATACGAGGGTTGGATATAATAAAATACACTTGCATGGTGGCTTAAAAATAATATAAAAGACTTAAAAATAAAACATTTATTATCTTATAAATATTATAGTTTTACTATCACATCCTGAACTCAAAAGTATAGTTGAAAGAAAAACATTTCTGTATCTTTACTCTGACGATCAATTTTGGATAGTCTGCAACATACAAAATATCGTTGAGAGCCAGATCATCAGTATTTGTTGCGTGGCGTAACAAAAAACGTTGGACTCCCTTGCAACATCCAAACGAAACTGGAAGGCCTGCTTTATGAATTACCTTCTTAAATTATCGATATAATCTGTACGTTGAAACAAAAACCAATGTAGGTTATTAATAATTTTTGGATGTGTCGAGGGTCTTTCGAGTACTACTTTTGTAATAAAAAATATCTTCTGGCAGCTCACAGTCAAGGTTCAATAAACATTTTTTTAAATACCTTATAGCAGGGTCGTGGGAGTCAAAGGAGGCCTAGCCCCCTTTGAACTTATCTATTTGGTATGCACTAGACTGTATTATTCTTCTCCAATGTAAAAACCACGAGTCGCCACTGCCTTATATCCAGATGATTTGTAGAAAAATTTTCCTTTGGATTTAAACCCGAAATACTAAAGCAACTGCTCTATCGAGACGATTAGTATTTCCATTTACCAGAAGTTAGATGCAATTACATATCTTCTTCTCTAACTTTAATTAAGACAAGCCCTGTTTTATTCTAACAGCAGCATCAGCGATATCCGAAGCCACTGCTAGTACTGTGAGTATTACTTGTTTTACATCTGAAGTAGCTTGCCTCAGATGTGCCTGTTACCCTATTTTTATTGTTAATGCTGGCAATTCATTAACATAGGAGGACCATCGTCTTTACGTGCCTTCCGAAGCACGGAGACGCCATTGCAAAGTGAGCTCTACATTAGCAGTTCATCGCGCTAACACCCAGGTCAATGACCGTCGATTACATATTTTAACATTAAATTTAAGAGAAGTCATAAACGATATTCTAAACAATAATAATAGACAAAATAATATAAATCGATGCATCCTGCCGTTGAACGCGCGTACATAAATTCAAATTCGAGAAAGTTGCGCGAAATCACGCAGATAAAATATGGCCGCACGCTGACCTCACGGGTTAGTAAACACAGTTACGTCAAAACACAGCTGTTTAGTTTATGATAATTCGTACTTGCAAAACTGTTTAGTTCTGGTAGTAATCTCAAGATCTTCTTTAAAAATGCCACAGGAAACAAAATCCACATCATATCGATGGTGTATCGTCCCAAATGTAACAACACATCTATAAAAACTACAGAAAAAGTTTTCATTCAATTGCCCAAAGACGAGCCTCGTAGACGTTTATGGTTTAATGCAGTTAAACGGGATTATTATTCAATGTCAAAAACGAGCAATGTTTTTGTATGTGAAGATCATTTTGATGTAAGTACCACCAAACAATTACGTACCTACCAATATAATAATTATACCTGTGCTGCAGCTGGAAAACGACATGGAAAATTACATGAGATGGAAACTGACAGGTGGTGTAAAAATTATGAAAAAAACTGCTGTGCCACACAGATTTGACTGCCTAAAAGGTAGGAAAATAGTATTTACAAGTGCTCCTCGTAGTGTAACTTTAAAACAAACTGGGCCGCAGTTGGTCGAGGAAGAACTTTTCACAAGTGCAGCAAAGGTAAAAGTATGTGTTGCACCAGCAGATGAGCCTGTATCGCAGTCATCTGTATGTGGATCTAAAGAAGATGTAAACATAACTGTCGAGACAGAAAGGTTACACTTGCCCATTAATCGTATCACATCACACGATATTTCTAAATTAGCTGTAGAACATACAATGCGAATTGTAAATATGAAGCCAAATCATTACATAGGTTTAAAAAAGGAATGCATGTTTGTAATTGATCTTCTCGAACAATACACACACCTGGATGCTATTAGCATATTGCTGACATTGCAGAAAATTCGTCTTGCCCAGAAATTTTGTGAACTGGGAGATGCTTATGGAATGTCAGGAAGGATTGCAAGCAGAAAATTTTCAAGATCTGTATCTCTCATTAGCGAACTAATGGGAGAATTTATAATTTGGCCTCCTAAAGAAAAAATACTGGCACTGTTACCTGTACCATTTAGAACTCGTTACAGCAAATTAGAGTTCATTATTGATTGTTTTGAAATTGAAATTCAAAAACCAACTGATGTAGTTAAACAAGCTGTAACGTGGTCCGATTATAATAAAGCACATACATTAAAATATCTAGTGTCGTCGACCCCCGATGGTGTAGTTAATTTTATATCAAAAGCATTTGGTGGAAGAACATCAGATGCACTCGTTGTGGAAAAGTCTGGATTTTTGGATCGTTTACAACCTGGAGCTGTTGTAATGGCAGCTCAAGGTTTGAAACATATCGAACATCTCTTTATTCAGAAGCAATGTACTTTATGGAGACCACCTATACATAATATTAGCGGTAGTCAAGAAATGGATAATACACATGAAATTAAAACGAAGCGATTATTAAATTTAAGAATTCGTATCGAACAAATGAAGATGCGGTTACGAGAGTTTAATTTTCTAAAGCCACACTCCCGTGTAAGTTCTGAATTAGTCCCATACATGGATTTTATAATGGTCATAGTTTGTGGCTTAATAAATCTATAAAGACCAATCGTAAAATGATAATACCTAGGTAGTTACAGTGGCTCACAAAATTGTTTTTACAAATTAGGAATATTTATACAATCTTAAATAATTTTGCAATAATAAGAATTCTATCCTTTTGATTGGTTTTTTATGACAAATGATACCTTAGAATTAATAATATCAAATTAAAAACTTATTCTATTAATTTACATTAATCAAAAACTAAAATAATTACATAAGTTCGTATCACATACGTGTTACCTTAACACAAAATGTTGCATTTTAATTTTTTGCTGATCTAATTTAGATCTTTCAATATTTTAATCACATACTAGGAAAATTTGTTAGTTTTAGTTCATAATTTTTTACAATGGGTCATAAGCGAAGTGAAATAACACTTGAAGGAAGAAAAATAGTATCAAAGCTGATATGCCAAGAAAAGCTGTTTGCAAAGTCGTTATAATGAACAGTTGGTTGTAAGAAGCATATTATAAATAAAATAAACAGAATGAAAGGGATAGAATTTGCAAAAAATATATTCACAAAGAGCCAGAATTCTAGAAAACGGTAATTTTTAGTGATGAGAGTAAATTTAATGCTTTCGGATCTAATAGGAAGTAAATAGCTTGGAGAAAGATTAATACAGAATTGGAAAAAGAACATTTACACAACACAGCATGGCTGTGGAAACGCGATGGTTTGGGGATGCATGGCTGCAAATGTTTTAGGAAATTACGGACTGATCCAAATCGAGGTATAAAAGTAATTTTATAAAAAAAAACGAGCACTTTTTTATAAAATTCAGTTTTATTGGCATCAATGTAAAATAGACACATGGGAATTACGTAATAGAATATGATATCACCCACAGATTTTTTACAGATATCGATCTTTAAACAAAATTTACTATTTTCTAATCTATCTAATTTTGACAAAGGATCTGCATTTGATTACGTCAAGAATTAAATCCTCAGAATCAATTACAGGGTCATGAGTTTGTTAATTGATGTTTTTCAATAATTGAAAATGATGACGATTTTTTCAGAACAGTTGTCTTTAGTG